>JARHVA010001062.1:2055000-2382500 GCA_037957365.1 Torreya grandis
GGGGGTCGCTGACGCTGGTTGATCCATGACCGACGTCAGTTGCATTCCTGTCTTATCCTGCCGACGTCGGTTGGCCAGACCAACGCCAGTCTCTGTGACACTCTGCAACTCTCCTGCAACCTCCTCCATGTCTGCATCAGTGAAGCTTTTAGCTCCACAACCTAACAATCTCCCACTTGGAGATAAAGAGCTGCACCTGTACCCAAAACCAGTACTCCGTCTAATCTGTTTCATGGTTTGTATCCCTCTTCAAGATCAATCCTGAAGACAACCCACCACACATCCCGTGGTGTACCTCCTATCATCTGAGTACCCTGCCACATCCGAACCTACAAACACATGTAGTGAAGTCCTGACCCTGCATGTATACTTGTTGCTGGTCCCTCTCAAATACCTGAGAACCCACTTCCTCGAATTGGCTCCTAACTCTCTAACAGCTCTCACTGCATGGGAATACTCAGGTCTATACCAGACCTCATGTGATTTCAGACACTGTACCTGTCCAGCCCTTAGTGTGCTCTGGCTCTGCATCCTGAACCTCGCCAACACTTGATTCACATCAGCTCCCACTGGAGACAAAATCAACCTGTGATCTCCAAGTCTCCCATGTCAAAGAATTTCATTGCTCCAAACTCCTCATGACATGCCACTGAACTAACCTTACCCTTAGCTCAGCAAAACCCTGTATGTACAATCCTGCTAGCAAAACATACCATCCACATACAGCAACAGAATGATGTCATGACTCATCATCCACCTGGTAAGGCAAACCACAGTAGTTACCCTGACATTGACTAAAGCCATGCTTCATCCTCCACCTGTCAAAACCTATACCACTGTCCTGCAACTCCTCAAGACCATATCCCTAGTCTTCCGTCTCACTTGTCTGTTCACTCTATTCTTAAACTAAGGAATCCATTCATCTCTGTGCTTTCGTACCGACTGGCAACCCTACCAAAACTCCCATTTGGTTCTTCATTATATCCATGCCATGCTCCCACCTGTTTCATGGATCCTTCCTACTCTACAATCAACAACATGTATAAAGAAGAGGAACAACGAATTTGAGGGCCTACTTACGTCTTCAGTCCTCTGTATGGGTGTTTGAGACTCCTTGACAGTGTTCTATCCACCCAAAATCTGTTACAGTGACCGACCTCGGTCACTCCACAGTCTGCATCCGACCAATGTCAATTTCCATGCGTCTGTCCCTGACTACCACCCTACCAACGTCGGTGTCCCTGATGCCGACGTCGGTCCTCCTGACCGACATCAGTCTTACCTACTGCCGACATCGGTCCTTCTGACCGACATCGGTCTTACCCTGCTCGACATCACCGGCTTCGATCTACACATGACCGACATCGACACCTGTCTGTTCGATGCCGGTTCCTCCTGACTGACTCCGGTACCTGTGTTCACCTGTGAGTGATGACTTTTTACCTGCGAGCTCCTTTGAATCAAAACCCATGTCCAAACTGCTCTGCTCAGAAGTATCCAGCACCATCCACTGGTTTTTGTCTGCCATCTCCTCCAAGAACACCAAGGCTTTCCATTTCTTAAGCCTGTCAAATATATCTATCTTCCGCTTAAGAACATGCATCTCCTTCCTGCTCATGTGACCAAGCCTACGAAGCCACGTCTCCGCAACAGAAGAAGAATCAGTAATATAAATAAGTAGATAAAGAGTACCTGTTTTCTTACCACCAGCTAATTCAAGTGCATCCGCTGTGAGATTTCTTGTGCATCTCTCATCACCCAATTTTTCTAAAGAAATTAGCCATATCTCTAAACCTGGGACCTGCATGACCTTCATCAACACCTGTGTGTTGGCCGCCTGTAATTTCAGCTTCACTTCCCCTTTGCCAATTCTTTGGCAAGGCTCACCAGCTCCTCTACCTGGGGCTGCATGGAAAGAGGCAACCGAATCTTTTATCCAAGATTCAACTTTATCCAAGAAACCTCCCAGAGCATCCTGTGCAACAGCACCTGCTACATCTGCTTCTTCAGTTCCTTCATGTTGATCTGCTGCCAACCAACAATATTCTTTTACCTGCTCTTTCTTTCCATGGGACCGTAAGTGACCATCTGTGCTTTTCAACTCCTCCATTCTTAGCTTACTTTCATCTGCCATTGCTCTACTCCCACTCAATCAAAAACCCCTAAGAGTGCCCTGTAACCAAACACAAAACCTGTTCCCTGCAACCTTAGCTCTGATACCACTTGTAAGTGGTATCAAGCTATGAGCCAACAACCTTGCTCTGATACCACTTGTCAGGATGCAAAACACCGGAAGCATACAGTTGATTACCAAATCAAAGCAACTTAATATGCGGAAATTAACCAGAATCACAAGTAACTAGAATTCAGAATAACACATGATATGAGAGACAATACACAACTTGTATTAATACTTATACAAAAAAGAATACAATAAAGAAGATGCCACTTCTTCTCCACCACCTCTTCAGAGGCTTGCCATACCTCAAGTGAATAGTAATTCTCTCCACAAAGCTCTCTCTCTCAGGTCCCAACACACAACTCAAACACAGAGTTGGTGTTCACCTCCTGTGCTCCACGCACACCACAAGTGCTCCACGCACTCCACAAGTACTCAAGGTACTTCAAGTAGATCTCCCATGAACCTGCAACAACCTGCAATTCAACAGACCATACTTATGGAAGGAACTCCCTTGCCTTCCTCTTTGCTCTATCTGAGTACACACCTATACTCCAAGTAGATCCTGCCTGATTTTGCTCCCTGTTGTGTTGCTGTCCTATCTGATCTTGCACACCTGCAAATCACCCTGGTTCTGCACACCTGTGAACCTTGACCTTGCACACACATACACCTACAAATCAATGATCTTACTTACCATGTAGATCTCCTATATAGGCCATGCACCTGTGACCAATATCCTACACACCTGAAGAATCTTGCTGACTCTCCAAAACCAGCACCCACCTTGGTACTGCTGTGGAAATAGGAGGAACACCCTTGCTCACCTCACACACAGAAGGAGCTAACTTTGCTCAACTCAAACTAGAACACCTTTCCAATACAGCCATGAGTCTATTATATAGATCTCATCCAAACAATGATTAGACATCTAATTACAATAATTAGATCCGCAGCTCTCAGTCTAAAAATAGCTCTAATCATGCAAACACTTGGTTCGTTAGCTAACTACCCGTAATAAGTTCGTAGTCGAACCACACAGGCGACCGACGTCGGTCCCTGTCCGCCTGGGGGTCGCCGACGCCGGCCGATCCATGACCGACGTCGATTGCATTCCTGTCTTATCCTACCGACGTTGGTTGGCCAGACCAATGCTAGTCTCTGTGACACTCTGCAACTCTCCTGCAACCTCCTCCATGTCTGCATCAGTGAAGCTTTTAGCTCCACAACCTAACATGTTCCATATTTTATGCCTATAAAAATGTAATTAAATTTTTTTATTCAAATATTATAATATGTAAGATTGAACATACATAGCCATGGATTCAAACCATTGACCGCCTTTTTAGTTAGTGAATGATTAATAATATTAAACCCTTCCCCATTGCCATTATAAAATGTTATCATTTTAGTAAAAATGAAGCAACTAACTACTCTATACTTGGTCACATGGCCTTTAGTCTTTTTTTTTTACCACAGATTGTTTATTTATTTCTATTTATTTTTGTTGTTCCTCACCTAACATTCACACTTGCAATACACATGTTCGGACCAGGGTAATGCACAAGTAATATGAAGAATTACATTGCAATAAAGATTTTTTCACAAAAATATAAGAATGTATTATTTCAGGTTGATTTTACAAAGATAGTGAGAGCTTATAAAACTTTCACGAGAAGTTACAACTACCTTACGGGTTTCAACTAACCTGAATAACTAAAAAATAATTAATATAATAAACTAAGTAGATAAATAAATTAAATACCACATGAATCATAAATGACCCAACAAACTCTCCCTTGATCTAAAGGGGTATAACATATGAATGAACTAGAGAAATGACTCTGAAGTCATCAAAGGATCTCTATTGTAACTGTAAGTGGTGCACTATACCTCTAGCACTAACAAAAACTATGCCACTCCATAAAGAAGCTTGCCCCTATAAATTATGATAAAAAATGATTTATGAACATGATCAAGGCCTATTCATTCTCAGTAATCATCATATCGTACTATAGTAGAACATGATCAAGCATGTCTAACTACATCGACCCACATAAGGTCCCACATAAGAACCCATCCAAGTGACAAATCTATACTCTGTATGACACATCTTCATGATGCCCAGCAAACATTGATGACCTTTACTCAACACTACTAGTGCTAGTAACCCCTATCAACTCATATTGTCATTAATGATTGATCAAAGTCTAATCAATACCTAAATATTCTCCCCTATCAGGTGAGAGGTGAAAAGCAATGCATCGAGAGAAATAAAAACAACTAAATTTGTTCACTCTATTCATGAATATCAGGTATAAAAAGCTAAAAATAGAACTGAAAGCAAAAAACACAAGTCAAAATTTGTCATTCAAGCATTGAACCCATACTTTGAGCAAATAGTTAATTGGGGAGGGTAATTATCCTCCAACCTCTAATTATCACTTAGATGGTGTCAATCAAAAGGATCTTGGGACATGTAATAGATGGTGTGTGTTTTGACAGCATAAGCAAGAAGTGACATTATAAAAAAAATCATTTTAAGGTGTCAATTTTGACCAAAAATACACCTTTGTACATCAATTTTCATATATTTATTTTAAAAATTATATAAGGACACTTCAATTTACAAAATTAACCATTCTAATGTGTCTGAAACGTCCAAAAACCTATAAATCATTAGGTCACAACCACCTTTAGACAAAATAATGATTTGTCAAAAAAAGTGTCGTAGTATAAATCACTCAATGATGAATACAACAAATAGATGCAAAAAAAAAAGAATGCTTTGGAGATTTTGAACTCTTAACCTCCCTTGTTGCATGTGACTGATAAAATATCCTTTTCCAACTCCACTACAAGCAACTTGAGAATACTAGTAGAGAAATTACTTTATAAAGTGGTAATTTCTAACTTTTTTTAAATAAATTTCTATGCATGTAAAAAAATATTACCAAATTTTCACATGGAAGTGAAAAACTACACTTAGTTTTTGTCTTTTTAGGACCCATTCAACATATTAATGTTGAAAAATTAGATTTAAAGCAAATATTTCCAAATCATTACTCTGAACATGCCATTCATTACTGCAAACTAGTAGAGCCCACGAGTGAAAAACTTCATATGAAATTAGGATTTCAAAAGAACTAGAATCTTCACGCCATCCTATTTAGTAAATTAATTATGCCAGTGTATGCTATACAAAATTTAATCCTTTCAAATCTTCATACTCTTATCTCAAGCACCCACGGATCTTCATGAGATGCTCCTCTTGATAGTTGTAACCTTTATTTTGTTGGAGAATACAATTGCTTCCAAGTTTTGTGCAACACGATCTAGTAGAAGTTTTTTAATTTTTTTTGGGGGGGTTGAAAAGTGACTTCCTTAATGACAAAATTGATATTGACTATAGGAATTTTAAATGTAGTGTGGGGAGAATGAGTACAATTCGTTGAAAAATTTCCAAGGTCTACAAATTTTGTTGTAGATCTATTTCTTGATCGGGTCAAAAAAATGTCATATTGAATGTATTTGATTTCATTTTTACACCATAATTCAACCACCAAAAATAATGTTTAGCACCAATATAAAAAAAACTCACCAAATGCTATTTCTTCCTAGGCTTTATCTCCCACAATGCGAGTTGATGTCTTTCTCCAAAAATGCCATATTGTCTTCAATTTATATTAATATATTGCTTCTCAGACCTTCACATGTATGGCTTCCTCCTATGTGGCTCTGATACCACTGTTTAGATCAGGGTAATACACAGATAACATGAAGAATAACAGTGTAATGAAGTTTTTTTCACAAAAATATAAGAATGTATTATTTCATGTTGCTTTTACAAAGACATGGAAATCTTATAAAACTTACATGTGAAGTTAAAACTACCTTATGGGTTTCAACTAACTCGAATAACTAAAAACTAATTAATCTAATAAACTAAGTAAATAAATAACTAAGTAAATATCACGTGGATCATAAATGACCTAACAACACTTACATAATAATTTTCACTATTAAGATAAGGACTATTCACCTTGCTTAGATTAAATTCATATTCATAGTTAAAACTATCATAATATAATTTATCTTTATTAATATCAACCTTCATTATCGTACAATTAATATGAAAATTAATTAATATAAAACCAAAAATCTTATTTCTACTTCTACACTCCCTTCCAAATGATAGGCCTATTTTAGCAAAGTGGTTGAGTCCATAACTTCCATCCAACATGGAGTGGGAGAGGGCTCATGAGATTTTCTTTGACTTTAGATTTAGTTTGATTAATTATGTCGAGAGACTTAACTTATAATGGTAGTTGAAGGTAGTGGTGAAGTGTAATATTTATAAATATATTTTAAAAAATAATAAATTTTAACTTTGACATTAATTTAAATGTCATAAACTATTTTTATTTATTTATAAAATAAAAAATAATAATATCTTAAACATATAATAAAATTTGAATCCTATATTTTTTTATTAACATAGAGTAGTGCACTCACATTAAAACCATCTATAACATTTTTTTTTTAATAAAATCATTAATCAATGATCATCTATCACAATTTTTTTTATTTAATAAAGTCATTAATCAATGTTTATCTAAAATGGCATTCAATGAATCGAACCACTTATTAGCTGTTTATTTTATTAATATATCTCTATATTATTATACTCTTATTAAAAGTAAGAGTAGAAGTATCATCTATATGCTCATTAAGAGAGAGAGAAGGAGAAGATTTTAACTTTTCACTACTATGCAATGTGTCATTATGTGTAGGTGTAATGAAATGCATTTGTTCACTATTTATGTGTGAAATGCAAGCATGATTGTCATTTTCAATTTTGGAGTCAAGGATAGAAGAAGTATCAATCATGTTTTCTTTTTGCATGTTATGACATATAGGATAAGAGTTAGAGACATTTGCATTATCAATTGTTGTAATAATCATTGCATTGAGCTTGGAATGTGATAAAATAATTGCATCTACCTTAGTTTTTGCATTGCTAAAAGGTGTAATATCATTGGTACTTACTTTTTCAAATTTAACTGAGAAGGGTAAAGAAGATGCATTATTCTTATCTACTTTACTTGAATTACACAAAGTGGCTTTCATATATTACACTTACATTTATTTAATTTGAATAATGAGGTAGCACAAGTAGTTGAAAATCTATGATCACATTAGAATAAAGCACTACCAACAAGAGGTTTTTTTTACATTATATTATTAATTTGATTTTGAGAAGTAAGAGAAGAGTGAATAAAGAGAAAATGATGTATCTAATATATCCTCATGTGCATTTTCATTTTCATGCTCATAATAATCTTCATATCTATCATTATAATAATAGTCATCATCATCATCATCATTATAAATGAAGTCATTATTATGCTCTAATGTACAATCTTGAAAATCTGTCCATTCATTGTTATAGTCATGAGAGAAATTTAAGAATTCACCAATTGGGTGGGGGGTAGAAGACCTTTTAGATGCCATTTTAAACTTGCCAAATAAATTGATGTAAATAAGGAATAATAAACACACAAGAAGTAGAATATAATCTAACATAAGTATATGTGCAAATTGAAATATTTTGAACAAAGTGTGTATAGAAAATAAGATTGTAATTGAAACCCTGATTTCTAGTATTTGTATGTATAGGGACCTTGTATGTGAATCTAGGTTTTCGAATTAAGGTTATGTTGCAAAAATTTAAATTACATTAAATAAATGAAACCCTAATGTAGGATTGATTAAATTATCTAAGTTATGCCAAAAAATTAGAAAAATAAAATTTTGTAACCTTAATTTAATGCACAAAAATTGGGATAAGGTAAACCTTAAGGAAAACTAGAGTTTGGAGCAATATTTGAAGTAAGTTGGGTTCACCAAATATTTTAACCTTTTAGGACTTAACACATGTAAATCCTATGTTGTTAAAGGGTTGAGTATATTGTTAATCTAGAATGAAAATTAGAAATGATTAATTTAATTAAACTTTTATAAAATAGCAAGTGAGAGAAGAAAATGTACATATTTGGGAATAAACAGACTTTTACGTGGATAAGAGAACTAGAATAGGTTTGACAAATAGGGAGACACCTTTTATCTTCTAACTATTTATTAAAATTTAGCTTTGGAAAACAATGCCCATATCAGGACAATATCACCATGTGACACTAATGTTCAATTTTGGTGCTAATGTCCTTCTTGTAGGGACTATTTAAAACTTTCAAAGAAGTTGTGGGAGGTTTTAAAGGTCCTATAAGTGGTCCTGTATCATTTGGAGGCTCATCCATGTCATTATTTTGATTGAATCTTTTTTGAAACCCTAATGAATACATACACCAATGAAACAATAAATAGATTAAATGCAAAAAAGAAAGAAAAAACTAGGTTGTGGGATATTACAATCGTGTGGAGCAGAACCCCTGTTGTCTTGGCTATTGTCTATATTAACCCCAATGTTAGGGGTCTCAGATCACATGTAGTTCTCGCTTAGGAAATGTGCACCATCAACTTACATGGTATGTTATAATGAGTTTCGCTTAGGCCTTCTTTAATCAAACATGCAATGTCTATGTATGATGACTATGTAGTATGCAGAGTATTGAGTTGTACTATTGATTGATTTTATGTAATTATGTACCAAAATAGCTAGTACCAGATGTCAAATACCTTGTGAGGCTCTTTATATGTAAGGAACTTACTTTAAATATAAGACCTTGTTCATTGACTGACAAGTCATAAAAGAGCGATAAAAAAATAAGAAAAGGCTCACAGAAGGGTTAGGGCTCAAACACAGGAGAAAAGGCTCGTTGAACACTAGAGCCATAATTGGACAATAGCGCCATAATTGGAACTAGTGCAATGTGGCTCTACTGGAATCTTGAAAGTGGTGCATGTGTCCTAAAGCTTAAAACAGAGCTAAAATTGGGTAAGACAAGATAAAGCCCCTTATGACTAGGAAAAGGTGATTCATGACTGTTGGGAGTGTCACAAATAAGGAAAGTAAGACATAAAAAAGATCAAAGGCGTTAAAATGACCATGTGAATAAGGACTATAATCATCACCAAGACCTTCATGTGAAAGAGCAACAAAAGACATAATACTTGTAGTTTCTTGACTAAATTAAGGGGTTTACAAGAAGATGGGATTTGCATAACTCACCATAATCATAGAAAGGGTTCCCAACATAAGAATTAATATAAACGAGCTTTTTTAATTGGTTATTACACATCATGTAATAAATGTAGTATGTTTCATATTTATATGACAAATAATTTTGGATTATGTTTCAATACAGGGGGTCTCCTTATCCAATTCATTTAGTACAGTCATTTTATGAATGTAATTAGATATTAATCGATCGAAAAGAGGTGTATTCAACATTAATTTTATTCCTTCTTTATGGTATGGACTATGTTTATCTAAGAAATTGTGTTCACAAGTATTAAATGAGTGTAATATCAAAGTATTTTTCACATATAAAAATATGAACGTGTATTCTATAAATAACAGGGAATCATAAATTTAAATGTCACTTGGTTATATAAATGAATGGGTATGTGAAATAGCTTGTAAAGTATTAATCTTATTTACGATGAAAACAATTGCAAAAAATTTGTTAGGAGTAAATTTCAAACTTAAATTTTTAATTTGATCATTGTTCAAATCTCTTCATAAATTTTTAGGCATATGAGGTCTTAATAAACATTCCTTATAAATTACTCAATACAAAACATTCCATAAAACAATACCATATCTTCAACTACAGATAATGCCTTCATAAAAAAGGTGATGAGACCATAAAATGGCTCATTATTTCCATAAAATAACTTCATTTTTTTGCATTAGAAGTGGATCTAAATGTATTTTTTGAACTTATAATTTATTTAAAATGAAATAGTAAGTATATATCATGGTTATGTCTTTAGAATTCTTTGTTATCTATTGGTTAGCTATTTCTAATGATTATTGAAAAAAATTGTTAATGAGTATATATACAGTTCATAATATGCTAAGAATGATTCAAAGTATGAAGAGTAATCATGTTAAAGTCTTCTACAACAAGATCCAATATTCTAGTCAAGATATGGACTCTTATAGGCCTGCTAAAGACTTCTATAGTAGCTTCAGATTATAACAAACTTACTACAGTAGTTACAGATTTCACTAGACTTGCTATAGATTTCAGCAGGCTTACTATAGATTTATCAACCTTGCTATGAATTTCAGCAGGCTTGCTATGGATTTCAGCAGGTTGTTACGGATTTCAACATAATTGATCTAGATTTCAAGAAAACTGCTATAGACTTGTTTGAAAAGTATTTCTAAGAGGATTTCAATGTTCCATTTATCATGAAGAATGCTTTTCATTTAGATTATTTCTATATATAGATCTCTATGTATAGACTTTTCATTGTAGATTGTATTCAAATATAGATTTATGTAATTTCATTCCTAATAAATAGTTCTCTCCATATTTGGTGGAGATCGAGATTATGTTGTCATAGATTTCATTATTAGAATAAATCTCTCTATATTTTGTGGGGATTGAGATAGGATAAAATATCTTGATTGTTAATTTTAAATCAGGAGTTGGTTGGAAGCATGCAATTATAAATGCAACCTCCTACACCCGAATGAATAATCAATCAATCAATACAATTTATCTTTTCATTATTCTAAGCAGTCCATTCTGAAACTTGTGTTCTGAATAAATCATCTTTCAAGGAATGAGCTAGCGACTCATTCTAAAGAAGATAGATCTATGTATTTTATAAATGTATGTATTCTATAATTATTCTTTTTACTATAAATTCTTATTTTATTTATTTTCTACTGTAAACATTTCCTTTGTACAACTTGTTGTAAATTTACAAGGATTTTATGTGTTTGTCATTTATTTTTTATTCAACAATTTCTTTTCTACAAGTGTGTTTTAATTTCATGCAAGTGTAATATAATTTATATAAGTGTGATTTACTTTTTTCAAGTGTGATTTTCAATTCCAATAAGTGTGTTTTTCAATTCTTGCAAGTGTGGAGTGTTATAGAAGGAACCATTTGCCAAAGGTCTCTTTATCTTGTTGCATATAGTCTTCGTCAGCCGTAGATTGATGATATTAAATGAAGAGTATTGATGACACCCATCATTTTTGGTGCCATTACCAGGGAACCACGATGTTTTAAGGAGATTTAGATCTGCTAAGGAGATTTCTAGTGAGAGAGAATGTTTCTTTACAAATTATGTGATAGGAGATAGTTAATGGTTTTTTTATGATTTATTTTTTATAACATAGATTAAAATTTATTTTTCTATAATTACATGTTAGTTTTAAAAATAAAAATAAAAACCCTCAATACTAAAATTGTTGTATAAAAAGTAACAACTGCTAACATCATGAAGGGAGATCTAATTGTTGATGCAGATTAGAAATGAAAATCTGAGACAACCAATAAGATAGAAGAAATAACCTATTGCATGAGTTTCTGTAGTTGTTCACAATACGAAATATGAAATAGATACTTTTGTATCTAACATGCATATTTAAGTAATGATCTACATTTTGAATTCATTAGATTGACTATATATAGTGGTGTGAAAACCTATACAAATATAGTTGCACCTTGTAAAGAATCATCTATAATGGATCACACATATTTTTGGATGATTCTGAAAAAGTTGCATACTAGCAATAGGGAAAAATCATTATCAAATCGGGCTCTGACTATTTTAAAATGCCTCATACCTATATGCCTATAATAAAAATATTTTTTTATTTTCTAGTTGGTTGAAAAACACAAACAATTTTCAGCAAGATAGGATTGTATGTCAAATTTTGATTGTGAACAAAATTTAGAAGTGGTAAAAGTTTATGAGAGGATGGCTAAAGTATATAATGATATGGTGTTACAGGTATAGAGAATTATGCTAATGATATCTATTGAAATAAAATGGTCTACAATCCAATCTGTGTACTTGTTGAAGAAAGACTCCTAAATCAGAATTATGTGGAGTATTCGATCTTCTAGGTAAGCACAATTATTTTCAAGAATGACAGATATAACAATAATTTATCAAGAAATTGAAAGGTTAAAAGTTGTATGATCTGTTGAAAAGAAATAGTTACTTCAACCAAAATCCTAGATATTTTATCTAGTAAAATACTACCTATGGATTTCATTCTAGTCTGATATGTCTAACCAATTTTTATGCGTGATAATGCTTTCAATAGTTTTTGCTATGTCACGACTAGGAAATCTTTTTACGAATAATTACTAGATCAAGACAAGTCAATGGACGGAGAGATAATCACAATGAATTCAAGTCAATGGATGGAGAGATTCATACTAAGATTCATAGATAAAATACCCAAATATAACCTCCTAGAATCTTAAATGCAGTATCACCATGCATAAGAAGTTATTTCATACAAATTCCACATGGATCAGACAAGTTAAAAATAATAAAATCTGTATGCAATATAGATCACGACAGGAGAGAATAGAGGTCATGCAACAACTTTCACATCATAAAAATATAGCTCTAAATTTTATGTGAGTTAAACATCCCAACATCAACGACCAGTCTCACATAATCATTAATTTTTACAAATTTTTAGCATGCACAGGGTTTAAATATTTCAATTTCTATTTTCTTACATTAATCGTTAAAATTTATACCTAATTTTATGGAATTCTTTTTAAATTGTAACAATAACGCCTGATAGAAAATATTAGTTGAAATACTCAGGATCTAACTATTTCAATTTTTATTTTCTCTTCAAATATTAGTTAAAGTTTATTCTGAATTCTATAAAATTCTTTCCAAACTATAGCCATAACATTTGAAAGAAAATAAAAATTAAAATACTCAGAAATTAATCTAGTCTCATACTAGATGTTTATTCTCTTTTTTATGTTTGTTGTTAAGTCTGCATGGATATGAAAGTTTGTCAAAAAAAAATAACGATGATTTAAAAAATAAAAATAATAAGACTTTCATCCCAAGCCAGGCTAGCATGCAAATCAAAACATCAGATTTACACATAGTTGCATGAGACCAAGCATTTAACAAATTTTTAGTGTTGTAGATGCTAAAATTTTGTATGAATTACATGCTTTCAGCAAGCTATCTCAAATAACATGAAATCATCTAAAAAATAAACACAAAGCAAATTCGTGGTTACAAAAGTGATAAATTGAGTTTGGCTTAGAGGGGCTTTGCTCCTTGACCCCACCCTGCATTGCAAGGGGCACTGTTCCTTGACCCCACTAGGGGTTGTCGCCCCTAGACCCTCACTTTTGATTTCTTAGTCAAAGAAGAAGATAGTGACAATCTTGCTCAACATGATGCAAATCTAAGCCAGGTTGTAGATGAAGAACACAAAAATTAGCAGCAAGAAAAAGCATGCAAAATTTATTTGCAATAAGGAAGCCAAGGACCTCTAAAATTTAGTTATCCAAGTATGTTTTTTAGTTTTTAATTTCTTTTAAATAATTCAACAATGTGATTTTATCTTTTTCATACAAAATAACAATTAGTATTTTCTGTATAGTTCATAATAAAAAGAATTGATGACATTTCATTCCATTCATTTCCATCCATATTCAAGAATTTGCTATACCCATATCCACTTACGTAATAATAGAACTTGTTTGAGGAAGTTCTTATTCTCCACAATAAAATTTCATCATTAATAATGTTAATCCCTGAAGTATCAATCATTATTATGTAGGTTGCAATGCATTCTTCCATATCCATTCAAATGTTCATCTTAACATTATGTTATCGACATTTATATTTATTTGACATTGTTGATATTATGTTTATCCAAAAAAGTTTTATTTATTTTCAGTTTTTACATGATACTTTAATTACAAAGAGTCATTTTGGAGATGAAAATTTCTACCCATGACTTCAATAAGCAATTGATAGATTATCCTGAGTTACCTTTGATTACAAAATATAGTAAAATCAACAAGTGCCTATCACCAGTTACTGGTCATCACAACATAAACCAATGTTGAAAAATGTCAACAAACAGAAAATGTCATGCCACATTTACAAGCAGTATGAAGATGCATAAAGTCTATGACTAATCTTTTTCATGTCATCAGTTTTTAAAAAAATTAAAAAATTTAAAAAAAAAATGAAAACCTTTAGGCATTGTTGACAGCCTTGGTTTAAAATCCAGCTTGTTGGTGGACCAAGTGCTGAAAAAAAGAGCCTTGATTAGAAAACCAATTTATTAGCTAGTCAAAAGCAAAAACATAAAAATAAAAAAAATACAATTTGTCTAATGGAACAATAAATCAGTTTTTATATGGTTGCTTATTTTTCTGCTCTTATTTCCAACATAATAGGATTGTACTTTTCTCAACACTTTTTCCAACATATTTCATTTTGACTACCATGGAAGCAACACTAAAGGTTAAAAGTATGCCATGGTATTTTACTTCACTATTTTATGTTTAAATTTACTTGTAAGTTTTGTTATTACATAAAGATCTACTCTTGCAAACAACTTATTCTAAGAAATGGATAAACTTTCATCTAATCTTGTGTAATCTCATCCCACTTTATTCATTTGGCATGCATGAGGACATGCATGAGCTTAGGTGTGGGGGAGGAGAATAGCTTTGAAGGTATAAGATTTGGACTTATCCAAACATGCAAAAATAGTTTGATCTTGATCATGGTACATAGTTTTGAAAAGAATAAGAATTTCATGGTACATAGATTTGAAAGGAACAAACAAAGATCGTTTCAAAAGTTGCTTTGTGGACAAAATACATGTGTAGACATAATAGAAAATTCTCAACATAAGACCCTGCTCTCACCTCATAAAAAAAAAAAAAAATGAAAAAAATAAGAAAAGAAAGAAAAAAGAAAAGATGGAGAGAGCAACATGAGAATTTCACACATGAACCTATGTTAAAGAGATCCAAAAGAATCTAAGGATAGTAGGAAAACCCTCTACATAAGAATCTATCCTTAAATATCCATTTTTATTGACCATTTTTATCTAAATAAATTTCATTATACTTGTACAAATGAAATCAATTTGGGAAGCTCATTTAAAGTATGAAGCTAAGTCTAACCCATGCACATGTAGCATAATGTTTTAAATAGTGGCATGCATAAGGACATGCATGAGATTAGGTGTGGGGGAGATGATGAGACCATAAAATGGCTCATTATATCTATAAAATAACATCTTTTTTCTTGCATTAGAAGTAGATCTAAATATATTTTTTGAATTTATAATTTATTTAGAATGAAATAGTAAGTATATATCATGGTTATGTCTTTAGAATTTCTTGTTATATATTGGTTAGCTATTTCTAATTATTATTGAAAAAAATTGTCAATAAATGTATATACATCTCATAATATGCTAAGAATGATTCAAAATATGAAGAGTAACTTTGTCGAAGTCTTCTACAACAAGATCCATTATTCTAATCAAGATATGGTTTCTTGCAGGCTTGCTATAGACTTCCACAATAGCTCTAAATTAAAACAGGCTTGCTATAATATCTATAGATTTTATCAGGTTTGTCACGGATTTCAGCAGGCTTGCTACAAATTTCACTAGACTTGCTACGGATTTGAGCAGACTTGCTACGGATTTCAATAGGTTGTTATGAATTTTAATAGAATTGTTTTAAACTTCAAGAAAACTGATATAGACTTGTTTAGGAAGTATTTCTAAGAGTATTTCAATGTTCTAGCTATCATGAAAATTGTTTTCCATTTAGATTCTTTCTATATATAAATTTTTATGTATAAATTTTCCATTGTAGATTGTATTCAAATATAGATTTATGTAATTTCATTTCTAATAATTAGCTCTCTCCATATTTAGTGGAGATTGAGATTATGTTGTCATAGATTTCATTATTAGAATAAATATCTATCTCCATATTTTGTGGGGATTGAGATAAAATAGAATATATAGGTTGTTAATTCTAAATCAGGTGTTGGTTGGAAGCATAAAATTATAAATACAACCTCTCACACACGAATGAATAATCAATCAATCAATATAATTTTTCTTTCCATTATTCTGAGCAATCTATTCTAAAATTTGTGTTCTGAATAAATCTTCTTTCGAGGAATGAGCTAACCACTCATTCCAAGGAAGATGGATCCATGTATTTTATTTATTTATGTATTATGTGATTTCTTTTTATTGTAAATTCTTATTTTATTTCTTTTCTACTGTAAACATTTTCTTTATACAACTTGTAAACCTGCAGGTATTTTATGTATTTTGTCATTTATTTTTAATTCAGCAATTTTTATTTTGCAAGTGTGTTTTAATTTCATACAACTTTGATTTAATTTATGCAAGTGTGATTTTATTTTTACAAGTGTGATTTTCAATTCCACCAAGTGTGCTTTTTAATTTCTATAAGTGTGGAGTGTGATAGAAGGAACCATTTGCTAAAGGTCTCTTTCTCCTATTGCATACAGCCTTCAGACAACAACCCTAAATTGACAATATTAAATGAAGGGTATTGATGACACCCATTAAAGGGTGGTAAAGAAATTAAGCCCCCATGTGCCTAAAATATTTGCCAACTTTCAAAATCATTTGTAAGGAGGTTTAGGTGGGGATCATGGGAAAAAAATGATTTGATAACAAATTAACCCTTCCAGATAAAAAAATAAAAAAGTTGAACATCGCATACCATGGAAGTGTTATGCCAACAAGGTTTTAGTTTGGCATAAAAATTGCTTTATAGAAGCCGATAGTCGTGTATGGAAAATATATATTTAAAAGTTTAATATGTTTTTAATATGTATTTAGTTTTATCTATTTGGTTAAATAAAAAATCACAATTTGAGTTGTTTATAGAATTGCTTTTAAAAATAGGTTAATTTAATAATTAAATCAATAAGTTTAATTTATAATGATAATCGAGGTGGTGGTGATTTTTAATGTATGTTAGATATTAATAATTAATGATAAATTTTAAATTTTAAATTTATTTAATAGTATAAGGTGGTTTTAGTTTTAAATGTGATGTCCGTTTAACTATCATATTAAAAAAGTTTATGTTTATTTGGAAAAGTTAATGGAATTTAGAGATTTTTTTTTATAGAGAGTTTTCAACCTCAATACAATGGTATGACTAAATTGAAGCCATCTATCACTAATTAGTAAGAAATTAGTCCAGAAGGTAATGTAGTTATTAGTCAAGGTAATATGTGACAAATTCAATATAAGTACATTGAGATTGAGATATCTCGATGTTTCTTTGATAGATGTATTTAAAATATTTGTATTTTTTTTATGGGTTGAAATTTTATTATTTGAATAAATTCAAGTAAAAATCAAAGAGTCTAGAAGACCAGAAACAAGCTCCAACTAAGGAGCCAATAAGTCTTATTTTATGAAACTTGAAACTAAAAAATTGAGCCTATAGGAAAGTGACACCAAGGCTGTAGGGACATGATTTAGCTATCATCTTCTTCTTCACCCTCCTCCCCTTGATAGATTTATTAGGCTCTGTGGTTCTAAATGCAGTGCTAGTGGTTCAGGTGCACCTTCATGTTCATCGTATCTTCCACTATCATGGTCAAGATGTTTTGCATACTTTCAATCTCATTTGTATTGGCCTAGATCATGGTTAGCATCTAAGTGTGGAGTCTTTCTTCATTCCCATTATTTTTCATGAGATTTTTTATATACGAATTAGATTATCATTCATTGCTTCTGTCATATTATAATGTGCCGTAAAGAATTCCCAGAATCTTATTACCAAGGTTTCCATTTCCTTTTGATGCTCAATATTTTTGTTGTTCTACTTGAGAAATAGGTTGTTGATACATGTCAAAGTCTCCCTTATCACTTGTATGCTTATGATCACCTCTCTAAAGTTTTCAAGTATCTGACCCCCTTGATTAGCATTATTGTTAGTTATCAACGATGGTTCTCCCCTTTTTTTAAATTCTACCATTCTTTGCTTCCTCTATTTTAATGGAAATTTACTTCTTGGAAGGTCCTCCCTCTTCTAAAATTATTTTTCTCTTTCTAATGTCTCGATGAGAGCTCTCCCTTATGATTTTGACTTTATTTTTTCTTATCTATTGGCTCTCTTACTTCTGATCAGTTATTTTAATCCACATTCTTCCTCGTTGTATCATGGTAAATAAGTGCCTTCCATGATGGGATTGGGCAGAATCGTAGGTGTGAAGAGAAGTTATTAGTTTGTTTTCATAGTAGACACCTTTTTGGCCCTCGACCTCCTGCTTCTTGAGCATCCTATTACTACTTTTTGGTCTTTTATTACTTGTCATTTTTCAACCTATAGACCTAGTCGTGTCCTCCACTAAAATATTTTTTAGATGGGTACCAAAGTGTTGATCCTTATCAGTTGATTCCATTTGGGGCACATCATGGGAGTCTACCACTAAAGGTCCCATCCTATCAAGAAAATATATTGTTATAGCCCTCAGTTTGGCCAGCATGTGAATGTATTAGGTTAAAAGAAAGTGAAGGGCTTGGAGGATAGCCTGATAGGTTCTTTAGGAGCTTTTTGCAAAGATTCAACTCATACAAAAAGCATAATAGAATGGAATACAAGAACACAATATAATTATATTATATTCAACATACTATGAACCCAATACATAGGCTATTGTATAGCCATTAAGGTAGCCAAATAACCTCCTAATAAATAGGAAGGTCAAATAAAAATAACCCATTAATGGATTTATGGGTATAAGAAACTAACCATTAACCTAGGTAATATAAAAAACTAGTAAGTGTTATTTACCACATGGTAAATAGTCAACCAAAGTAAATAGTATATTACCTAATGTAAATACTAATCCTAACATTCCCCCCCCCCTTAGTTTTTACATGGTGAAATATATCCCATTTTTTGAACTGCAACGTGTCACCAATGAAGCTAACTTCATGATCTTTATACAAAATGAAAGGTATTCCTTGTCAATCTTCCATGGTTTTTAACTAGTTTACCATGAACCTGGACATGAACAAGGACCCATCAACCTATTCACCTCATGTAGTTTTCTAGATCATCACTAACCTTTTCAAGATCCATGAATGCTACAATACATTTTGAGTGACATTCTACAATGCTTTCGCATTAGGGACTATATAGGGAATATATTATAATCTTTTATTTTTCACACAACATAGTACTAGAAAAACACACCACACAATTGTAAAAGACTTCACCACATCACATGGGCCCCATCATTTGTGATTAACAAGAGGATTAGAAAACCTCCTTTTTTTTCCTTCAACCTCTTTTGTGAGAAATTCAAGGGCTAGGAAACTCAGTGACAACCTTGGTACCTTCAGAAACAACATGTTCACTGAGCTCTCTTGATAAGACATGTACAACTATCTAAATTTCCCTATATATAATAATTGACTATTTTTTGTGAATAGCGAGCTTGGATGCCTCTTGAGCCATTTTCTCAAAGATATCATGAATAGAAGAGTTCATTATATGCATACTTTTGCTAGAAATAGCAATATATAGGTGCACCTGCTTCAACACCTTAAATATATATATTTTATAGGTTTCTTCATTTCACTTTGCCTTCATCTTATTTTTTTCTTCTCTTTTACTCATTTTATCCATTATAACCTAAGGCCAAAATACGATGTCGGTTTTCACCAATAATGCGTCTTTTACAAAATATGACTTAGGATAATTATTTTGCACAATAGACTCTTTTACATAATAAGACTGACACACCTTTTAAAAAGTGACTTTAATCCTAACATTTGACTTTAAGAATATCGACTCATTTATTTTGATTTTGATAATTTTTCACTAAACCATGAGACTTTAACCAACCTAAAGATCAAAACATTAAATTACAAATTTTTATATGCCAAAAACATAAAAACTAACTATAAATTGCAATTTTAACAATACACCAAATTTGATGGATCAAATAGATATGCCAAATATTCATACCTTTTTCCCACTTAAATTAAAAAATAATAAAATTCAATTCATTATGCCATTTTCATTTTTTGAGCCATGGAGAATGAATCACAGCTCTTGAAGAATTAAAACATAGCAATTGAATAGATCTTTGGTAGATGGTAGGCAAAAGGAGTGCAAATATCAAACCTTGTCTTCTTTACATAGATTTTTCCTAAAAAAATATTGAATTTCAAAGCGTATTAGCTGGTCTGGACATTCATAGAATAACTCCACGAATATCCCAAATTGTGATGAATAACTGCATAGAGGTAAATGACTAATTTTTGCTATATAATACTCTTCTCTCAATATTCTTCTTCTCACATATCTATGTTTTAGGATGCACAAACTGATTTCTAGATCTACATAAATATAGATTGAACCTTGTTAAAAAAGAAATCATACTCAATTTTGTGCTTCACTTTTGGAAACCATTATATGCCTCATTTATAAAAATACGATGCAGGCCCTTGGATTACATGGCACTTTGATGCCATTGATAGGTTCTTTAGGAGCTTTATGCAAGGATCCAACTCATGCAAAGCATAATGGAACTGAATACAAGAACACAGTAGAATTATATTATATTCAACATATTATGAAACCAATACATAGGTTATTATATATCCATGGAGGTATCCAAACAACCTCTTAATAAATAGGAAGGTCAAATAACAAATAACCCGTTAATGGATTTATAGATATAACAAACTAACCATTAACCTAGTTAATACAACAAACTAGTAAGTGTTATTTACTACATGGTAAATAATCAACCAGAGTAAATAATATTTTACATAATGTAAATAATAACCCAACACAAGCATCACCACCCAGTCCAACATCAACCAAAGTAAATAATATTTTACATAATGTAAATATTAACCCAACACAAGCATCACCACCCAGTCCAACATCAAACAAAAGCAACACTACAACAAGAAAGATAGACCACTTAAGCATATCCAGGAACCACCATAATCACTACCCTTGAGCCTTATAAAAAATTTCCATGTAGAGAGGAGAATAAATGATATTTGGATGATGTTGGCAATAAAGGGATGCCTAATCACGTAGACCAATCTATCAGAAGTGGTAGAAATATTGTTGATAGTGACTGAAAGAAAGGTAGGCAGATTGTAAAGTGCCCTCTAATCCAGACAAAAATCATACTGGTCTTTTCCCAGGTATCAAGAATGTTTTCCTTATTTACCAAGGGAATTGGCAGTAGTACCAATTATATCCTCACTCTTTCTAAAACCCCATTGGGAAATAAATGAAAAATGAAGGTTTTTCGATTTCTTTCCCATACTCTCATCTTTATGTCTTCTAAGTTTGACCCCCAAAAAATTGTTTAACAAGCTTGATATTCAATTTTAATGATTCATTCTAATTCCTTTATCTCCTTGTCCTTGGATATTCTCTCCATATTTATTTTCTTGTTCTTTGAGTGAGATTTCAACCTATAGTTAGCTAACTAGTCTACCACTCGATTTCCTTATCTCAAAGTGTGTCTCTAGTTTATTCCTTTGAAATATCCCTGATGATTTTCCATTTATTGAATTATTCATTTAATTATTCAATCAAGGTTTTACCTACTATTCATGGCTCTGATGAACATGAGTGAATCCTTTTCTATTGTAATGTTCCTAATGTTTTCTTCCAAAACCAACATCAATCCAATAACAAGGCCTTCAAATTTTGCCACATTATTTGTATTGATGCCATTAAATATGGAAGCATTTGTCATTTGTAATATCTTATAACCACCCATGCTCTTGACTCTCCTCGATTGTGATTTGAAGCCCCATTGAAGTTTACTCTATACCTCCCTTATTCTGGCAGTACCCATTTGACATTTTCCCTAGTTATATCCCTTATCGACGTATTACTTGGCTTTAGTGTATCATAGATTTGCCTAACTCTCCCCCAATTTAGAAGGATTTTAACTTCCTTTGGGTTGGCCTCCTTATTTTTCATCTATTTAGAGGTAAATATAATCTGATGAATGCTAGCTTCTAACTCTAGCCAAAATTTCTTAGGGGTCTTATGTTTGTCGTTATGCTCGAATATCTTGGTATTGTGTTTTATCCAAACTTTATAATTTGGAGACTCAATCCCATGTCCCATATCTCCTTTAAAATGTTCAATTTCGTGTTAATCTACTAAGCCTTGAGGTGATCTGAGAGGCTGTTGCTCAAAGCCCATCTCTAATTATACTTGTCCAAAAACTTATCCTAGAGCTTCTAGGTGTAACTACAATGATGAATAATATGCTCAACACTCTCTTCATTTTTATAACATAACACACATTGCAAAGGCCCTGGAAAACCATTCTTTTTCAAATTTTCACATATTAGGATCTTTCCATGCGTGACCAACCATAGGAAAGCTTTTGCTTTCGGCCAAACTTTAGACCTCCAAATTTTGGTCCATACAAATTTTTCCAAGGTGTTGGGATGGGTTACTAATTGCATTTCATATCCTTCCTTAACTGAGTAGTCCCTTGTACCCTTTTTATTCTAATTCAAAGAGTCATTTTCCAAACTCCAGGGAACCCAAAAGCCTTGTAGGATGTGATTCATCATCTTTTGGTATTCATTTTGGGTACCGTTAGCATTTTGGAATATTTTCTAGATGGTAATTTTGTTCCCTTTCTTTGTTTTCTCTCTCTAACAATCCTTTATTTCCCCATTGGCGAATGTATTTAAAATATTTGTATTAGGTGTAAAACTTACATGTCATGATGTGAAAGAATACTTAACACTTTTATTAAGTAAAATTTACATAAGTACTGATTATTTTGTGACCATATACTATAATAATTATTAGATATTTTGTGATCGTGTTCTATGATACCTATTTTTTTTTATCACATAATATGATAATTATTAAGTAATATCTTATCCTTCCCTTATATAATAATCACCACTTTTAATCTTATTAGTCCTACTATAGCTTTCACTTTTCAATTACTTATATTTCCTTCAACCAATGAAAATATTTAAAATACATATTTTATTAAAAATTATGACATATTAATTTTAAAATATTTTACAGGTGTTATTTGGGCATATTCCTTTAAATTGAATGTAATATTAACATGTGTCTCCTACAATAATGCAACTTTAAATACTCCTCGTTTTATGGCTATAAAAATAGAATTTAGATTGGACAACTCATAAATTTTTCAATTATAATGTCATGTGTAATTTTTTTAATTATTCCCTAAAATATTTCAACTTTATAACTCTTATTAATCATAACAATTTGAATATAAAATTAATTCATTAATTCAAATTTCAACAATCATATACTAATGAAAATAATTATTAAGTTGTATCATAAAATCTCAACGGTAAAAATATTATAAATTTTATTAATTAAATTATCTAAAATATCAATATATTTAACTAATTATAATTGCATAGCTTGGTGGTATTCTTGCTTCTGTGGTGAATGTATTAGCATTATGTTGCATAGAGCAATGCTGAAATTCTTTCTAATTAATATATTATCAAGATCTATTTTATATATTTCTAACTACAATGAGGGACAATTAGCAATTTTATGTTTTCGTGTGCTTAGATGGAAGTTAGTTATATAAATACTCCATATTTTATATCTTCTTGTATTATAACTTTAATTCACTTTTAAATCTTCCATATTTTATGGTTATAAAAATAGGATTAGAATTATTCATTCAAATATTATAATATGTAAGTTTGAACATGTGTCTATTAAAATTGAGACATTAATGTCAAAAACTTATTTCTTTTAACTTTAATTTATCTACAAATGTTCCATATTTGATGCTTATAAAAATGGGATTAAATTTATTTATTCAAATATTACAATATGTAAGATTGAACATACGTAGCCATGGATTCAGACCATTGACCGCCTTTTTAGTTAGTGAATGATTAATGATATTACACCTTCCCCATCACCATTATAAAAAGTAATCTATTTAGCAAAAATGAAGCAACTAACTACTCTATACGTGGTCACCTGCCTTTAGTCTTTTTTTGTTGCCACAAATTGTTTATTTATTTCTATTTATTTTTACTGTTCCTGACCTAACATTCACACTTGCAATACACTTACATAACAATTTTCATTATTGAGATAAGGACTAGTCACTATGCAGTGATTACTTAGATTAAATTCATATTCATATTTAAAACTATCATAATATAATTTATCTTTATTAAATCAACCTTCATTATTGTATAATTAAAATGAAAATTAATGAATATAAAACCAAATATCTTATTTCTACTTCTACACTCCCTTCCAAATGAAAGGCCCATTAGCAAAGTGGTTGAGTCCATGACTTCCATCCACCATAGAGTGGGAGAGAAATCACGAGCTTTACTTTGACTTTAGATTTAGTTTGATTAATTATGTCAAGAGACTTAACTTATAATGGTAGTTGAAGGTAGTGGTGAAGTGTAATATCTGTAAATATATTTTAAACATAATAAATTTTAAATTTGACATTAATTTAAATATCATAAAGTATTTTTATTTATTTGTAAAATAAAAAATAATAAGATCTTAAACACAATAAAATTTGAACCCTATATTTTTTATTAACAAAAAGTAGTGCACTCACATTAAAACCATCTATAATGATTTTTTTTTGAAATAAAATCATTAATCAATGTTCATCTATCACAATTTTTTTAATTTAATAAAGTCATTAATCAATGTTATCTATCAAAAATTTTAAAAATAAAATAAAAATAAAGTCATTAATTAATGTTCACCTAAAATGGCATTCAAAGAATCGAACCATTTATTAGTTGTTTATTTTATTAATATATCTCTATATTATTTTACTCCTATTAGAAGTAAGAGTAGAAGTATCATCTACATGCTCATTAAAAGAGAGAGAAGGGGAAGATTTTAACTTTTTATTACTATGCAATGTGTCATTATGTGTAGGTGTAATGTAATGCATTTGTTCACTATCTATACGAAATGCAAGCATGATTATCACTTTCAATTTTGGAGTCAAGGGTAGAAGAAGTATCAATCATGTTTTCTTTTTGCATATTATGACATATAAGATGAGAGTTGGAGACATTTGCATTATCAATTTGTTTTAAATAATCATTGCATTGAGCCTGAAATGTGAAGGAAGGTGATAAAATAATTTCATCTACCTTAGTTTGTGTATTGCTAAAAGGTGTAATATTACTGGTACTTACTTTTTAAAATTTAACTGAGAAGGGTAAAGAAGATGCATTATTCATATTATTCATATCTACTTTACTTGAATCATGCAAAAGTGGCTTTTGTATATTACACTTATATTAATTTAATTTGAATAATGAGGTAGCAAAAGTAGTTGAAAAGGTAGGATCACATTGGAATAAAGAACTACCAACAAGAGGTTCTTTTGGCATTATATTATTATTTTGATTTTGAGGAGTAAGAGAAGAGTGAGAGGAAAGAAAATATGATGTATCTAATATTCCTCATGTGCATTTTCATTTTCATGCTCATAGTAATCCTCATATCCATCATTATAACAATAGTCATCATCATCATTATGAATGATGTTATTATTATGCTTTAATGTACAATCTTGAAAATTTATCCATTCATTTTTATAGTCATGAGAGAAATTTAAAAATTCATCAATTGGGTGGGGGGTAGAAGACTTTTTATTTTAAACTTGCCAAAGAAGATGATGTAAACAAGGAATATCAAACACACAAGAGGTAGAATTCAATCTAACATAAGTATATATGCAATTTGAGAAATTTGGAATAAAGTGTGTAATAGAAAATAAGATTGTAATTGAAACCCTAGTTGTTAGTATTTGTATGTATAGGGACCTAGTATGTGAATCTAGGGTTTTAAATTAGGGTTATGTTGAAAAAAATTAAATTACATTAAATAAATGAAACCCTAATGTAGGATTGATTAAATTATCTAGGTTATGCCAAAAAATTAGAAAAATATAATTTTGTAACCCTAATTTAATGCACAAAAATCGGGAGAAGGTAAACCCTAAGGAAAACTAGGGTTTTGAGCAATATTCAAAGTAAGTCAGGTTCACCAAATGTTTTAATATTTTAGGACTTAACACATGTAAATCTTATGTTGTTAAAGGGATGAGTATGTTGTTAATCTAGAATGAAAACTAGAAATGATTGATTTAATAAAACTTCCTCAAAATAGCAAGTGAGAGGAGAAAAGGTACTTATCTGAGAATAAATAGACTTTTACGTGGATTAAGGAACTGGAACATGGTTGAAAAATAGGTAGACACCTTTCATCTTTTGACTGTTTATTGAAATTTGGCTTCGAACAGTAGTGCCCATATTAAGACAGTAGCACCATGTGGCGCTAATGTTCAATTTTAGCATTAATGTCATTGTAGGGACTGTCTAAAACTTTCAGGGAAGTTGTGAGAGGTTATAGAGGTCATGTATGTTATGTGTCATTTGTGGGATCACCTGTGTCATTTTTTTGGATGAATCTCTTCTAAAACCCTAATGAATACCCAAAAACATGAAATAATAAATGGATTGAATGCAAAAAGGAAAGGAAAAATTGGGTTATGGGATATTACAATCACACAGAGTAGAACCCCTGTTGTCCTAGCCATTGTCTACATTAACCCCAATGCTAGGGGTCTCGGATCACATGTAGTTCTCTCTTAGGGAACATGAACCATCAACTTGCATGATATGTTATAATGAGTTTCACTCAGGTCATTTTTATCGAGCATGTAATGTCTAGGTGTGATGATTGAGTAGTATGTAGAGTATTGAATTGTACTATTGATTGATTTTATGTAATTATGTGTTAAAATAGTTAGTGCCAAATGTAAAATGCCTTATGAGGCTCTTTATATATAAGGAACTTTATTTTGAATATAAGACCTTGTTCATTGGCTGACAAGTCGTAAAAGAGGGATAAAAAACCATAACAGAAAGCTCACGAAAGGGATAGGACTCGAACATAGGAGAAAAGGCCCATCATACACTCAAGCCATAATTGGACACTAGTGTCATGTGGCGCTATTGTCCTGAAAGTGGCGCATGTGTCTTAAGGATTAAAGGAAAGTTAAAATCAGGTAACATAGGCTAGGGGCCCCTATGACTGGGAAAAGGTGATTCATGACTATTGGGAGTGTCACAAATAAGGAAAATAAGACGTAAGAAAGATCAAAGGACTCAAAATGACCATGTGAACAAGGACTATAATCATCACTAAGACCTTCATGTGAAAGAGCAAGAAAAGACATAGTACTTATGGTTGATTCACTAATTTAGGGTGTTTACAAGAAGATGGGATTTGCAGAACTCACTGTAATCGTGGAAAGGGTTCCCAACATAGGAATTAATATAAATGAGATTTTTTTATTGGTTATTACACATTATGTAATAAATTTAGTATGTTTCATATTTATATGACAAATAATTTTGGCTTATGTTTCAATACACAGGGTCTCCTTATCCAATTCATTTATGTAGGGTCATTTAATGGATGTAATTAGATATCACTCAGTCGAAAAGAGTTGTATTTGACATTAATTTTATTCCTTTTTTATAGTATGGAATATGTTTATCTAAGAAAGTGTGTTCACAATATTAAAGGAATGTCATATTAAATTATTTTTCACATATCAAAATATGAATGTTTATTATGTAAATAATAGGAAGTCATAAATTTAAATGTCATTTGGTTATATAAATGAAAGGGTATGTGAAATAACTTGTAAAGTATTAATCTTATTTACAATGAAAACAATTGTAAAAAAGTTGTTAGGCACAAATTTCAAACTCCAAATTTTCTTTTGATCATTGTTTATATATCTTCAAAGCTTTTTTGGCTCAAAATCCTTGGTGGTTGATGAGCTGGATGAGTTGGATAATGGTGGGTCTGAGAAACTGATGCCCAAAGCAGATTGTCAAAAACCATTTGGCTAGAATAATGCATTGATAAGGGGTTTTTAAAAGCTGCCCAAGTCCAACTCCACTATGTGCTTAGATATGTCTTACTCAGATTGCTTTCTAGGTTGCCATGATGATGTCATAAAACGTATAAATTATCTTCCTAAGGTTGGTCCCATTGACAAAGAAGATGATGAGTGGTGGATTTACCCTAGATGTAGGAATGCTCCAAACCCTTTTCATAGTTACACAAACTTTTACTTGTCCTTGTTCTCTTCCTCGCTCTACAACAACCCTTCCTTGGTTTGGGCTTCTAATCTTCAAGAGGATTCCTCTTCTTCACTTGCATATTTGGCTCTACCTATTGCTATGGATCACCAAACACAATACCTTATCAGACAACCCTCTTTCTTGGTAGGTGATCTCCATATCGATTTATGTATCGAATCCCTTGATCTGTCTTTCCCTGAGTCTTTTATCTGGACATCAATAGCCGAACTTTATTTGGCATGTGTGTGGGCCTTTTTTAATCCTTCTTTACACTTTCTAACTAGGCATATTCAAAATGGAGCTCCATTGTCACCCCATCCTTCTCTTCGTTTGGAAGAGGTTTTTTAGGCCATATTTAGATGTTTTGCTGATTGTGACTTTGTTAGGACTAACAAACCCTATTTTTTGGTAACCATGGGTTTTTATTTTGCCCTGGGTCACCCCTTTTCAATCCAAAAAAGGTGGTTATTTATGTTGCAACTATTTGGATTAGATGGTATAATCTACCACCTATTTTCTACATTGAGGAATACATCAAATTGGTAATGAGTATGGTGTGTTCCTTTGTCAAATTGGATGAGAGTTAGAGGGAAAGAATTTTTTTGAGGATTTGTACTATCATTTAATTATCCAAACCTCTTTTTCACTCCATCAAAGTGGAATCTCCATGAGGCTCCTGGATACAATTCCTCAACTATGAAACTCTTCCTTTCAGGTGTTTTCATTGCAATCATCTTGAACATCATGCAACTAAATGTTTTTCTCAGGCCTCTATTAGATGTCAATGTTTCTAAGAGATGGAGGGTCAACCTAATGTTGATTGTATTTGACATAACCATGGTGTGTTCAGTGCCCAATGTCATGATCCTCCTCATGCTCCTTCCACCCATCCAGCTATATATAAGGGGGTTAAGGAGGAGAATTTTGGTCCTGAAGGGGATTTA
This sequence comes from Torreya grandis, assembly GCA_037957365.1. Taxonomy (NCBI): domain Eukaryota; kingdom Viridiplantae; phylum Streptophyta; class Pinopsida; order Cupressales; family Taxaceae; genus Torreya; species Torreya grandis. Next base: position 2,084,319 of record JARHVA010001062.1, read on the forward strand.
GAATCCTATCAATAAAACTATTGTGGTATTAAAGATGGAATGTAGGACCACAACTTTTTGGGGGATCATTCAACCTCTTCATGCTTTCATATCCCATCCACTTCTAGCTCCAAAGGTGGGAAACCTAAGGTTGATCTAAGTGTCTCGACAAAACATAAAGGTTTTGAGGCATAAAGGTTGAGAATGGATGCATAAGAATTGATTAGAGATAATTCTTAAAGGACAGTGGAGGAACTCTTCATCAAGATAAGACTGATCCCTACCTTAGATGATTCATTCGGGAGCTCAGCGCTTTGTTAATTTGTGAAGTTTTTCTTTATGCAATTCTGCTTATGGTTGACTCTGGGCTATATGTTTGATGTAAATTCATTGTTAGAAGGCATAATATATACTACGAGATTATTGTAGGCTTACAACCCTTTTTAGGGTTGTGTGTTTTTTAGGCCTCTCTTGACGTTGTCTTTGTTGGTTTGCATTTTTTATTTAACTATTAAGATGTGGGCTCTCCTCTTGTCATTTGTTATGGCAAGAGAGTTGGTTGGTGTTATTGCCTTGTGGTTTTGGGGGGACTAAGCCCTCTGTTATGCCCTAGGGTTGGTTAGTAACACCAATTTCTGCAAAAACTATTTCCTTTGGTTCGTAGCTTCAGTCAAAAGCGTTTACCCTTATTAAAAAAATAGTTATGTTCATGACTAATGTGTTTCTATAAGCGCACGAATAAGGAGACCGTTAAACTAGATTTAGGAATTTAGTTGTGTTTATGTCTAATATTTTCAAGGAATGTCTTTATAGAATCAAAACACAAATTGCATGAATCATGTTGTTGGCCACTCATCAACCATGCTCATTTATATGCGTGCACATGTGTTGTGGTAGAAATATTTTTTCAACTACGAGTTTATCCATTGTGGTAAGACATTTTTTGCAACTACAACTTATTCAAGTGGACAACTATTTATTTTAATATTTGCCAATGACCATTCAACATTTCATAATATCGTTCATATCTCATCGACTAAAGATTACATTTTAACAAAATTACTCTTATCTATGTCAAAATTGGTAACAACTTAGAAAATTTCTATCATTTTTTCTCCTTATTTTACTTTTAGAGGACTATGCATCTTGTCACCACCGTTCACATCTTTATACATCCATAGTGGCATGAAATTTATGGGTTAAAACTCTATTTAATATTTTTCAAGATACTTTTGGATTCTATTTTAAATTAAAATAATCCTTTTTTAAAATTTAAAAACATAATAAATACTTTAAAATAACTAGGGACATCCCTTCAAAGTCCCCAAGTCCGCAAAACATCTAGAATGTTTAATATATCCCCAAAATCTAACGGCAATGTCACTGTATAACGTTGATGTCAGTAGTTAGTATGTTCAACCTAATTTAATCACTGACAAGCTTTATAGACACTGACATAAATAATCATGATCACACATATAAGCACAACTATTTAAACTAACATGAATAAAGTTAAGCCACAATGCAAGATGATTCTTCCACGGCTATTGATAATAAACACCCTACTTCTTGTTCAAGCCTCAGTTTAATTCTTTGCGTAATCTAAACCTAATATATTTTTTTTGCTAGATATCACCAAAAGAGAACCTATAAAAATTATTCAACTTTATAAAAATTATTCAACTTTATACAAGGAAATTGATCAACAACAAACAATGTTGGCATGAGACTCCAAATTTTATTATATTGTATCTTTTAGTTAGAATATATAAAACTATAAACTAAAATATTTGTGAAGCACCCTGGCATGAAATTGCTCAAACAAAAGACCATTTCAATGGAGAGTTAAGTAATGCTAAAGTTGAATAATATATGAATATTGTTTTATATTTTATAAAATCTAACTTAAAAAAACATTATTTCCTAATTATTACGATATTTAACCTTTTAGTTTGCTTTCCCATTGACATGCTCATTATTATTTGGAGTGCAATTTATAATTACATAGATAAGTAGGGACATAGTTTAATTATATATGTGGGACTAAAATAATAATGCATAGGATTCTTAGAAAAAAAGGTTAAAAGAGAAAAACTATTAAAAAAAAGATTTGTGCAATTAAATCTTAGCTTAAATCTCTATTACAGTTATATTTTTGAAAGTTCATTCTACTATTATTTATATATATATATATATATAACATAAATATTTTTTATAAATTATTTAATAAAAAACATTTCATAAAATAATATCATATCTTCAATTACAAAAATTGTTTTTATAGAAGAGGTGGTAAGGAAATTAAGACTTCGTATGGTTAAAAGATTTGCCAACTTAAGTTTTTTAGATAACAATAACAAAATAAAAAAAGAAGAAGAAGAAGTTAATTTGATAACAAATTAACCCTTTCAAACACACACACAAAAAAAAAAAGTTTTAACACCGCATACCATTGAAGTGTTATAACAACAAAGTTTTAGTTTCACATAAAAATTGCTTTCTAGAAACCTATAGTCATGTCCTTTAAATTAAGAGTTTAATATGTTTTTAATATATATTTAGTTTTATGTATTTAATTGAATGGAAAATTATATTTTTAGTTGTTTATAGAATTGCATTAAAATATATGTTAATTTAATATTTAAGAATTAAATCGATAAATTTAATTAATGACAATTGAGATGGCAGTAATTTATAATATATATAAGATATTAATAATTAATGGTAAATTTTAAATTTAACGTTTATTTGATAATATAAGGTAGTTTTAATTTTAAATGTGACCTGCGTTTAACCATCATATTGGAGTTTTTTATGTTTATTTGGAGAAGTTGATCGAATTTAGAGCCCATCTTTTTTATAAAGAATTTTCAACACGCGACAAATTCAATATAAGTATGTCGAGATTGATCTCTAGACGTTTCTCTAATAAATGTATTTAAAATATTTGTATTGGTAGTAAAATTTACATGTCCTAATGTGAAAGAATACTTAGTTAAGTATTGATAATTTTGTGACCATGTATTATAATAATTATTAAATATTTTGTGATGTGTTCTATGATACCTATTTTTCATGATAAATGTATTTAAAATATTTGTATTGGTTGTAAAACATACATATCATAATATAAAATAATACTTAAATAAGTATTGATTATTTTGTGACTATATATTATAATAATTATTAGATATTTTGTGATTGTGTTCTATGATATCTATTTTTCGTGATCACTAATACGATAACTATTAAGTAATATCTTATCCTTCCCTTATATAATACTCATCACTTTTAATATCTTATATTTCCCTTATATAATACTCATCACTTTTAATATCTTATATTTCCCTTATATAATAATCATCACTTTTAATGTTATTAATCCATCGGCTTTTACTTTTCAATTACTTGTTTTTCCTTCAACTAATGAAAATGTTTAAAATATACATTGTATTAACAATTATAATTTTTTGTCTAATATTTGACATACTAATTTTGGAATATTTTGTAGGTGTTATTTGCACATATTCGTTTATATTGAATATAATATCAACGTGTGTATCCTACAATAATACAACTTTAAATTCTCCTCATTTTATGACTATAAAAATGGAGTTAAAATTGGACAACTCATAAATTCTTCAATTATAATATCAATACTTAATAATATGTATAATTTTTTTTAATTATTCCCTAATGGTAAAAAAATTACAAATTTTATTAATTAAATTATCTAAAATATCAATATATTCAACTCTTTGTAATTACATAGCTTGGTGGTATTCTTGTTTCCGTGGTGAATGTGTTGGCATTGTATGGCATAGGTTAAAGTTGAGATTATTTCTAATTAATATATTATCTTCTATTTGATATTTTTCTAACTATAATGAAAGACAATTAGCAATTTTATGTTTTTTTGTGCTTAGCTAGAAGTTTGTTATAAAAATACTCTATATTTTATATCTTTTTGTGCTTTAACTTTAATTCACCTTTAAGTTTTTCATACTTTATGGTTATAAAAATAGGATTAGTATTAGAATTAGTCTTGGGTAGTGATAAGAAACACATAGATAAAAAATGAAAACACACTTGTCCCAAAAAATATTGTGAAGGATTGGATTTATTTATTCAAATATTATAATATATAAGTTTGAGCATGTATCTATCAAAATGGAGCCATTAATGTCAAAAACATATTCCTCTAACTTTAAATTATCTTTAAATGTTCCATGGTTTATGCCTTTAAAAATGGAATTAAATTTATTTATTCAAATAATATAATATGTAATATTGAACATAAGCAGTGATGGATTCAAACCATTGACTGTGTTTTAGTTAGTGATTGATTAATGGCATTAAGTCCTTTCCCAATTGCCATTATAAAAAGCAATCATTTTAGTTAAAATGAAGCAATTAACTACTATATGCTTGGTCACAGGTCTTTGGTCTTTTTTTGTTGCCATATATTATTTATTTATTTCCATTTATTTTTATTGCTCCTCACCTAACATTCACAGTGGCAATATACTTACATAATTTTTTTTATGCGTGCCACAATAGACAACATTTACATAGAATCACTGAATTACATAGAATGTTGGCATCTCAGTGCATATTTTAGAAATAAACATATGACAGATGATGAGTAAGCATAAACAAATCCATCCACCAAGGTACATTTGCCTCTAGGTACCCAATACGAAGAGTCGTGGTCAAGGCTAGGATTCTGACCTAGGTGATTTTGATGATGTACACAACAATTTTCACTATTGAAGTAGGGACTACCCATTACACAGCGCTTGTTTAGATCAAATTCATATTCATATTTAAAACTCTTTGATACGAAAAGTTAAGATTAAAACCAGGGTCATGTCCATGATGATTTTGATGACGTACATAATAATTTTCACTATTGAGATAGGGACTAACCACTACACAACCCTTGTTTAAATCAAATCCATATCCATACTTAAAACTATCACAATACAATTTGTTTATATTCTCCCTCTAAAATATAATCTTATAATTATCTTTATTAACATCAATCTTCATTATCGTATAATTAATATGCAAATTAATTAATATAAAACCAAGTATCTTATTTCTATTTCTACACTCCCTTCCAAATGATAGGTCCATTAGCCTAGTGGTTGGGTCCATGACTTCCATCCACCATAGAGTGGGAGAGAGGTCATGAACTTTACTTTGACTTTAAATTTAGATGGATTAATTATGTCGAGAGACTTAAGTTTTAATGGTAGTTGAAGATGATAGTGAAGTGCAATATTGTAAATATATTTAAAAAACAATAAATTTTAAATTTGACATTCATTTAAACATCATAAATTATTTTTTTCTTATTCGTAGAATAAAAATTAAAAAATAATAATATCTTAAACATATAATAAAATTTGAACCTTATAAATAGTATATTCACATTTTTTATTTTACGAGGTAAACGTTTATGATCGGAGCTATGAACCAGCATGAAAGACAACCGAGGGCGCATTCCCCACAACAAAAGAGAAGGACAATGGAAAACAAACAAACACAAGGGCCTCTATCTCTGGAAAGGGAGCACAACAAGAGAAAAGAGAGAACAAACAAAGAGGAGAGAAGTTGAAACCACTAGTCTTCAATGAATCTTCAGCAAAAATCCCAGAGACAACTAACCGACGGGAATCCACCAAGAAGGTCCCAAAGATAGGGGCAGAACAAAACACCATTCAAGAACAAGATCTGACAACCGCCCACCAGGAAGGCTTAATCGTAAGTCGGGACTACCCGTCTCCCTCGACTAGATAGGAGATCTTTTAAAGTCCATTAAGAACCATCGCTGATAAGAGAGTGTGCTTCTGCGTTTAACAATTCCGCCACCAATCTACACCCTTTCTTCTTTAAAGAAACACCAACATCCGCATGAAACTTAAAAGTTTTGATAAAAAGCCCATCATGATTTAAAAAAACAAATAAAAATAAACTCATTAATCAATGTTCACCTAAACTAGCATTTAAAGAATCGGACCGATTATTATTTTGTTTATTTTATTATTAATATATATCTATGCTATTCTAGAAATGCGTGAAAAATGTGTCACACCGAGGGCGATGCTTTGCCACGGAGGATCGGATGACTCAGCACCTCCATTATAGTCATGATTTTGACTACAAACAAATCCCTGATCACACTGTCGATGCTGACACGTCGGCTTGATGACGTGTACCAACCGATCCCGGAAAATGATTAGGTCGTCCCGATGGTAAATTCGAGCAGGTTTGGCCGGGGCGTTAGGTTGAGTGGATCACCACCTGTACAAAAACAATGCAAAAAAAAAAAACAGAAAAGCTTGAAAAAAAGATAAAGCTTACAAATTCCGGAAATAAAAGAACCCGTACGAAATTTCCCGAGCGGTTTTCTTCCCGTGTTTGAATCAATTGAAAATCGGCGAAACGGGCGCAAATTCGGTGCAAATTTCACGCGACTGTAGGTGAAAATTCGTTGTTCGAGTTTGACGCATGGTCTGATCGCTTCATAAATAAGCAGCAGCGACGATCTTGGAGAAAGATTGTGCAGGCACCAGCCGGCGGTGGTCTTTACATTTCAGGCACGCATTTCGACTAGGGTTTCGGATCCGGTTGTGGCTGGCTTTGTTATTCCTGGTAGGTTTTTAAACTTTATCGCATTGTAAATTTTGATCTCTTGTTTAATTTTAGGTTTTTAGATTTAATTTCATCAATCAGACGCTTTACTTTTTTTGTTGCATCCTTTATCAGTTTAATTTATTTTTTCCGGCTTTGTCGGTCTCTTATTATACGCCACTGTTGATTTGGATAAGATTTTGTAGTTGTTGACATTCGCACAGTTGATTTTACTGGCAGATAGGTTTTTTGAAATTCACGTGATTTATTTTATTTGTCAGCGCCTGGATAAGCTTTTGTAGTTTTTCATCTTTGCATTGTTGTTTTTACTGCCAGGTAGGTTTTTAAGATTCGTGACATTCTTAGAATTTTCGCCTTTAAGATTCGTGAGACAATGAAATTTTAGACTTAAAAGCTTCGATCTTATTTATTACAGGCTTTAAAGCGTTGCTTTTAATAATTTCGGGCTTTTGCATCCTTTACATTTCAGATATTGTTGGTTTTCATGTTTGCATTGTGGTTTTGACTTTCGAGTCTCAGGTAGGTGAAAATTCGTGACACACTCAACATAATTTCGGCTTGAACTTTGGTCTGATTTTTTTCAGCATTTAAAATATTGTACGCTATTTTTTTCTTTTGATTTGGTAAATTTTCCATTTCTTTTAAATTTTACGCTTCAAACATTTCACCAATTTATTCCAGTGTCTAAATATTTTTGAACAGCCAGATGAACGATTAATAAGGTAAATGGAAAAACAATTCCTTTCTGGGCTTCTAAAATGGGTTCGCAGACACCAAATTGGTGTCTTGTTTGACAGTGACCTAAAAAAACTACATCTACCTTTACTTTAAAGCTCTTATTTTATTAATTCGCTTTTGTGGTGTATTTTTTGGCTTTCAAGCCAGGACCAAAGAGCTGGGTACCTTGGGGGTGAGTTGGATGTGGTATTTTATCCAATTTTAACACTTTATTATTTCTCCTGAAAATTTGAACACGAGGCTTCACATTGAAAGCCCACCCACTTTGCTTTTACCAGAACAGAAGTTTGGAGTAAATACATCTTTAGTGTCTGGTCTTGTGTTAAAGTCTTCATTGTAACTCCTATTGTGCCAGAATGTGGTTTTAGTTCTAACTGAAAGCGGATGGGGAGATCATAATTGGAGAATGCTGTTTTTCACAGCTACAAAATGCTATATATATAAATAAAGTTGCATGAAATTTGAGGTTTGGTATGATATGTTAAATTTTGCCCTTTAAATTTGTCATCCACTTTTTATGTTCTTTTTTCTATAACTTTTAATGTTCAAGAGGACGCCATAAGCCTCATATATGCGCTGGTTGGATTCCATTCCTAAATGTTTCTTCGGTCCAGAAGCTTCCAGAATTATCTGGAGAGGGTTTGGAAACTCTGGAAATGACTATATTAGTTTACAGCCATTCTTCAATTGTATATGGAAGTTTCCAATACTGCTTGAAGTGAAGTTTTAATCACTGTTTACATGTTCCCAAAAGTTTTCTAAACCGTTTGTGTAAGTTGTAGTGGTTTTGTTAAGAAGTCTATGTTTCGTCCCTTCACAAATTTTAATGTTACCGTAAAGGGCAATTTTTGGTGACCCCTGGATATGATATGGCAAGGATTCAACCATATAAAAACAGTTTTAAAAAATACATATAAGTTTAAAAAAAAAATAGCTGGAAACAGCCCTGCTATGTTGTGATGTATCATCTGGATATGGACCTGAAAAACTGTGACATATTCAGATATGGGCTCGTATATGGTGTCGAGTACATGTATGCTGTGGCATATCTGGCAGATATGCCATATTGGAGCCATATTTGCATATCTTTCCAAATATCTAGATTTTTATGATATGCATTTGTGCATCACAATGTATTGGGCAGACCAGATATGGCAGCATATGTGGTAATGTACAGAGGGTTTGAAAAAAATGGAAAAGTTTATAGCATTTATTAATCACTTGTTAGGAGTTTAGTAAGTTTTCTGTAGTGTTGTTAAATGTTTCCAGAGGTCTACCCTATGGTTTCCATTTCCTTATCTCCTGATCTTTTTTAACTGTTTTCAATTCTTGGTGCAACACGGAATGTCATCCCTGAACTCTAGATACCATTTTTTAATTCTGTGTAATTTCCATTTTATTGGTACTTATTTTAACTTTATTTGTTTTTGTTTGTGGACAGATTATTTTTGGAGGCTCTGAATTGAATTCCAAGGTTGATAATCTCGTAATGTTGTGGCAGGCCTTAAAGTTGTCATCTGGATTTGGATCAACTTTAATCCAACGTTTATCACAGAGGATCTTGTTTATTTTAAATTTAAAACAGAAATTTAATTTTGTAACAAAAGGGATGGTAGCTATAAGAATTGCGAAGGCTGAACCTAAACGGTCTCCATGTAAGGCAGTTCATGGTGATGGTATCGAACATGAAGATGAAGTTAGTGATGGAAGACTTGATAAAACTGCGAAAAGGGCCTTTGTAGGTGCAGGAGCTCGAGTTCTTTTCTACCCAACACTCTTATATAATGTTGTCCGTAACAAGCTTCAACCGGAGTTTCGATGGTGGGATCAGATTGACCAGGTATAATTTTTTTGCCCTCATTCTTACCAAAGGATGGTCATTAAATCAGAAGAATTTTGACTTAAACAAAATAAGGATGGCCAAGTATCTATCTCTCCCTTGGCTCAACCCCATTATGATATATCTTTTCTGATCTCTACCTCTTTTCAGTATATGCTTTACACAGTAATGAGATGCCTCACATCAGTAACACTGTTAGATATTACACCCTGTTTTATATCTCAGAAACTGGTGATTTAGTACTTATCAGCACCGAATTAACTCAGGTGCAGACGTGGATGCATTAAAGGGCACTGAGGGCTGCGAGGGATGTACCTTTCTAAATTATCATGCTAGCCAAAGATAGAATGCAGTGGGAGGTTGTTTGGAGCCCTCTGGTATTATATTTGGTAGTTATATGACCGAGAGTGTACAAAACTATGAAATTACAGATTTGCAGTGAGAGAATGAACTGGAGGTGAAAACTCTAGTGGTTATTTTCTGCCAAAATTGATCAGAAGTAATGTGCACATACTTGAATGTTGAAGTTGTAAGGAGCAGGGGGCCTCTCAGCAGACCTAGCCCATCCTTCCTTCTCAACAGCAGAACCAATCTGTTTTTACAGATAATGTTCATAAGTAACCCGTCTCAAAGCCTCGGATGGGATTGATATGATTTTGGTCTTTTTTATCCATGCCTGACCTGGTAACTGTCTAAGCAAACCCTGTCTTCCGATTTGTGTTCTTGAATTATTTTGAATAAGTCATTAGTTCCTTTCCATAATCCTCCACAGGCAACTGACCTACTAAGTTTCCCCGGAGATGTATCTGTTTTGCCATGCAAACAGCTGTCCTTTTTTCATTTCCTAAATTGGGGAGTTCTTGATCTGATATTTGAAGGTGAAGATAAATATTGAGAAGGGGATGGAGAGCCATTTCATTGGATTTCTTGCACTTCAAACTTCCTTTTCAAGCTGCTAACATGACATCTTATTGAAGGCATTCTTTACCTTTTTATGTTTGTGAAGATTGCGGTTATGTATATGTTAATTTATAATGAAAAGAGTTCCTTTTACTGTATTTGATTAGTCGATAAACTATATGGTTTGATTTATTTCAGAAGTTAAAAAGCTTCTAAGTTTATTATCCTATTGCTTTATAGTTTATTGCCTACGTAGCTGGATACGCCTGCCCAGGCCCAGGGAGCATGGGGGAAACGCTTCCAGATATGGGAGCGTGGGGGATACGCCCAGGGAACATCTCTGGGCTGTGGAAATGTCCAGATATGTCTGGGTGACATATCCGCAGCCCAGGGAGTCTCCCTGGGCATATCCCCACGCTCCCAAACGCTCAAAACATTATTTTAATTTTTTTTTTTTTTTTTTTCAATTTTGCCCTATGAAAAGTCAGACATGGACACTTCAAAATACAATTAAAAACAAACTAAAGTGGATTCCCAATAATATTGCCAAGGGGAATACAAGGCATCACGCCATTACAATAGTTGGAGGTCAGGATATTCACTTCACCTCCTAACACATTGCACATTTGTTCACTCTTGGACTTCAAAAAACAGCTATGGACGCCATATGGAAGTTTTTATTTAACTTATTTTGTTTCCTCTATGCATATTATGTGGTAAATTTTGCTTATATGGCTATATTCCAAACCACTTCCACTTCCCTCCTCCGCCCGCCCCCCCGCCCCCAAAAAAAAATACCTGTATCCCCGTATCCGATTCTCTTACCCATATCCATATTGGCAACCTAGTTTATTGTAATGTAGTGTGTAAAAAATGTTTGTTTTGGTTCAGCATATGTTGACATTGTTATATATCATGACTTGCTTCATTCTAATTGTTTTTGGAATTCTTTAATACCTGACCACTGTAGGCAATAAGTTATATGATGGTTTCAGTCCAATTCAGACTCGCAAATTGTCTCTGTCCTTTTAACTATAAAGTTTAACTTAAGATAACAAACTAACCAGGTGTTTTTGGTTTCTATGATACACCTTAGAAATTTTTACAATTTATATTTGTGACATGTTAGCGCCTTTACTAGACTTTTATATATACAATTGATACCACTATAATATATGCTGTTTTAACCTTGATCTATTTTTCAGTTTCTCATTTTAGGTGCTGTTCCGTTTCGTAAGGATGTACATCGCCTAAAGGACTTAGGTGTAGAAGCTGTTGTTACGCTAAATGAGCCATATGAAACTTTGGTGCCATCCTCTATGTACCAGGTGAAGTTGCTGCATATAGTGATATACACATCCACACAAAGATGAGATTGTCTTTCTCCTTTTTTCAACTGGGCCATTTAGTACCATGCAAATGATGTTTTATTAACATGACTGTATACAATTTGTCCATTCTGTTTTTTTCTGTAATTTGATTTGAAGAGTTTTATAATGACATGAAGAGCCTTTCTGGTATTAATCTTGAAAACAAATTTGAGAAGTTACTTTTCTGAGGAACAATGCTATTAATCTTGGGTCACTTCTTTTTTTCTCTACCTTTTGGATCATATTGGATCATAATGTGATGTAGCTTACTGTTTATTTCTACCAAAGCCTCTTCAAGTATGGTGTTGTCAAGATGTTATGCACTGATGGGTCTTGTCTGATCATATTGTGCTGGATGAATTACTCTCCTCAAGTATGGTCTGATCATATTATGCTGGATGAATTACTTTCTCCATAGAATTAAGGAGCATATTTCTTTTTGTTAACATAGTAAATGAAAGTTACTCGAGACTTTTCTTTGAGATTACCTGTTTGGAGTTTGTTATCCTTTTCTTATAAGGATGTAGTCCAATAGATTAGTTAGGAAAAGGGCATATAGGTTTTCATTTGCATTATAGTTGGTTTTATTTATCTTTGGCCTTTGGATGTTGCTTATTAACTTTCACTTTGATAGTATACATGGCTGCTATTTCATGCACTAGTCAATAAAATCAATTGTTCCCATAGCCACCAGGAAACTCGGATTTTGTACCCACATCTCTTGGTGACTTTTTAAAATTATGCCAATGGGTGTAACCTACAATGGCAGCCATGGGTGGCGGCGGCGGTGGTGGAGTGTAATAGTGGGAGATTTCAATAAAAATGAGCTACCTTAAGATAATCTATCACTGTTGATGGGATTTTTTTGGAGAATGCAATGTGGTTATTGAATCTTGATCAATGTGGAACCCTTCAATGGGTGAAACTATGTGATAAATCCAAGATAGGTGCCTCGAAATTGATGCATCTTTGAGTTTTTTAGATAGATGTACTAGTTGTAAGATAACCATACAGTTATTCTATTTCTTATACTTCTGTACCTTGTTCCTAAATGATGTCCCCACGCCATATCCCACATCTGATTGTTAATGGTAATCATGATTGTTCTGTAGTTGAAAATTCAGAATATAGTATATACAAAATTTAAGGAATGTGTTTCTATAATCTAATGCACATTGGCTTTTTTTAGTGGCAATGGCACAATTTTGAATCTTTAATTCAATATGCTTAACATAGCTGAAGATTAAAAAATCAAAAGTATAGGAGGATGATAATATTTGATTATGCATATTTTTTTTTGATGAAATAGAGCTTATATTATTAATATAAATATATCAACATACAAGACTATTCACAAAAAAAAGGTAGGTGGTAGGAGGCATGCCCCAAAGACAACCAAGGCCACGCCTAAGAATAGAAGGCACAAGATCACACATGTCCCCACCTCATATCCCACCTGTCTTGGTGACTCTTATCATATCCCACATCTGATTGTTAATGGTAATCATGATTGTTCTGTAGTTGAAAATTCAGAATATAGTATATACATAATTTAAGGAATGTGTTTCTATAATCTTATGCACATTGGCTTTTTTTAGTGGCAATGGCACAATTTTGAATCTTTAATTCAATATCCTTAACATAGCTGAAGAAAAAAAATTCAAAAGTATAGGAGGATGATAATATTTGATTATCCATATTTTTTTTTGATGAAATAGAGAGCTTATATTATTAATATAAATATGTTAATGTACAAGACTATTCACAAAAAAGGGTAGGCAGTAGAAGGCACGTCCCAAAGACAACCAAGGCCACACCTAAGAATAGAAGGCACAAGATCACACAAGCAACGACCCAACTAGGCCTAGCCTAGAGGAAGCCCAACAAATAAGAAACAATATTCAATTCTGGAAAAACACTGGGTTACCAAACCCCACATCCAGGGCACAACCTTTTTTACCCTTTTTCTTATGCACCTCTGTCCAATGCAGATGATCATCAGCCATAGAAATTGCTGGAGCCGACGGGATCCTCAAAGGCCCACATGGAAGCTGAGAGACAACAAGGGGTTGCTCCTCATCAGACTTGTAAGTGTCAGACTCATGAGATCTCTTGATACCACCACCTATATCCTTATCCACAAAAGTCACTTTGGAGAAGGATTCTGCTTCTGTCATTTTTACGATAGCCTCTGCTTCCTTGTTCTTCTCTAAATCATCTTGGGATTCATTGACCTCGTTTGAAAGGGGATGCTCAAATGGCTCCCAGCCTTTCGAAAAACCAGCATGGACCTTCTTTTTCGGTTTGCTTGCAAGAGGACAGACCCCCTGAAGATGCATATTTTAAGTATAAGCTGTTGAGAAAAGTGCAGGTATGATGTGCCCTTTTGTCACAATTATAAATTCCAAATTTTATTAGTTGCACTGCAACTATTGTCCTTGAGTTTTTTAGATGATTTCTGAGCTAGCCACCTGTTCCAGCTCTTCCTTGATCATCGTTCACTGCAACAGCAAGTAAAGAATGGAGTTAAAGGTATCCTGCTTTGTTGGAGGTAAATGTAATGCTGTTATTTGGGTTTCTTCTCCAACTATCTGTGAAGGGTTTTCATTGTTTTGGGTTTGGAGTAAAAAATATAATTAATTGTCACACTTCTAACATATTTGCTGCTGCTAAAAAAATTCTTGAGGCAAACTGACAAAATGCATAGAAAATTGAAATTGTTTCGTCTTGGATTTTACATATCATTTAGTGGGATAGGTCTATAGTTCCTCTTATTATTAGATTTTTTGTGGCAACCTTTGGAGCATCCTACTCAGAAAAGAGGCAATGGTTTGAGCTTTTGAGGAATCATAGTTTGTTTCATTGTGAATTTATCTCCCAAATGACCATTTCCATGAGAGGGTGACAGGGTGACTTTGTGTTTCAATCTGACATATGTTGTATGTAGAAATTAAATAAGTTCCTATTGTTTGTCTTTCAAAGGTCTGGGCAATGAAGTCGAGCAGGATACATCTTTCCATCTCGTCTCTGTCAAGGAATCTCCTTTGGGCATTCCAACTGCAACTCTTTTGCAAGTTTTTTATAAAATGTTAAGAGGTCTTTGCCAGTTGTTTGTCTCTCTATACTTGTCAATTTTGGTTAGTTTTCTCTTGAAGTTTTATAAGCAAAAATTTGAAATTTCTAATGAAAGTTTGCTATGTAATAGCATTGCTTCATTCTATCAGCCTTCGATTGCCATCATTGAGTTCTCCTTTTCTATTCCCACATTTTGCCCCCCAACAGGGGCATTGCAGATGGCTTTGCTGCGGGACCCCATCTCATCCTGTCTCCACTGGTTCAATTAGCTCAAAATCTTAGGTCATTTGCAATTTACTTTTTACTTCTTCGCAGGGAATGTATTATCCTCTGTTTCTAGTTCTTTGCACTGGCTGAATGTCTATAGGCTATTGTTTATAGCTGGATAACTTAAGTATTGTAATGGAGAGAATATTATAGAAGAGAGTTGTTTTCAAGAATGTGCTATGTACACCATTTATTTATTTTTGTTCTTAAGAGACCTGGACGACAGGTGGATTTTGTCAGAACTGTCATGATGTTTGTTTCCATTGGGAATCTATTTAGTTGAAGGGTTTCTGTCACAGTGAGGATATATCATATGTTGTGTTACACTAGATCACGTCAGGTGAAGTCATGTGGTGATTGGTGGTTGCGTTCTCAGTGTACTCAGAGAGGTGGTATTTGGAAAGGATCCATCTGAGGCACATGGTACCACTGTGTAGATCATTATGGATTAATTGGAAAGGTGCATTTTGTGTGATGTGTGTTACACTACAATGTGTAGGATCCGTTGTTGATATGCTTGTCAATCTACAATATTTTTGGTCAAAGGGCAACTTTTAAGTAATTTTTAAAAAGATAATATTACTTTTTGGAAAATTATCCAAAATATAGGCAAATTTTTAACATAAACTAGTTGTAAGTTTTCTATGTTTGCCAAATTTTCCAAGATTAATAAGTAATACATAGTTGTTAAGGACATTTGTTTATCAAGCATATTCTTATTATTTCATAAAATTTAGAGGCATGCCTATTATATTACAGATATAAAAAATCTCTCTTAGGCTTTCCCTGCTTTGCACAATGTGTAATTGGTTGTTAGCAAAATTCTTTTTTTATTAGTTCTTTAGATTTCCACAGATAGACATCATGAATAATTTATCTGGATTGAACTGTGTTGAAGTCTTATTTTACATTTTAATTTTGTTTGTTCAGGAAGAAGGTATCAAGCACCTGGAGATCCCCACTAGAGATTACCTTTTTGCTCCATCGTTTGATGATATAAATCAAGCTGTAGACTTTATTCATGGTTAGTAACATCATTATTTTGTTTGCAATGAAATTAACATTTGATTTGTTTATCGGGGCACTGTTTTTGTTTGTTTGTTTGTCTTAGACAAATGCTGCAGTCCTCCTTGCCCCTGTGAAGTTTGGACGATAGGCTAATGCTATCTTTGATAATTCATATATGTAATTGTGGAGGAGTCTAATTTGAGAGGGTCCTATTTTATAATGACTGTTTGAAACTGTTTAACTGAGAAACAAGTGTGGCCCAGAAATCATATAGGAAATGACTTAAGCTCTGTTCTGTTTTTATGCTCTTGCTTTCTGGAGTTGACATTGATACAGTTAGTGGCAGTATACCTGGTATGGGGATGTACCCTAGATTAAAGAATCATAAACTGGGTAATGAATTTACTGAATTGTGTGTATTTGTGTTTACACTGAGTACATAGCAGTCTCCGTGATTGTAATTGTAATTTTTCAGTCTTTCATGAAGCCATTTAATCACTCTTCTCTGGCCACTACTTTTAATGAGTGTTTGTCAGGCAGATTTAGGCAATAAGGGTCGTTTGCCTTGTCTTAAAGCAAATAGTATATACAAACCTAATATTATGTCAGTAACAAGTATTTCTGTTGTGTAACCAGGCACAATATGTATTTAGATTTATGTTTTAGTCATTTGTCCTTAGTCTTAGTGTTATTATTTAAGTCCTGTTTCGTCTACCTAGAACTAGTGAAGGGGTTAAATCATAGGTTAAGTAGGGCTTCCCTTTTTATCGAGTATACAGTGAGAGTAAACACAAACGCTTATCTCCATCAATCTTATTTTGTTAATACAATACAGAGACCCGCCATTGTGAGAGTACTCCTGTGTTTACAGTTGAATTTTCAGGCGCAATCCATCTTGAGTGAAAAGGTTCCACCACTTTTCTTCATATTTGTTTCTATTATTCTTTATCTTCTGCATTTGTTTTTCTGTAAACAGTTTAGGAACACAACAATTTCTTACCTAGCTCTTTGAGATTTCTTAGGGTGCTGTTACAACAAACCAAGCGTCAGTTTATATTATTCCCAGTATGGAATCAGTAACTTTGCAATGCATCAATGACATTTGTGGTGTGTTTTCATGAATCAACCAGTGAATTCTGTATACACTATACAGTATCATGTACATTGTCTCTCTATATAATATCTTTTAAATATTGACCTTTTGATGTTTTATATTGCACTGAATTAGGCAGTGATGATCTGCAGTTGCCTTTCATTATTTAGACTTTTTCTCCTTTTATTGAAAATTTATAGTCTCAGCATATCTCCTCATCAGTGCCTATTTTTCAGAGCATGTGAAAATGGGGAAATCAACTTATGTCCATTGTAAAGCTGGACGAGGCCGCAGTACAACTATTGTTCTTTGTTATCTGGTAAGTTTTTATTCTGTTTGTTTTGTGCTTTCCTTACTTCATCATCTCAGCATATAATTAAATGGGTGCTTTTGAGTCTCAACCAAATACATGGCTATGATGATGGGCAGATGTTGGGGATTACTGAATATGGAGGGTTTCTGGTTTTGTTCTCTATAGGCAATGATTGTTTAATGAACACTGAATAGGAATGTTTGGAGTTTGATGCTTTTTACTCCATTTAATTCTTAGCTTAAACTTTAATGGCATTTTGTACTGGTTAGATCTTGTGTGGATTGATTTGAACCTGTGCGGTGCCTTGGGGGAAAGGTGATATTCTCATATATATAGAATGATCATAGTCTTATTCAGAGTATATGATAAACACATTGCATAGTGGGTCCTAAGGGGAATACACATTAGCATAACGGTTTTATATGCAACAAACATTACAACTTGATAGTATGCCACGGGGTCAAAAATGGAAAAATGGCATTTCACTAACAAGTCTGCAGGGAAAATATATGAATGGGAGTGCAAGTCAAGTTAGGGTTGTACTTATTTACAATTCAATGGAAGTCACATTCGGATATTTGTAAATCAGTTACAAAACTTGATGCTGGTTGGTTGCGCAAATGTTCTACATGCCTTTGGTAGAACATTTGCGCAACCAAAGGCACAAATGGTATTGAAAATTCTAGAGTGATTAAATTTTTGGGTGGTTGTGAGTGGAAGGTAATTGGTATTGAGACAGGACAAATCATAAAGGCACAAGGCAAGCTCCTAGATATTTGCAGCATTGCAGGTAGTAAGCAAGGTGAGCAGGCTGTAAGGGTGCAAAACACACATGCACAGCTTTTGAACTGTATATAGTTTTAAAGGGCATGTGTATCTGCACAGAGGTCTTCTTAGGTGCTGAACTTGGTCTGATTAGCCCTATCGGGGAAGCAACATACCTCTGTTGGTTGGAACACAGCCGAACAAAACACATTGGTCTGTTGATTCAGAGAAGTATTTCACCACATAAGTGGGTGCCTCGGGTTTGATAAGTGATATCTTCTTTGCAGAGTCTTAATTGATGTAGATCAACCTGATTGCCAAAATTTCCCTGCATTTAGGGTTTTCATAAAGTTGCTTAGTAGACATCAATTAAGGAAACATTACAAACAACTTCATCCTCTATAAGAGAGACAAATTAAACCTCCATTGCAAAATCAAAATTTATTGATGCACGCAGACCCATGCTATCACCTTGAGTGCCTTTGTTACTTGTTTACTTCTGCGCAACTCTGCACTTTGAGCATCTCTGCACAGCTCCCAGCATCATTTACATTCTGCGCAGCCCCAGGAAACATGCAGCACAACTCAGAAGACCATATTGCACACTTGCCACATTGCACATTTGGCCAAATTTTGGATGAACAATCTTTTAATTGTTCTGCACAACTCAGCGTTCCCCGCAGCAGGACATCAACACACCTTCGAGAGGTTGTGCAGCTCTGCGCCCAACTGTGCAATGCACAGACCTACACACCTTGCAGCACCTCATAGGGCTTGAATCCAACACACATAACACACAAATGGCCACATGGAGATAATGTGGTACACTGTGCCATGCCAGGTGGCATTCCCAAAGCTTGTTTCATGACAGACCACCTATTAACATGCTACACATTTGAAGGTGAAGATACATAACGTTAAAAGGTGAAATGTCACACATGGAAGCTCAAATAGTTCAACTTCCAATTGATTCTTTAACCTTCACAGCTTTGTAATCTAGGTATTCATATCTGTAGCCTTAGATAGCAAGTAGATAGTAGCAGGGAGACAGACATACATCTTTCTTAAGAGCATGTCATGTATAGAACGCACAAATTAATATAGCTTTCTGTTATAGTTCTATTACTTTATCTATTCTCCATCTTATTTAATATTTTTCCACATACACATATAACACATCTAGATCCTTGTTTAGAGTGTTGTCCCCTAGGCATCTTGGGATCTGGATCATTCCTACAACCACCAAGTAACATATGACTCTTTACTACTTCAGCAGAAATTGGATTTCTTTTACTGTCAGTATTAGTAATGGTGTGTAGTGCTCCTTTGTTATTGTTTTTTGTCGCGGCCTATGCATTTTTGAATAATTTGATAATTTTGTGCTTCCAAATTCCATCAAATGGTTCAAGGCTTGGTGTTCAATATGATATTTGTTTGACTGTCATTATCAATCATCCGTGCGCAGCCTCTGTGCAGCGGAACACACTCCTCGTTTGTTCTTCTGCACATAGCTCGCACCTCTCACGCAATTCTGCACACTCCTTTGCGAGAAACTTGCTCATACTCCCACGCACAAGTCTTGTGCTTGCTCGCAGACTTCCATGCAATGTTCGCCTCATATCGCAGCCCGTGCACTCCTCAGCTTGCAGTCTTGTGTGCCTCATTGGCATCTGCTTGTAGACGAGCTTGCTCCATTAGGCCCCACTTCAGCATTATCGCATGTCGGCGTGCCCTGACTGTGTGCCTCGACTAGTGGCCTCAAATCAACCGAGCATCTCGGGATTGCTTACCGCTAGCCAGCTGTCGAGATTTTAGGGATCTCGACTGTTAGTGAACAACGGGGAATGGCGTGACTGAATCAGTTGTCACTGCCTAGTTGGGATCTCTATTGTTGGCATGTAAGGAGGGTGAGACTTGTCAACTCTGCCTTCATTGTACCCTACAACATTTGTTTGTAACTGCCCTTGTAATCATGATGTTAGATATGTAACATACGCATCTGGCCTTAGTTAGACAATCAGGTTGATGCAATACACAGTCGTAACACAGCGTGCTATTGGTATCTATTTTGTAAAACACAAACTGTAGCACAATGTATTCTATGCACAAACATTCGTAACACATATAGCATGCTCTGAGCATCTACTTTGTATACATGCGCTGTAGCACATTGTATTATTCCCTATTCTTTGCAATTGAATAGAAGTTGCATTCCTGCAAATAAGACTTTTGCTCCATTGAATGTGTGTTTGATTGCTCTGTCTGAATACATCTATTTGTTCACTCTGCACAACCAAACTCAGTTGTCCCCCACACACTTGGTCTTGGGCCCTATGGCGCGGATCATTGGTATCAGAGTAGAGCTCTATTCCTTTCTATCCATGTAACCACGTGAGCACAACGAGAGAAAGGTCTAACAGTTGATTCTGTTTCATAAATTCTAGACGGATGTTACAACAAAAGCAAGATGTTTGACACCAAGAAGCAACTTGAGGCAGCCCCAAAAATTAGAAGGCTCGTCGCCAATGCACTAGAGGCACAATGCACCAAACTTTTTGGTCAGTTTTGTGAATTGATGATGCAACTCAACCCGACGCCTTCCCATCCATCTCCATATTATGCTCCACAAGGGTTTCAGCAACAAACCCCCTTCAGAGCACAAGTCAATCTTGACATCCCTTTGTTCGAAGGCAAGATTGACGCCAAAGCATTGGATGCCTGGATCTGACAACTTGAGGCATACTTCTCAGTCAACTTCTTCATTGATGCTAAGAAGATCACCGTCGTATTGAAGATATCCACTTCGATTGTTCATTGGTGGGAGATCTTCAGTACACAACGTGCACAAGAGTGCATTCCAATCGAATCATGAAAGACTTTGGTCGATGTGTTGGAGGAATATTAACCTCTCCGACACTTTGAAGATGAATATATCAAATTCCAACAATTGCTTCAGCACAAGGATCATTCAATGGAAGACTACAACACATTCCATGACTGCTTTGCACACCTGAATGAGAACTTGAGCGAACAACACAAGGTATTGAAGTACATCAACAGACTCTCACCTTATATTCGTGCAAAGATGGGGTTCTTGATTTCTGACACTCTGGGGCAAGCATATTGCAAAGTCACCAAGATCGAAGCTAAGGCAAAGATGAAGCAGAGCCCCACCTCTTCATCCAATGTAGTGTGCAAGGGCCAACCCTCACACAACTCCATGACAACCTTCTGCGTAGAAGTAGAACACATGTCACAAAAGTGAGTAGCGTCAGAAGACTGCTCAATACTCGAAAGCTCCTGCACTTTCTGCTTTAGACAAAGGCAAGAAGTTTGGTGATAAGTGGTGCCATTGCCATTGTTCATCCACTCACGACGATTTTGAATGTCGTGTGCAACAATCCTTGCTTGCACAATCTGCTTTAGGACCCACATTGATGGACAACATTGATCCAGATGCCTCTTTTCTAAGTACCAATACCATTGCGATAGAAATCTCTGTGGAGCTCAAACGCCTCTTCCACACTAAGTTTTGGGTGAAGGGTCAGCGCCTTAATGTCATCATAGATCATCGCAGTCAGAGGAACATCATTGTGCAGTCCATAGCTCAACGCCTTGTTGTTACCACTATTGCACACTCCAAGCCATATTCTCTAGGGTAGCTGCAACAGGGGAAAGATATATAGGTCTAGCGACAATGCACTTTGCAGTACAAAGTCAAGCCTATGGAGGATAACGTCACTTGTGACATTGCACCTTTGGTGCTCTGCGACATCTCGTTGGGTAGACCGTACTTGTATGAACGAGAAGCTACATATCAAGCTAAGCCACAATGTTGGACCATTTGTGTATAAGATCGCTTCCACAATCTTTGAGTCAGTGCCTACGACCAACGTCACCTTGCTCTCTACCAAGCAATCCTTCAAACTTGTCTCACATGCACAAAAGTTCATTTTGCTCATGGTTCGCCTTGACACCCCTGCATAGATGACAAAGCGCGCTTTGGCAATGCACACCACTTGCATAATGTTGCAGCAGCAACAACTCGACAAGTTACTGGAGCAACATAGCGAAGCCTTCGCAGAGCTTGAAGGCCTTCCAACGCACTACGTAGTAAAGTACCGCATCAATTTGGTTCTTTTATCCCCTCTTTCGAATAGCCCCTTGTAGCACAGATCAGTTTGGGAGAATGACAAAATCCGGCCCCAAATACAAGAGCTCCTTGATCAGGGCAGGATCAGGTGTAGCTCTTCTCCTTGTGGGAGTCTGATAGTCCTTGCACCCAAGAAGGATGGATCTTGTTGATTTTGCATAGACTATTGCACACTCAACAAAATAACAGTGAAGAATCGGTTCCCACTACCATGCATTAACGATCTTTTGGACCAGCTCTAAGGCGCACAATATTTCTCCAAGATCGACTTGAAGTCAGGTTACCATTAGGTTCCGGTCCATCCTGAAGACGTTTGGAAGACAACATTCAAGACACAAGGATTGTATGAATGGTCAGTCATGCCTTTTGGCCTAACCAATGCACCAACCACTTTCATGCGCTTGATGGATGATCCACTTAGTTCTTTCCTCAACTCCATCATCGTCTACATAGATGACATTCTCATTTTTCAGTAAGACTTGGGAGGAGTATCTAAAGCATATCTTGTGCATCTTGGACACCTTGCGTCAACACAAGTTGCAAGCCAACTTAGCAAAGTGTACATTCGGTGCTGCACAAATTTAGTACTTGGGCTACATCATTGATCACATAAGAATCCATGCAGATCGAGAAAAGATCAAAGTGATCCAAGACTGGCCTACTTCGCGCAATCTCATAGGATTGAGGAGTTTTCTTGGACTTGCTAACTTCTACTACAGGATCGTCCTTGGTTTCTCACACTTCTCTTGGGCTCTCAGCGGATAACATGTGCAAAAGCCAATGACTCATTTGGAAGGCACACTACGCTCGGACCTCAAGACACTTGGACTTATTAACTTCTACTGCAGGTCCGTCCCTGGTTTCTCGCACATCTCTTGGGCATTTAGCTAGATAACAAGTGCAAAAGACAAGCTCGAACATCTCTGTGTTCCTAGTGGCACACCTCGCCAATGACTTATCTGGAAGGCGCACTACGCCAAGACCTCAGGACACTTAGGCATGACAAAGACTGTAGTCGCATTGCCACCTCGCCAATGACTTATCTGGAAGGCGCACTATGCCAAGACCTTAGAACACTTAGGCATGACAAATACTGTAGTCGCACTTTTGGCTGCACATGCTCATAAACGTGGAATGCCACATCAAGACTTGCATTTTTTGTTGCCTTGCCAAGCCCACAAATAAGAGGCTAGGAATTTACACACCTCTACCGGTTCCATCTAGACCATGGAAATCTATTGGCATGGATTTCATGATTGGGTTGCCCTATGACGCGAACATGATGTTGTGTTTGTTGTAGTGGATAGGTTTTCCAAGATGGCTATCATGGTCACTTGCAAGAAAGACATTGACGCAGTTGGCATTGCGCAAGCCTTCTTCAACCATGTTTGCGTTCATTTTGGGCTTCCATCGTCCATTGTCTCCAATTGAGATCCACTCTTTGTAAGTTACTTTTGGCAAGTATTGTGGGATTTGATGGGTATGCAGTTCGATCAGTTGACAACATTTCATCCATAGACAAATAGGTAAACCAAAGTGGTCAATCGCACAATTGTTCATCTTCTGCAAATGTACAACTGCCACATGCTCGCACTTGTGATGGCAATCTCTTGTACATTCAACATGCCTACAACAAAGCCCTTCATAGCTCTACTGTTCACAATCCATTCCAAACGTGTTTTGGGTTTCAACCTTCGGCACCTCTAGACATCTACTATGCACCAGCTGGCCCTTCATGCACATAGGATTGAGAAGTGAACAAAGCCGAGAAGTTTATGCAATACATCCAATCTGCTCATCAACAGGTTCAACATATTCTTTTTTGCACACAAACAAAGCACAAGGAGCACCATGATACACATTGCACACCTCATGCATTTTGTGTTGGCGATAAAGTTTGGTTGCACCTTCAAAAGGAGCGCTTCAAAGGTCCACACAAGAAGATCAAGCCTCTGCATTGTGGTCCTTACACCATTCTGCGTGCAATTGGTGAGAAAGCCTTTGTTCTTGATCTGCCTTGATACATGGGCATGCACCCAATCTCTAATGTGGAGCGTCTTAAGCCTTACACTCTGTCACTTCTTGAGACAGCAGTGATACAACATTTTTTTCTGATTTGGATTCTAAACACTTGCAACTTGCAGTAGCATTGCTTCTCGTGTTAGTTTATTGGTTCATTTTCTCTTCGCTATATCTAATGCAACAGATGGAGTAATTAGCATTGTTCGTTCATTTTGTCTTTTGCTTTTGTTCCTTGCAATCTATATAGCAGCTATGCAAATCACGTGTTTTTACAGTTAGTAAAGGCTGCTCTAATCATCCTTATATTTTTGACCATGTCTAAATTGTATCATCCAAATAATTCTATTTAAAACCCAAAAACATGTTTTTGTGTCTAAATAATTTAGTAAAATCAATAAATTTGAGTTCAGTTAAAAGTTTGAACTCAAGGGATCTAGAGTCTGAAGGTGTTAGAAAGTAAATTTTAAGATTCGGTGTTTTATTAATCGGCAGGTAGGACAATTCTAAGTGACACTTGTGGGGTATTCTACTTTTTGAAATACTTGGGACTTTGGCAACTAAATCAGTACCGAGTTGGCATGTTATTTAACATTATGGCTCCATATTAGGATCCTAGTGAATACATGACATATGAAAGCATTTTTTTTTTTTCTGACCACTTTTTGAGTGAAGAATCACAATGTTTTTCATGTCCAATAATGAAGTGTGCAAATTTGGTGTCACAGGTAGCACACAAGGGAATGAATCCTGTTGATGCATACGCATATGTGAGATCAAAAAGACCAAGGGTTTTGTTAGCACATTCTCAGTGGCAGGTATGCTGACATCTATGCATTGCGATTTTGAAAAACTTGAGGTTAAGAGATTATCTGAGCATATGTGTCTGCCTCTGCAGGCAGTTCAGGAGTATTATCAGAAGATACATGGCAATAGTTCTCAGACACTTCAATTTCCTATGCTTTTGGATGACAATTATGAAGACTCAGCTGTGTTTGTGACAAATTCTGATTTAGATGGATACAAGAGTAGCGAGGAGATTTGTATTGTGGAAAAAGATTTATAAAAAGACATAATGGCTTGCATAGGTTGCGAGAGGTTTTGTGCAACGTCAAGTGCTCACTGCACATTAGAAGAGTTTTTAGGCTGAAAGAAGCGTATTTAAAAAATGCTGCTCGCTGTTTTTTTTTCCCTAATTGCAGAGGAAGTAATACTGCGCATGTAGATGTCCCTACATGCCAACAATTGAGTCGCCAACATTCTAAGTCCATAAGTCCATTGCATGAGTTCATTTCATGTAATTGGAGGCAGGTAATTTTTTTCAGATCTGCCTTTAATGAAATTCATTGTTTAAATAGGCTGTACATTTTTTTTGGATGGTACAATTGGGAAGTTGGAATATATGTATATATTATAGGATAAGGCCAGATGCACACAAAACACAGTAAGGCATATTGCAGAGGCGGATCATTATTGAAGGAAAACCTAGGCCTCCGATGTTTGGGACAACTTGGTGTATCTTTAGATGGTCCTTCCAAGAAAATCTTGGAGCCTTTTGGCTGGAAAATGATCACATGATTTTCTTAAATATTCTTGTCACAGAAAATCTGAAAATTTTCCGTGGGGAATTTATAATGAAAATATTTATAAGGAAAACTATTAAAATAATTGACTGCATGAAGTCTGCCTCCTGTGATTCGTGAATAAATATATAAACACAGTTCTGTGAACTTTTAGCTCTTTCTCTCCAGCAGCTGCTTAAATCCTCCCTCTAAAATAGTAGTTACTTCTAGCCTGATTCTTCCATTTTAAGAATTTATAATGTGTCATGGGGCCACTTGCAGCATTAAAAATGGAGTCGCAGTTCCCTCCACAGGAATGTGTTTGTGCCCTAAATTTTAAATTGATGCTTGGGCGTGGTAATGGATGAAAATAACAGTCCTTTTTATCAATCATGCTTTTGATGAATTCATAAATGAGATAGACTTGAAATTTGAAAAACACTATTGGTGGAACCGTACCTATTTTTAATTTTGAGTCTTGTTAGCACTGCATAGTATAATGTTAGTTTTTGTGAATGCGACTTGTTCCTTGTACCAATTCCAGCATATTACGTCACGCAGCTATTTCCAAAGTTTTTTAATCATGTTCAATGTCAATCTAAGATTCATGCTATCAGACAATTTCTATTATTCATGCTATTTATTAGACAATTTCTGTGACTATATTGTTTGAAATTACCAGTGCCCCTAGAATTAAGAGTCTTTGGAGGCGCCACTACAATTAACATGGTCGTTGGAGAAGTAAAGGGAAACTAACTTAACAATTGAGATGACCGGGGATCTCGCATAAAGTTGAGAATATGAGATTTTGAAACATTTAAATGGGGTAAGAAGTAGATGAAGTGATTATAAAATAAATAGATGAGGTGACTGTTGGTGACTGTTGCTTGATCAAGGACATTACCAATGCCAAGTAAATATTCACTTCGTTTTAAAAAAAAAGGTTTTTTTTGTTAGGGGAAAAGCAAAAACCTTTGCTTAAATCAGGGCTTTCTACTTATTTGTGTAAGGTAAATAGAGGTTTTAAATAGTCTCTACACCAGAAAAATATATGATATTAATGATAAATTCCATTATTATCTGAGGAGAGTAGGCTTGGTTATATTTGTTTTTTAATTTTATATTATGTTTTTACCTTACTAATTAGGAATGGGAAGAGAATATATATATTTTATAGCTGAAGGATAGTGGAAACATGATGACAATACATTATGGAATACATGGTATATAAAGAAATTAGAATTAAATACATAAACTCACTAGCATTCTCTTTGATAATATTATATTAACATAAACATGAGAGTTTCTCACCAAATTATTCTTGTTATTTTTAATACATATGTGGTGTTGGTATTTAGGAGAGTCAAGGTTGACTTGTCTACTTTGTTGAAATTAATGTTTATACTTTGATGTTGCTCGATTGCCATTTGAATTGTAGGAAATAGGCTTAATGCAGAAATTTGGGAAGTAGGTAAAATGTTTTGCACAAGCTTGGATTTCTGAAAATTGAATTGGAATTCTCCATTTAGACATTACAAGCATGGCACATTATATCAGTGGCTTTCAACCATGTTTGCCATAAAGGGAATGCTTAATTGATGTTGCAATCTTTATTTTTTGCATACGAGGTGGAAAATTCATTAATTGTTATGTAGTTTAATTTTTATGGACTCTAAAAACATCGGAACTCTTAATTTTTATATGATTTAATTTAATATTACCTCATTTAAAGCCCAAAAAGTAACTTTTTATATCTAATTTATACTATGGTTGTCTTTGTAGCTTTAATTCAACACTTAATTAAGATGTGAAAATCTTAGTGGACAATACCATACTTAATTGTATAGCAATTTTGAGACTAAAATATGCATAAATTTTATATAAAAATATTTGATCTATATCTTAAAGAATATGTTTTATGAATTAAATTCCACAATTATGTACTGAACAATGATTAACTTAATTGCACAGCTATGTTTGAACTTAATTCTGCATAAAATATTATATAGAAATATTTTGGCTTATATCTGAAAGGACACGTTACCAGTAAACAACCTTAACAATGAAAATTGGGTTGGAATAATCCATATAGACATTACAAACATGGCACGTTGTATCAGTGGTTTCCACCCATGTTTGCCATAAAGGGGAAGCTAATTGATGATTGAATCTTTATTCATAGCATATGATGTGGAAAATTCAGTAATTTTTATTTTATTTTATTGTACCTCATTTAGAGCCCAAAAGGTCACTATTAAGCTTAATTTGTGCTATGGATTGCCTTTGTGAACAATGGTGTACTTAATTGTATAGCTATGTTTGAACTTAATTTCACATAAATATTATATAGAAAGATTTGGATTATATCTGAAAAGACATATTTTATAAGCTACATTTTATATGTATGTATGTTTTATAGTTTATACATCATGGATATAATATTTTCAATCCACATTAATTTAAGAGAGGAGCTATTGAAAAAAATACTGTATGAAGGGTTTTTTATCACACTCCATGATCTATTCATCAAGATGCAGAAGCTAGTGAGTCACCTTGATGATGAATCATGGAGTTTGATCTGAAATAATGATCAAATATCCTTCACACAATTTTTTGCAGATGCTTGTCTCTTTATCATATACATCGTTTTTAAGATTATAATTAAATATATTTAAAAAATAATGATCAAATATCATTCCTCCATACTAAAAATGTACAACTATCTTGTATCTTGTTTAAATAATTCATAGATATTACATAAAACCCTGTGGATCCACGACACATTTTTTTTATAACACTTCTTTCAATCGACTGCATTGGTCAGGCTACTGGTTAAAGCTTATAATTGTTTCATTACCACATGGTTATTGCATGTACTTGACACCTATATTTATGTATTTGTATATCCTCATGATTCCTTGTTTATGTTTTCCCTGTAAATTTGTATCTATGTGCAACAAGCGCAGTCCCTTTCAAATGGAAACTCTGTAATTACAGAATGAGCTGTGTCGACATTATGTGACAATAGTATGCTCAGTTATATGGTGTATGCAATTTGATCATAAATAAATCTAATTTTTGGAAATGAGCTGCCTGTTTACTGTTATTGGTGGCCATTTTTGGGAATCAAATATCGGCTTCTCAATTCATTTTGGAGCTCCCCAGCTCTTGCATTTTTAGGTAATTTGGTGTTTCTGCAGTGTATCATTATGAATTATCATTGTTGCAAGTCAACTGCAGTTTTAGCATTACATGATGAAGGATAATGATTGGGTTCTAAACATTGGTGCCATGCAACATAAAACTTTTCGAATGGACTTCTTTGAGGAGTTTCACGAAGAAAGTCGTGGTCCAGTATATTTAATAGATAAAACAAGTCTGCAACCTGAAGGAAAAGGTTCAATTCGACTTGAGTCACTAGGGCTTCTAGACTTCATTCTTAGAAATGTACTATCCCTTCTTTAGTTGAAAATAAACTTGTTGTCTCTTGTGCTCATTCGACAACAAGGTCACTCCATTTTGGCAGATGATGGAGAGGTGAAGGTCACAAGGAAATGTGATAACACAATTGTTCTAACTGGATATGAGAAAGATAAATTGCTAAAACTCAGGTGTGAATACTTAGCACCAAGAAATTTTATTCGTTTTGTTGAAGAACGAATGCCAACAAGTCTTCTTTGGCATGCCATATTTGGGCGCACACACTATAACAACATGCGCACCATGCAGAAAAATGGTGTTGTAGGCTTGCCGACACTGCCCAAAGTCATTGAAAAGTGTGGACCTTACAAATTGGCCAAACACAATAAAGAACTGTTTCAAAAGTTAGAATGGAAAGTGAACAGGTAGTTGTAGTTGGTTCACTCTAATTTGTGTTTTCTACCAATTCTTTCCGCTAGTGGTCATAAGTACTTCACATTATTCATTGATCACTATAGTGTAATGTCCTGCATATATTTTCTGAATAAAAAAATTAGAAGTCTTCGAAACTTTTCAAAAGTTTCGAACAATGGTTGAAAATGAAGCCCAATCCCGTGTTGGGACACTTAAGACTGACAATGGTGGTGAATTCACGTCAAAGTGTTTGTAACCCATCTCAAGCAGAATGGAATTAAGCATCATCTCACAATCTCTTACACTCCTAAACCAAATGGAGTAGTTGAGCGGATGAATAGAATCTTGATGAACATGATTAAGGGAATGTTGTACTTCAAAGGAGTAAATCAACATTTATGGACAGAAGCAAACTCAAATAAAAATATATCTTTGCTATATTTCACTATCAACAGACTTACAAATGAAGACTCCATATGAAGTTTGGTGTGGTCATCTCTTTTCAATGCAACATATTCGGATTTTCGAATCCACATGCTATGCATTGATTCGCAAGGAGAAAATGAACAAATTGGAACACGAGTTGTAAATGCATGTTTTTGGGACACTCAAAGTCTTCAAAACTATACAGGGTATTTGATAAAAACAACACAAAATTTCACGTCGCAAGAGATGTCGTTCTTTGTGAAACTACGAAGGACACAACAAACATCAGTCGACAATTGAATCGACTTAAGAAATATGTCAAATTTAATGTTTTCAAGGAGGTTGATATGGAGGTTCCAAATAGTAAAAGGGGAATCTGTAATTGGAAAACAACTGAATCCTTATTGACTCTTATAATTGAAAATGACACTCCCCTTGCAGAAGAAAGTGAAACTTTGTCAGAGGATGGGTTGATGTTAGAAAATGGAGTTTCAAAATAAAAAATTGAGGCCCCTGTGATTCTACAAAATACTCTGAAAAAAATATTAAAATGGGCCAAACAGAGATTGAAAGATGTCAGACTTGATGAGGTTGGAAAAATAGGCACTAAAATTGCGCATACAACCACGCAACAATCATACAAGTTTCTAGATGAAATTCAAGATAAGATAGAAAAACTTACTTTGGAAGACCCTTCAGAAGAAGTCAACATTACTTTTGACTCTGAACCTAGTTCCTTCAAACAAGTTGAAAAGCTTGATGCATGCAAAACAATACAAGGAAAAATGAGTATGATATGTTGGTCAAAAAATAGAACTTGAAAATTGGTTGATCCTCCAATCGATTGTAAACCTATTCGCTGCAAATGGGTCTTTCGAAATAAATAAAAAGTACATGGCTCACTTAACAAACATAAATCAAGGTTTGTCGCATAGGGGTTTGCTCAAAAGAAGGAATTGACTACGATGAAACCTTTGCACCAACAACAAAATGGACTACCATTCGAACTATGTTGGCTTTGACGGCTCACAATAGATTGAAAGTTCACCAAATAGATGTCAAAACTACATTTCTGAATGGCAATCTTAAAGAGAGTATACATAACTCAACCCAAAGGTTTTGCAATACATGGTTAAGAGCACAAAGTGTGCAAGATGTAAAAATTGTTGTATTGTTTGAAACAAGCCCCAAGAGCATGGTCTGACAAACTCACTAAGCACCTCTTGAACATGAATTTCAAATGTTTTGAGTTCGAAGATACAACATTTTTTGTCAAAACAATTGTATTTCTAATGGTGTATATGGATGACTTGCGCATCACAGGAAATAATGCGAGATACATTGTAAAATTCAAATCAAAGTTGATAAAAGGCTTTGAAATCATAGATCAGGATTATCTTCATTACAAATTTGGGTATTAAAGTGATTCAAAAATCAAAGTATATCTTTATCACTCAACAAAAATATATTAGCAAAATTGTGAGCAAATTCGGAATGACAAGTTGTAAACCACTCAGTACGCCAATGGAACAACTCTGAAATCGATATCATAAGATACCACAGATTTAGTAGATGCTACTAAATATAGACAACTCATCTATGTGACCACAACTAGACCATATTTTTATTTCGATGTTGGTGTTCTTTCTCGATTCATGCAACAACCCACGTATAGTCACTGGGTAGTAGCAAAAAGAGTCCTTTGATATCTAAAAGGAATACATAATTTTGGACTCAAATAATTTAGGGCACCCGATCCCGCTTGGGATGCTAGGTAGTTTTCCTCGAGCTAGGCTTCTGCCCATAAGAGGGTGCTCTTATTGTCTCCAATTTTCTGGAACAGTTTTTTGAAAATCACTTAAGAAGAAAAAATATTATTCAAAATCGCTGATCTTTGAGAAGGATTAAGGGTGGTGAAAATTCTTTACAGGTTCTCAAATCCAAACACTTCAATTGATAAATGCTACTCCAGAGACTATTTGATTCTTTGTACATTCTTCGTGGTAATTTGGCACTTAAAGCCTCATTTGCCCAAACACTATTCCTGCACCACCCAATTCTTTTGGCATACAAACCTTGTGCCAAACTACCAGGGGAAATTTCCTTTGATCTCCAGTCCCTTGCCAAAAGAAATTGCAAATTCTTTTGTCTATTTCCATAATTATCTTACTAGGAGGTTTTAGAATAGAGAACCAAGAAATTGGGAGTGATCAAAGAACCGATTGAATCAAAGTTAATTTGCCGCCTGCTGAAAGCACTTTCCCTTTCCTTCCAATTAGCTTTCTTTGATTCTGCTCATTTGTCCTTTCCAAATGGAAGTTTTTGTCCCTTCCTTTAAATAGAGGAATGCCTGGATTAGTGTCTAGGATAAAATCCCTTTCACATCCCAAAATACGGGAAAAGTACAATTTTAGATTCCCTGGGACATTGACAAAGAAAGCTTTGGATTTTCTTCTATTAATTTGTTGGCCAGATGCCACTTCATAGACATCGATAATGTCCTTGACATTATTACCATCTGACAGAAGAATAGATGCAAAGCAAGGTGTCATCCACAAACTACAAATGGGATGAAGCTTCCCTTGGATCATTAGCCTTAAGACCTTTGATTCTATTTCTACCCAATTCTTTCTTTAAGGTCCTACCTAGAGCCTTTGCCAAAATGATATAAAGGTACGGGGACAAGGGATACGAACCCTTCACCTTGATTAAGACCCCTAGATGACTGAAAATATCCTTGATATGAACCATTCACCAAGACAGAAAACTTGATGTTGTATAACATTCTTGTGCCCATAATCTCCATTGTTTCACAAAACCAAACTGCTCGAGGATCTTATCAAGAAAGCCCCAATTTACTTTGTTGTAAGCTTTTGAGATACCCAATTTGAAGAGCAGGCCTTTCCTCTTATTAACATCTACAAAATGAGGAATGCCATGAACTATTGCTATCCCATTTAAAATTTGTCTACCTTTCAGAAAACCTCCTTGCTTCTAAGAGATGATGTTTCGCAATAGGACCTTCAACCTATTAGCCAGAACTTTAGAAATTATTTTGAAAGTAGTGTTGCATAGAAAAATGGGTTGAAATTTCTCAAGCAATCTTACATCTTTCTTTTTTGGGAATTAAGGCTAAGAAAGTTGTGTTCATAGCCTTCAAAACCTTATTATAGGCCCTAGATTCATCTCCTGCCATACTGATAATATTTGATTTGAGGGTCTCAAAAAAATTGAAAGAAGAAAGTAGGGAATCCATCAGGTCTAGGTGCACGATCACTCTTCAATTCAAAGAGCGCTTTCTAACTTCTTAAGAAACTGGATGCATAAGGGTACCATTTTGACTTAAAGAGATGAGAGGAATGTTGTCTAGCATACCCTATTGGGCTTCCTCCATATCGATCAAACCTTCAGAAAGGAGATCTTCAAAGCAGCGAACAATTTCCCTATTAATTTCCTCTAGCTTGACCAAGACCTCTCCTTGAGGTATTTTGATGCTAGTGATGTTTTTTTGTCATTGCATCAAAGTAGAAATATGAAACAACTTGGCGATTTTATCCCCATCCTTGAGCCAGTTGATGTGCGATCTATGTTTCCAAAAGATTTCCTCATTACTATAGATGTCATTCAATTCCTCTTTTGTTTGGATTTCTAAATCTTTCCTTTCTTTGTTGAAGCCCAATTTTTGGATTTCATCTTGAATTTGATAAGCTATGTTGTATGCCTGTGATATCTCTTCAAAAAGATTTTCAAGACTTCCTTGTTCCAAATATTAATTTTAGTTATAAAATCTGCAATTTTCAAGCCAATCTAAACATACAAGATCCCTTAGATTGTCACTTTCTTTCGACCATGTTTCCATCATCTTTCCTAATTCTGGATGTCCTAGTTGCATTTTCTCAAAACGAAACGAGCTCCTCTTAGGTGGGATATCTTCATGAGTACGTAGCATGATAGGCCAGTGATCCGAACCACCATCCTGAAGGACTTTAGTTTTAAGGATAAAACCATGCTCTAACTAGTCCATACACTCTAAGAAGTGGTCTAGTATTTCTCCCATGTGTTCTCCTATTCTCTGGTTGTTCCATGTCAGAAAACCATAAGGAGGAATGTCATATAGATTACCTCCAGCTAAAAAATCTTGTAAAGGCTCAGAGTCCCTCTCTCAGAGAGATGAACCTCCTCTTTGCTCAGAAGGAGAAAGCATTAGATTAAAATCCCCACCGCCAATTTTCTTAGTATGGCCGAAGTTATAAATACTGGTTCTCAAATCATTGAGAGCCAATATTCTGTAATCCTTTTGGCGAGGACTATCGAAATTATTCAGGAGAAAGGAGATGGGAGAAGAGAGGCTTTTTACTTGACACACAATCTAATCTTTTGCAGAAGAGAGTCTAGTGCATGTCACTTCTACTGGATCCCATACTACTGCCAGTCCACCCAATTGTCCCTCAACACCGATTCCCATACTACTAGCCTTGTTCCATAATTTCCTCACCATCCTATTCAGGCCCTCCTCAGTGAATCATGTCTCTTGGAACAAATTGATACTCGCTTCGACTTTGTGTATCAAACCTTTTAGCATACTTAATTTATATTGGGGGAATGCATACTCCCTTATATTCCACGATATTACTAGCATCATTCACCTTTTCTCTTCACATTGCTCTTTCTGAGCACCTGCTCTAAGATAGGTTGAGATCCATCTGCAACTTTTGCCATCGTGTCATTCTGGATGCTAATTATTGTTGACTTTCTTCCCCTTTTATTCTACTCCAGGTTGCAAGTCTCTCTTTCACTTGAGAATTGATACTTTCTGCTGGAAACCCTTCTACCTCTGATCCATTACCTGAAGATTCAACCAATTCTGTGCTTTTGCCTGCGTTATCCCTGCCTTTTCGTACTGATATTGTACTAGGTCTCCTATCTGCAATAATCAGCTACTTGTTTGGGTCACCTTCCCCTTGGTCTATCTCGTTGGGAAGCACTTTTCCTTGAGGGAGATCCTTTGGAAGAACTTGTTCTGGACCAACCTGTTCACCTTTGTCTCCAACTATGTTTTTCCCTCTAGAATGCTTTCAATATCCTTTTTTAACTTGTACCTTTCCATAAGTTTTTTTTCCTCCTCTTAATTGTCAATAATCATGAAAGATTTTGTGTTCTGTTGCACCTCTGGTTGTTGCTTTGTCACTTTTGATTGAGCTCCTTTCTCCTTGTTTATTGATTCATTCACCTTGAGCCATCTTTTTTTTGTTACATTTTCCTTTTTCGGCTTTTGGAAACCTTTGTCCTTAGGCTGTTCACTGTGGCTAACTTGATTCTGTGGTGTTGGTTTTGCTTTCTCCAGGCAATCTCTTGCCAGGTGCCCGTATTCATGACACCCTCTACCTCTGAATGATATGCATTCATAGTCAATCGTTTGCTCCCAAACCATATCTCCAGCCTTTAGAGTTATGCTTTTTGGAAGACGTTGGTCCAGCTCTAGTTCTACACATAAACATGCAAAGTTCGAAGCTCGCTTAACTGTTGAGCTTTTTGATGCACAAATAAATCCTCCATGAAGTCCCCCATTGATTTTGATATATTCCAACCAAAGCTCTTGAGGGATGGCATTCCCCTGTGGGCTTGAAGCCTAGATGCCAAGCTTCATGAACAGGCCTGCATTGCAGAAGAACCATGGGCCTCCTTGAAAAAATCTTTCCCGATCTTCTTTGTTTGCAAACACCACTATTAAGTATCCTCTGAAACAAGTTTTTATCTCATACTCTCCATGCATTATCAGGATCTTCTTGGCCCGGCTGATCAGATCTTCCAACAGTATTTGCATGCCAAGGAATTTGCAAATCAGTCCTCTTGTTGCCAACCTATTGATGTCATCGTCAAGTTTGCTCAGATCCAGTTCTAAGATCACGCTATCTTCCCTAGCTTCTAAGCATACTCTTTTCATCTAATAGTGTAGAATCTCCTTTTGTTTCCCCTTGGCATTAATGGTTGCCATTGTCTTCTTCTGCTTCAATCTTGTTCCCCCTCCCATCAGTGCTTGCCAGTAGGATGGCCTTGGGGGGCATCATGCCTTCCCTTCCCTAATTCCATTGCTTTCCTCCCTCGTAGATTTCCCTGTAGAAAATAGATACTTCACCAGGGGACAAATGCGTTATTATGAAGCACTACTCTTAGAATACAGGTCAGATTGTAATCGATTCCCACAAACAATATTTAATTTGATCATGGTATTTACAAGTTAAACTGTGATAAAAACAATGGTTTTTCTAAAAAATAATTTGAAAGATGAGTCAAGAAATAGACTCAAACGAAAAGTAACCGATTTCCATTACTGATATATAAACGACTGTTTTTTTCTAATATGCCAAAATATCGGAGAAGGTTTATATGAAAATATGTGACAGCCTAGAAGCAAATGGCAACTAAGCTACAAGACACTTGGTGTTGAGTCTTTTTTCCCCATATCTGCGGATGTAAATAAATAAATAAAAAATCAGTAAATCCGCTTGCAATGGAAAGTAGGAAGGTTGGGTAGAATGACCTTTTCTTCTTAGAAATGGGTTCTACCAAAATGCAACTCCTAAAATGGATAAATAATACTGAAACCATGTAAGGCAATAGTTGGTTTGTTATGAGGCTGAGGTATCATGAACAGAAAGTGAAATAAGATAAACCATTATCTTCTCAAGCATCTTCATGATTACTCTGTTGTTTTAACCCCGTCTTCAAACTCTGGATTTTTGCATGAACGGTCAGGCTCCACTTTCATTTCTAGCAGATGGAATAGATCTCAAAATGTAGAGTCCAAAAGTAAAATGTTTTGCCTGGCAAGGAAGGGTATGCCTAAGCAAACCGGGACTAGAGTACAAGTAAGCCTGCATAGGAATGATTTTCTTTTGTGAACCTGAAGGCCCTCTCTCGCTTGTGGTTTTTATCTATTTGATGTCCATAATTTGCAAGCTGTAAAATACTCTAGTGGCATCTCCCTAGGGAATTAAATTCCATATTACTATTCTCCTCCTTCCTTTCAGCTTCATTGCTCAATCTATCTTAGCTCCTTCCATGATTACAATGCAGCTTAGACACTAAACCATTAAACGGGATGATGACTTCTTTAGCCTTTGAAAGAATCTATTTGTGGCTTCCTGCATCATGTGCCCCCAATGTAAAATATAAAATGCTTATGTGGAAGGCATAAACTCGGAAATTTGCCTATAACTCTGATCTCCCAGCATGAGTCAAAAACATTGAACTGCAAGGACCATGTCCTGTTTAAAATATGAAAAACATGTCCATTGGGCTATGGTCGAGTGGTTGAGATGGGTGTTACCATACAACAGGCCCAATGTTCAAACTCTGGTGGATGTAGAACCCACCGAGTTATTTCATTCTATTAGTCACGGACTGTGGTGCTTGGTGAAGCTGAAAACTGACAGAGAGGGAGTAGATCAGGAAGAACCATAACAGTGATGATAAGCAGGCAGAATGACCACTGGTAGGATGACAAAAGCGGTTGATGAACCAATGACAAAATTTGTTCATGAACCAGTGCAGAAGGTGGCATGAGCAATGGAAATGGAAATGTAATCCTTTTAAAGTCCATGATGCCAGGCGCCTTGGTTATGATCTGCAAGGTGGCTTACAGCACATGGGACCACCTCATACTCCCAATATGCAGGAGGCACCTAACTGTGCTTCAAATACGAGGTGTACATACCTTAGCTCCTGCAGGATTTGAACTTGTGACCTCCCTTTCAAGAGCACAAGTTCTTCACCATTAGGCCAAGAAAGAAAGAAAGTATTGAGAATAGCACAGAATGTAAATAAATTGCCAGGAAATTATGACCTCTTTCAACTAGAGCAGAAATATCTTCATTATAAATTTAAAATCAGAAAAGTTTTGTGGTGCAAATTTTGAGAAAAGAACCATCTAACCTATGTGAGTCATCTAGGTATCCAGGACACAGTTCTGCAAATCTATTTTTTTAAGCATTCAAGGCAAACCAGTGTAAAAAGTACCTTCAGCTGAAAGTTATAATCTAGCTACAACCCTGGTTTGATACCCTTTTTCTTGGCCGGATTGCCTCTCTCTAGGGAAACAGGACACTTCAGTAGCCTTAGATAGTACCTGGGCAAGAAGGGGTACACAGAGATCACAGCCAAACTGGCTGGACTAATCCTTGTTAATGTCACTCTTTGAACAAGGCACT
This sequence comes from Torreya grandis, assembly GCA_037957365.1. NCBI lineage: Eukaryota > Viridiplantae > Streptophyta > Pinopsida > Cupressales > Taxaceae > Torreya > Torreya grandis. Next base: position 2,122,531 of record JARHVA010001062.1, read on the forward strand.
GCAAGTGGAAACAGGGCTAATCTTGGAACAATAGTCCTTTATTCACCTACCATAAAAATTAAAACTCATCAGAAAAACTGCATCAATAACGAGCTTGGAGCAAATTTAATGATTTCTTTCTTTGTTGATAATGGACATGTATATCTATAAGGTAAAGGTTACAATATCATTGTGGAAACAGGTTGCTCACAAAATCATCTCAAGAGCATCAGATGTGAGAATCCAATTTAAATCCTATACTGTTGGGTTATGATGACCTATTGCTATCTATTTTTTGTTTGATCGAGTCATTAAGAGATCCATTAGTATAAAATACTTTCCATTGTGGATGGATCTCAGAAGCAATTGCAAATAAAACTTTACTACTTGAATCAATCTTTTTGCCGTAAGTTTCCCATCTAATCCTAACTATGATGAGGGGTGATTGACATCCAAAAACCAAACCAGTTGTTTCGATTAATTCAAAATTGTGAACATATGGTTTCAATTGCTGTAGAGATGCTCATTACTAAATTTTCGATGGAATGCCAACATGTAATTTGAACAGACTAGAACAAATACTATCCTAGCAAATCGAATAACAAAATTAGTCTCCCAAATTGGTTTCCAAACTTTACATTAAGATCAGTCAAATTGTGCACTGGTAAAGGTAACGGAGCTTCATTGACTGCAAGAAGATCAACTCTTTACTTTTTGAGTGTTTATGATAAAGACCTTTGAGCAGGGTAATCCACTAAAAATAACCAGAAGAATGCTTAGAAGATTGATACCTTGCTGAGAAAAAAAGAAGAGAATTGGAATTACAGGGGCCTTGGGGGCTTTTCCAAGAATGCAGAAAAGTATACTTCTTTGTTATTCTTGGGGGCGACCACCCATTTGTGTTTCTTGTACCTTAACTGCAGAAACATGTACAAATAGTCATCCAAATCCTTTCTTGTGCAGAAAAACTTGTCCACCCAAAGGAATCCCCCCGGTCTCAGCACTCTGTCCCAGTCAAAGACAATAAAGTCTAACAGCTGCAAATCAATCCACGCATCAAGAATCCCCGCTGTATGAATGAGATCCAATGTATTGTCAAAAAAGGGCAACCTCTGATTTATGGTAATATATAATGGAACAAGCCCTCTTAGAGCAATAATCTCATTGAAGGGTGCTCCTAGATTGACAGCAGCAGAAACAATTGTCACATTGTGTTCTCTCATCCTGGCAGCAAAAGTGCCAGTGCCAACACTAAAATCCAGCCCTATTCTGACCTCCCCTGGCTTGATACTCAGCACTTCAGCTATAAGAAAATCTGCATTTGAACTATTCCTGACCCATCTGGGAGCCTCATGTTTGGCTAGGTTGAAACATCCAGAGCATTTGAAGAAGCCCTTGTTAGTCCTGTTACTTGACAAACAAGCAAAGTTTTTGCATTGATAGTTGTTCCATCTAACATTTCTATCATCAGGCAGGTTCCAGAGGGATTGAATGATAGGTAAAGGCTTCTGAAATTGCCTAGGAGCTCTGACCAAGCATCTTCTCCTCGGCAGGGGATCACAGCCTTGTATCATCAATTTCTGTCCCAAGTTCCAATCATCTTTGCAGTAACCCCCAATGTCATAGCTCATGTACTGTTCAACCTCTTTCTTCATCACAACACAGGCATGCCCAATTGTTGCGTAGGTCCTATTTGTACCCAAAAGGTTGATTTTTCCAAGTCTGTTCTCTTTCACCGTGATGTACTTTTCAAGTTCATCGGATAGGAAGAAGCTCCCCAATGGATCTGCCTGTTGTTGTTGTTGTGGGGGTGGTTGTTGATGCACAGAGAGCTTGATTTCTTGGAGAGACTCCATGACATCCACTGCAAGAAAATTCCTGTGCTTCATGTATTCAGCTTTGAGAGCATTTGGGTCCTTTGACTTTGCACTGCTCTCCATCTCCTTAACTGCTTTGCCTACTTTGCTCTCCAAGTCTTGGAGTTTGAGATGGATGTCTTGAAACCTTGAAGATAGCTGCTCTGATAAGGCTTCTTTGGGTCCATAAAAATGCCTGCAAAATTCATCATCATGAAATAGAATGCCTGAAGTGTAGAATCTCAGCAGGCTAGCAGAGCTGACTAGTATAAGCAGCAGACCTAATACGAATTGAATACACAGGAATATCCTTGAACACTTGCATTTTTGGAGGCAATTTCTCTGCATTTTTGTCTACTATAGAGATGAATGCAAAGGAAAAAATAGCGTGGAACTTCAGCCTCTATGGAGTATGCACATGGAAACAAACCAGGCGCAGTTGACAAAGTTGTCCACTAATATACTTGGCTATATACTAATGATACAGAAGTGACAGTTGCCTTTCACATGATAAAAAGTTGCAGCACTCACTCTACCTAATGGACCATGGCCAAAATCTTGAGAAATTGCCACATAAATTCCACGTCTCAATTGTTTTAAAGGAGTTTTTTGAATAGCTATTTATATATATTCAAAAATCCGTTTGGTCTCATACGAGATTTTCTTAGTATTAAGAAATAGATGAAGGAGACCAACAAATGGATGATTTACTTGGACATTAATTTGTAAGAACTGGAAAAATTCAGGGTTGTTATATGGATAAATTAGATTGATCGTAAAAAAAGTATATTACGTTCAACAATTTAATTTTATATGGGAGTATAGTGAGAAGGTTTGTATGCACGTTGTTTTTAAAGACAAGGTTAGGATTTTAGTATTTTAATTGAGGATTGGGTTATATCATTTTATGTGCGACAATGATAGATGAACGGTCTCTAAAGAAGAGTAGGAAGAAAGACCTTATATCTTTTGTAATGAGCGGTGGTTGACACTGAATAGTATTTTATTATTGAATGCACTGCATATGCGAATATTTGGAGTCAATATGAAAATAGTTTTAAAGTAAGCAGTGTAAGTGAGCTCTTTGAGGAGTCTAGGCTTCACAATCCAACTAATTTATTGATCAAGTTTTATAGTAAAAAAATTAATATAAAAATATCTTGATATTGCGACTCTTGATCTCTTACACTGCTTGATCTAATAAACACCATTAAAATCTTTCATTTCATTGCATTTCATTTTTGACAAAAAAAAATTATCCTAATATTTTTATTATATTAGAATAACAAAATTCGAATTAAATCCAATAACTTTTTTCTTTTACAATTTCTCAATAATTTAACTATACTTTTGTTCTTACATTTTGTATACTATTTTGATTATTGATTGGCATTCCTACACTAATCTCCAAGTAGTTTATAAATATCCATAAATTTTGAACGTACTTAAGAATCCACTAAGACTATTTTATAGATGGCAGGGCGACTTTCTTTAGGTTTCCAATATTAGAGGTTTTATATTTGTCATGTTGGTATATAATTGTATCTATATATTTTTAATATAAAGTCAAATTTCTTATTTATTTTTTTTAAAGGAGGAGGACTATCTTTTTAGTTATTTAAATGTGTGTATTCAAGAGAAGTAAATCTAGGTTTATTTAACATATAAATATCATATTTTTATGGTGAGCTTTATGCTATTAATTGATTCTAAAGAATTATGGTGAAGACTTTGTGTACTTAGTAGGGTTTGATTTTAGGTGGAGAGTATGACACTTTCACTTGTATATCGATAAATCAATTAACATGAAATAAATGATTATATTTTTTTAGGGTGAGGAAGGTTTGGAGAACTTGGTGAGAACTCAGAGCAAAAGCATACGAGTTTTGAACAATCTTTAAAAAAAAATAAAATTGTGATACAAATATTTAATTATTTTTAACTGAATTAAATAATGTGTAAAATAATAATAGAAGTTTAATTAGTTTTAAAATTAGAGAAGAGCGATCATGTAAGTTTAGAGGTGTATATATTTTAATTTTGAAATTTCGTGACAATTGTTAGGATTAGACAGTGTTGACCTAAAAATTTGATGATGAACATAGAAGTCTCTTAGAAACGTCGACCCTGTTCCAGAAAATGTATAATACTTTAGGATGCTCCAAACTAAATGATAGAGAAGTCCAAATTGACTTGCCAATTGTGATTATCTGATCTTGATCTCCAATAACCTCACTTTTCCACACTACAACTTCAATCACCTACAAACCTTGGACCAGAAACAATACACAAAAGCTTAAGGAAAATAACATATGTTTTAGGGCATAGAGTAAAATAGAGAATAACAAAAATATCTTGATATTTGTCAAACCCCTAGATATTAACAACATCGAAAACAATAAACCTCATGATTAGAGTAGTTCTAATAGTATGTAAACCTGGTGTTGCGTGGTGTGTATCTAACATAAACCTGTGAGCTTCAATTGATGCTCTAATGATTGCTTGATTCCTCTAAATTGCTTGTAAGTATTCAATAGATTCTTGTGAACAATAAATGGATGCTTTATGATTCTCTATATTTCTTTGATGGAAATGAACTACATTGTTTGTGTATTTGTAGATATTTAAATTCCAAGTATGAACCTTATTCATGTGCTAACTAACAAAAAATAATTAGAAATGAATAATACAAGACCACACAAGACATATGCATCTTGACCAAAAGGGGCCACTTAAAACCCCAAAAGTGCCATTAATGGTCCAAACTCTTTGAAGCGTTAATGATGCTTCAATCACAATGCCCAATACACTTAGAAATATAGAGAGAAAGAGAAAGGAGGGGAGGGAAGGGGAGACGTGATGACAACCCACAAACACATCAATAATACATAATTTGGACCAATAATTGATAAGTACACAAACACCCCAAATTATATAATTTTTTATTTTTATTTAAAAGGATAAACTTGAACCCATTCTCATCTATTTTAGTTCGGATATCTATGAAGATTTATACCTTTGTGAATGGCGTGACAAATCTCACATAACTATCATCCACACTAAGTAAACTATATATATATATATATATATATATATATATATATATATATATATATATATATATATATATATATATATATATATATATATAGTTTTATTGCTTTTATCACACTTTGGTACATTTGGTTCATTTGCTTATATTAGGTTCTTATATGTACACTTTCCATTCACATTAGACCCTTTATAGTATTTCTTTATCATCATTTGCTCATGAACACCTTTAGATATGTCATGTGTCTGTCTCAGGGTTTATCCAATTATCCTAAAATACATTTTAGTTTCTATTTCATGGGTTTTCCATCTTGATCTTTTTTGGAATAGTCTAAAAGTTGTTTTTGGGTCCTTCATGCCACCATGTCATGTTTTCACATGCCTTGATTGTCAGATTTCATGCTTTTCCATGGTCGACTTACTTGCAAATGTGTTTTAATTTAAATTTAAAGATGCCTACACATACACATGTACCCAAAGCCATGTGTCACCAAGTATTAAGCTTGCACATTGATCATATCAATCACACACTTGTTTGTAGACACTTTTTCTGAATTATACAACACCCTAATCTTGTACACTTGGCAAATACATATCATGAATGTACCTTCAGCTTCCAGACCTTCTTCACAACTAAAAGACTTGCATACACTATCTCTATATGCCTCATTGATTATCTCTTAGTATGATTAATGTCATTGTGATGACCCAGGCCTTCTATCTTGCCCACAATGCTATAAACCTGCTTATCTTCCATCTCTGCAAGTTATGAACTTGCACCTATTTTCCAACTACCTAGACACTTACATCCTAGTCAGATGCCTATGTTGATGCAAGTGTCATATTCTGATATAAGTGTCCATTACCCTAAATTCATCTAATTTTCAAATGAAATGTATATCTATGGTCGGCCTAAGTGCTTTAATGCGAGATATTATCTAAAAGGATTGTTATATACAAGATCAACCCTCATTCATTCCACATTTAGCACATACCTAACAACTCATAAGGAAACTTACCAAAAACACTTAATCAAACACTCACGTGAGTAAAGCTTCCCTATTTTATCTCATTTCCATATCAGTCATAGGGACATCAGATCTACAGGTCTGAAGTACTGATGGAACATCTCATGAGCCACATTTTTTAAGTTATAAGCTAGGATACTATTGTACTTGCTTATCACACATTACATGATTCATACACAAGCCAACACATAGGGGAGAACTACATAAGTCTAAGGCCCTGTTCATAGTATTAGTTATGTAGACAATGCTCATTGATAATGGTCTTTGGGGTAGTTCAATACCATGTGCAGTAGATTCCCCAATCTAGATCTTAGGGTTAAACAGTTGGAGAACTCGACCATTTAAATCTAGGTGGCTTGGGTTTTTCTATTTATTTTTTGTGACATTCTGATTTTTTATTTTAAAAAAGATTTAAAATTTGCAAAAAAATTATACTTTTCTTTTTTTCAAATGGGCATGTTTAATATGGATATATCTATTAGTTACTTCATGGTACTTGTTACTTGTTATGTTTTATGCATGCTTAAATCAATCCAATCTATAAGGAGTTCTAAATCTTATTACTGTAAATCAAATGTATTCTTACATGCCCCCCTTGTTATAATGTTTACAATGAGCTCCTACCTATTACTAAAAAATGCCAAAGGGAGTGCATGAAATAGTCTTACTCTTCCCACCATGTCATAAACTCTTCCAATGATGTTATAGCTAAAACTTCACTTTGGGACTTGTTACATCGTTCCTTCTATTACAAGGATGTTCTTTCCGATTCATTACACATGATATATTTACCAAGTAATGTGGAACCTCCATATGTGGCTTTTATGTTAAATTCCATCAAATAGATCGAACATAATATATCCTTTGACAAGGAGGATCTACCACCTCATGACCTCATAAATTATTGTTTACCATTATACATTCAGGTTTGTGTGTGCAATAAAATTGCAAAAAAGAGTCCTTGTGGACAATGGTTTGGGGCTCAACATTTTTAGCATATCCTTTCTTTCCTTACTTTGCATTCAACTTAATGATTTGGAACCTTCCAATATGATCATCAAAGGATTTGATAGTATTTCATGATAAGTATTAAGGCAAATAACATTGAACATTATTATGGGACCCCATACATTACCTACTTTGTGCTATGCTATGCCAAATGATTTAAACTATAATATAATTTTGGGAAAGCCTTGGATACATGAAATGTATGCAGTTCCATCTATTTTACACACGCTTAAAATTCAGTCATCATGGACTTATTTACACATGTCTAATGGATACTAATCCCTTCAAACATTATGCGATGATCCAACAAACAAATGAACCTATGCCATAGTCCTACAAACCTAATTTTGGTTCTCTATATTTTCTCAAATATGAATACAAAGGGAAAGGATTGGGAAAACATGAGCAATGTATAACTCAACCCATCTATCCTACAAAAAACACAAATCGGCAAGGCTTGGGTTTTTTAGATAAATTTATAACTCATAAGCAATCTGCTCGCACTAAACCTTGTTTCCTAAAGGCCAAATCTGAATGTGTGCATACTTACAAAATAAATCTACCTTTGGTTCACCCTCATTTGATTGATAAGAATGCTTCACTAGAAACTCTGACATTTGATGAGTTCTCAAATGATTAGTCATTATTAGAATACTTAGGGGCATATGAGAATCTCCTTTCCTTCTATCATAATAATAAGTTTCTTCAGGCCACCTCTACTCATGCTTGTTTTGATAAGAGCGATGATACCAAATGTCCAACATGATGCACATAATATTATTCCTAAAACACCATTTATCACAAAGCAGTCTATGTTATTAAATGAATCAACAATATAATTTAATTATAGAATAAATAACAATCTTAAACTGGTATTACTTGCATCAATGATGCAGGATGATGAAGGCAAGGCCTATCGGCAAGTCCTACATGATTAACCATAACTATTTGTTGGGCTTGCTCATATATGCTTCGGATTGACCCATCAGTGGTGATGCACAATATATTATTATATTTGGATGCAAAACTTGTTAAGCAAAAGATTCATAAAATGCATCCTAAAGTGGTGTTACTAGTAAAAAAGAGATTTAAAAGCTTTTAGATGCCATATTCATAAGTTTCATTACACATTATGATTGGGTATCTAACATTGTGCATTTTACTAAGCCTAATGGCAAAATTTGATGTTGCACTGATTATCATGATTTAAACAAGGCTTGTCCAAAAGATGACTTTTCATTACTTAATATCAACATGATTGTCAAATCTACAATTGGATATGAGACATTTTCATTTATGAATGGTTTTTCGGGATATAATCAAATTAAAATTAACCCAAAAAATCAAGAGAAGACATAATTTACTACTCCATAGGGTAAATTTTGTTATACAATCATGCCTTTTAGACTTAAAAATGTTAGAGCAACATATCAGAGGGTCATGACTCATATAGTTTATGATTTTATTCACAAATCTATTGATGATTATGTTGATGGTTTACTTTCCAATTCTAAACATCGACAAGACCATGCTAATGATTTAGGGTAGATATTTGAATGCTTACACAAGTTCAACATCCATTTAAATCTCCAAAAATGTGTTTTTTGAGTGTCTTCCATAAAACTCCTTGGGTACATTATTTCTCAGTGAGGCATCGAGGTTGATCCAAAAAAGGTAAAATCTATTGTTGAGATGTCACCGCCAACTAATCTAAAACAACTACAAAATATTTTACAAAATGGGTGGAGGTTATCCCACTTGAATTTATTACAGGGGATGACATACACAGGTTTTTGATGACTAATATTATTTTATATTTGGGCATAGTTTCAACTATTATTTATAGAAATAGATCATCATTTAAAAAAAGACAATAAAATACTTTTGTAGTAAATATAAAATCAAAAATATATTTTATACACCTTATTATCTATAGGGTAATAGATAGGCAGAGGCAACAAATAAAACCCTTTTCAAAATACTTGACAAAATAGTCGAATGATACAACCCTGATTGGCACTAACAGATGCTGTATGCTTTATGGGCATACCACACTAGTGTTTGCACACCTACTTAGGCCACACCTTATTCTTTGGTTTATGGTATAGAGGTAGTGTTACAATTGAGATGGACATACCTTCCTCGCGTATGTCTCTCAAATACATGATAAAATATAATGAATACTAGGAAAAGAGATTGCATCAATTAGAACATTTGAGTGAAAATTGCATAAAGGTTATTGAACATCTATGGGTTTATGAAGATTGCATTAAGCGTGCATGTAACAAATATGTTTAGCCATGTGACTTTGTTGTGGGTGACCTAGTATTAAAATAAAATTAAAAGAACATTAGTGCATAAAAAATTCAAGAAGGGAAAGTTCAAACCAAATTAGTTAGGACCATTTAATGTTATATAAAAATTGAGAACATATGTGTAATGCCTAGCTACACTTGAAAAGAAACCTCTCAAAAGTCCAATGAACATCATGTACTTACGTATATATGTCCTTGAGATATTTTAAATTTCTAAAAATACCAATTTTTTTTAAAAATTTAAAATATGTTAAGCATTTACATGTTCTATTAGCTCCTTGACATCTATGTAACAAATTTCATCTTAGTGGATAACATGTCATTTATTTATTTATAAATGTGTTTTACACATCTTTTGAGCGTGATACATGTATACACATATACATGATCTATGCACTTTCATATGTTGGGCCTTCCCTCTACGCATGTCATGTGGACATTGGGGGTATGCACTTGTTTGATCATGATACATCTAGGTTATATCATTCTATGGTCATTATACGTTATCATGTTTAAGATTATATGTTTATGCATTCCTTTATCCATGATTATATCTTTCACAATGTACTTGATATGCTATGTACTTAATATTTTTTGCTAGCACATATGATCTAGGGACTAGTATGCTATGTTTGTGCTAATTGATTATGATTTCATTCATGCATTTCCTTGAGTGTCTCTCCTAGATATTGTCTTGCTTGTTTGAGCATTTGAATATGCTCCATTATTTATGGTCCCTATGCCTTTATTGCCTCTTTGTCATTTGAATATGTCATTACTTGCCGTATGTTGATATTTAACTATGTCATTCTTACTTTTGTGGACATTTGACTAAGTCACGTCCCTTCGATTATGTGGCATTTGAACATGCACCCTTGCTTGAGGTCTCCTTGGACCATTATCTTTTGACTTGATTTTGAGTGATCTTATGTGTGTGCTTGATTGTTTATTGATTTTGTACTATTACTATCTAGACATTACCATGATTCATATCATGCATTTTAAGACTTGATGTGATCACATGTTTATGCACTTTAATGATATATCTACCTAGACATGTTTCTCATATATACTGCATGATACATTCATAGTTTACATGGTTATTATATCCTTTTGAGTTAAGGTAACTACGAGTTTCTACTTCCCCTCACCTCAAAATAAGGGTCATATTAGTGGGGGCATGCCATAGAGGCATGGATTTTAAATTATTCACCAAATTCATGTATATAGTGGGGACAAGTTTTGGAAACATGTTATCCACACTTACACCAGTTCACATATTCAGATTATAGTGGAGACATGTTTTGGAAACATGTTCTCCACACTTATTCAGTATTTAACATACCCAGATTATAATGGGGACATGTTTTGGAAACATGTCCTCCACATTGGAACTTATATTAGCTTTTCATATTTCTCCATATATAGTGGGGGGTGTGTTATGATAATCATGTCTTCCACACACAATTTATAAATTGACCAAATTACATAGTTATATGATTCAGATGCACATTTGTGGTAGCATTCTATACATTGGTACCATTATTATACATAGTTTTAACATGAGGCATATGTAAAGTGCATATGTTATGAAATGTGCAACTTGCAAAATCAAATTAGTTTCATATTTCAAAACACTTCTATGAACTATGATCACCCACCAGATTGAAATTTTACAGATTGTATTGAGCCAAACTACTGCAGTAGTTCATTCAATTTTGGTATGATTGAGGTGATTAAATCACTCAATCTTGCCAAGTTTATAGGTTGGAATCAATCACATCATCCAACCTCACCAAATTTATAGTGTGAGTTGACTTGGTTCACTCATGCTCACCAAGTTATAAGTATATTGGGTTTCATGGTTAAGCTAATCTCAACTGTTGGGTGACAACTCACCTTTTATTCAAAGTTGGGGGCACGCGTTTTTTAATCTCTCTTTATCTCCCTAGATATACACACTCTCTAGATTTATATTTGTCCTAATCACAACTCTAATGATACATTTTTCAAAATAAATTGCTAAAAAGCAAGGAAGTTGCATCAATACATAGGTGTACTCCTAAACCTTGCTCTCTTTCAAATTCAATATTTTTAATTACTTTTGATTTTAGATTATATGAACTGATTATATACTCTAACATTCTATTGGTTACAAATCAATCACCAAAAAAACACTCAATTTGGACTTAAGTAGAGGTAAGGTGTGATATACACACCCAGGTACACATTCCTTTTCTTTTAAACTAGCAATTTTATTATTAGATTAAAGGGGGGGATTGTAGACACTATTTTTGAATTATGTAACACCTCAGTCTTGTACAATTGGAAAATAGATATCATGGATGTACCTTCATCTTTTAAACCTTTCCCACTACCAAAAAGCTCGCATACACTATCTCTCTGTGCCTCATTGCTTATCTCTTAATCTGTCCAATGTCATTTTGATGACCTAGGCCTTCTATTTTGCCCAAAATGTTGTAAACCTAATTATCTTCCATCTCTGCAAGTTATGGACTTGCACTAGTTTTCCAACTACTGAGACACTTACATCCCAGTTAGATGCCTACATCAACATAAGTATCCTATTTCAATGCAAGTGTCTATCATCTAATTTATAAATGAAACATATAACTATGGTCATCATAAGTGCTTTAATGTGAGCTTTTCTCTAAGGGATATATATATATATATAAGATCAACCCTCATTCACTCCACTCCTAACACATACCTTTAAACTCATAAGGCAACTTACCAAAGACACTCAATCAAGCACTCAAGTGAGAAAAGTTTTCCTATTTCCTTCTATTTATATATCAATCAAGACAACACATCTATAGGTCTGAAGTACTGAAGGAGAATCCCATGAGCCACATTTTTCAAGTTACAATCTAAGTCATTGTTTTACTTGTTTATCACACATTGCATGATTCACACACAAGCCAACACATAGGGGATAGCTACATAAGTCTAAGATCCTATTTAGAGTATTGGATATGTAGGCAATACTCATTGATAGAGGGTTCTTTTGGGTAGCGTGACACCATGTGCCCACTAACTCATTTTTTCCATAGCCACTATGAAGATGAAGAACTAGGGTTTTCTCATTTGACAAGGAGTGATAGTCCATGACTCAAACTAGAATGCACTAGAGTGAAGGTGACATAGAACCCAAAATCATACAGGTGGTTGCATCTAATTTTATTAGGTATTTTATATTGGACACCTATGTCTAATCTAAATAGAAGCATCAATGCAATCATCTTATGTCGATGCAAGTGTATACAACTACAAAGTTATGATCTCTAAAATTAGGTGACTGATCTAGAATCTAGATTTAATATACTTTTTGCTTGTTCTAGATAGAGATATGTAATATCATCATAACTAAGTATCTTGTTTTCATTATCATTAAAATATCTAGCATAATTGTATTTTTTATTTTTATCATATCTCATCATAATAAATTCAGCATGTGTTTTATCTAAGTTTTACAAATAATTAGCCTCCTATAGAGATAATTCACCCTTGTGCCCTAGGCTATCTCTACCCCTTTATCTCTAGATTCCACAATCTATATTTTAGGATTAAACATTGTCAAGGAGATTAAACATTATCTTGTTATTCCACTATCCATCTACTGAAGTCTTGTTGGTGCATACTTGCACCAAAAGAAATATTGCATTTAGTGAAAGATCATATAGTATAATTGATTATCATAGGGAGATAAAGTGGAGTATTATCTTAGTTATTGGGATGGATCACTTACATGTATAAAACTACACGACCCTAATTCTCAGCATGTGTGATATATAGAACAACCCCAATTCTAGGGGTTTGGGTCACTAATTCTACGTATTACCTTTTGTCTTAGATGTATTCTAGGGATCGAGATTGGATTATAAGGATTAAATCAAATGAGAGAAGATTATGATATTTGTGTGCATCATTCTACTTATCAAAGAGAAGTTCTAGACATTTGTTGCTAATAAAGGGTTTTAATGAGTTTCAAACTCACTATGATTTATAGAGCCATTTTTGGATTTGTCTGACTACTTTCAAGAGAGATTATCATTTCCACATTTTGTTTATGGTCACCGCCTCCTTTTGGTCATAAGAAAGTGTCATTATCACATCATTATTTGATTTATGGAGGCTCTTTTACTCTATTTAAAAACTTATCTTCCAACATCATTAGTCACTATTGAAAATTAGGTAAGTCACATTTTAGGTATGCATCTCTATTTTCCCTTTTTATTGTGAACTACTCAAGGTACTTCCATTCAACCTTAGCAATTCAGTTATTTATTTATTATTTAAATCATATCTCAATTTTCACATTTAATTTTATTTGGTTGGTGTATTATTTTGAACACTTGTGTTCCCTCCACATAAAACATTTTTGTGAACTTCTCCTAATCAAATATCCAACCTAAGGATTTCATGCTCTCTTTCCCTCAGTAAATCCAATTTATATAGGGTTTTGATTTCTCTTTGCAATATGCCATATATTATTGCATGTTCTTTATGTTTCTATATTACACCAATTAAAATATTTAGATTTAAGACACCTATTAGGGAAAGTGATAGATTGAGTGGCAAACACATTAAGTTGATTCAAATTCATTTGATTTATACTTGTGTTTGTTTGAAAAAGAAAATGGTGAACATTGATGACATGCTTATTCCTTATATTGATAATGATAAAGCACATGATTTGAATAATAAAAATTTATATGTTTTAAATGTCAATGCTTGTGATGTTCACTCCAATGCTTGTGATGCCAATTATTTTGATGGTCATGTTATGTACGACATTATTATGAATTATGATGGTGCTAGGTGATCTCAAAACATAGGAAATGAAGGAGCAGATAAAGAAAGAGTCAAAATAATTTATCACTTTAGAGAAACTATTAAGGACAATCTCGACCAAATTAGTGACATATTACTTATCTTAAAGAAAAAATTTAGCTAAGGAATCTATATTTGAGCAATTATATGTTGCAAATGAATATTTGTATGCTTTAGAGGATATCCTTTATGTGTCAAGGCTAGTGCTCCTAATTATTCTACTTTTGTGCCTCCACATACTACTTCTACTTAGATTAATATGTTTATTCTTACTTAGCTTAATGCTTATTTTATGCATCCTATTTTTTCTTGACCTTCTCAAGCTACTTCTCAATCTTCATCTTTTGGTCATGGTAAAAAAATAGTGTTTATTATGACACATGTTGATTCTAATTTGGCTCCTACATCTCAAGATACATTACTTCAACACACTATTCAATAAATGCAAGTAAAAATTCAATAAATTTCATAAAGTTTTCAAAGATCAAGCCATATGGTGACTTATCATAACATATTACAGAATCCATTGGCTTATTAGGTCATTGCCCACCCATTTCCTACCAATTTCATTGTACCTAAGCTTGAATTATTCAATGACAAGGATGACCATTCACATCATATTAGATCTTTTCAAGATCCATGTCTTGAATTTGTATAAAATGATAGAGTATTAACTAAGATCTTTCTTAAGCCTCAAGGATTATGACTTGGATTGGTTTTATACCATACCATCGAGCTCTATGTATTATTTCAATTCTTTGGCTGATACTTTCTCATCTCATTTTTTAATCAACATTAGCCAAGAGGTTAGGTTAGGTTTTCACATCTTGTACAACTTAAACAAGGATATAATGAACCTATTAGTGAGTATGCGCTTAAATTAAAAATAATGCTCATGAAGATGTCTCACAAATTACCCATAGTGAGTTATAAAGTATTTTATCTAAAATTTTATTATAACTTATTAAATATATAGTTATGTTTAATACATACTAAACTTTAAATAAACTGTCATATAGTTCCAAACTATGAGATCAAGATTTTAGAAATAAACATGATTAATTATGGGTCTAGTGCCCCTACTTCTAGTGGCTTGAAATATCAAGGTAAATCAATATTCAAGGCTAATGCTAATAATACTCTTAATTTTAAAGCTAATAATGAGATCAATAATGTAGTAAACATGATATCACAACCACTTGATAGGCTTGTCCTTCCTTCTCAAGAATGTATAAAATTTACACGGTTAACTAAGAATCCTCATAGTTTAACCCTTTTATGTTTTGGTAAGGATAAGGGGGAAAATAGTATAATAAAAAAAATGGATAATCTATTCTAAAATTAAGTCAATTAAATAATTCATATTGAAAAAAATTCTAATACAATGTTGAATTATGAAAGTATGCTACATATAGAAAGTACAATGCCAAACATTAATTTAAATGTAACAACATAAAGAAGAAACAATACTTAGCTTATTTACTGATGCATAGATGGATCTAGTAGATGTAAGTACATGAGAAGATACGATGATGCTTTGTAATGATTTGTCAAATTTTGAATATTTGCTCTTTGTCAACCTAGACACTACCATTAGGATCTAGATACTACCATCGATGTTTCTATCTTAAATTTGATGCTTCTATATAGTACATAATACATGTTATTTTATAGAATGGTTAATTGTGCTTATTATGCTTTACTGTCACCTTGTAGATTGTCAACTTGGATCACATGCATAAGTTTTGGATATCAGTCTTTTTCTCAAAAACCTAGGTCCTCCAACTTGGGCATGTCACATTGTAAAATCTGGGGTTAGTGGGCTCAAGTGAAGTTGAGTTATCCTCAAATATCCCCTATCAATGAGCACTACCTACATAGCCATATACTTCAAAGAGGGCCTCATACCTATGTAGTTCTCCCTCTTATGTGGGATTGTGTGTGAATAATTGTGCGATATGTTATATGCAAGTGCATGTAGTGGTCTAGCTTATAAATTGACAAATACTACTCATGGGCTTCTTTTTGAATGCTTTAGACATATAAAAAATTGCTTTTATGACTTATTTTTAAATATAAAAATATAGGGCAATGTTACTTGTACAAATGATTAAGTGTGAGATTGATATGTGTATGCTTGGTAATTATTAGATGATAATGAATGATATTTTGTTTTGTATTTATACCACACATTTTACAATGACCTCATGAGAGAGAGCTAAAATATTACCATAGGCTAACCCATACAAGTCAAAAGATTTTAAATTTTGACATTTGTAAGGCTCATACACTAGTGTTTGATCTGGGACATTAACATTGATGCTAGTGTCCTAGTTTGGGTGGTAGTGTCCAAGAGGATAGAAAGTTTTTAAAGATTTATAATTGCCAGTGTAAGATATAAATCATGTTTTATGCAAATTTTGGGCTATAGGTGATATAGTAAATCAAAATATCAATGACAGACTTATAATATAAACATTTAGGCACAATGAGATGAAGAACTCAAGACTTTTGGCAATGGGAAGGTCATGGACTGTGTTGGGTGAATATTTTGTCATCAACTCACTGATGACAAAATGGGTATATCAACCACAACATAGGAAGATTTATGCCATGAAAAGTGTGGGTTTACCAGATATGGACGAGGTAAATCTCTCCTCTCATCAAGGGGAGGTTCCCTATGAATATTTATATGCTATATGTATATATAATAGTAAGCAAAAAATAATACTTGGGGTGGTATAACAACATCCACCTCTCTTTTTTCAGAGGTTATGTCCAAAGAACAAGAGAGAGAAATTTTGGTTGTTGGCCAACAACATTCCTCTTCTTTCAAGAATGGTATCCAGCGTAGAGCAGAAAATCACCTGAAGTAAGTAACAAAGTTAACAAAGAAACCTACGTAAGCACAAAGTCTTTCATTGTCTCCTTCACCGATTCGAAATATGCGTAACCGTAGAGTGAAACAAAGCACAAAGTCTTCACCTAAAACTACAAAGGATAAAAGGATCACAAAGATAAAAGTAGCTCAAAGTCTCTCTTCTATCTTTTAGAAACATCCTCAGGTAATATCAACACACACACTTTGCTTATTAAATCAAACAAACAAGGGATTATCAGGAAAGAGGACATAAGAACTATTTCTTAAATAACATAGATAACTTCAACACAAAGTCTGAAATAAACTTGCTTCTCATTCATTCAATAAAATATGATTTACAAGTTGAGCACAAAGTCTCAAGAAGTGTCTCAATTTCAGTAGAGTTTTTGCTCTCAATTATCAGAGATCCATTTACAAAAGAGGTCTCCACTATATATAGGGAGAAACCTTCAAAATTTAAAAAGATTAAAATATAAAAATATCTTAGTCAAAGATGACTCATCTTTGACTTTTGAGATATTTTTCTAGATTTTTTACATGTAATTACACATTACAAAATTGCATGCACTTTTACATGACAAAAGTGCATGAGAAGAGAAGAAGAGAGAAGGGGAAAAAGGTTCAGCTCTTGCTGCTGGACTCATTCAGATGAACATCAAACATGGCAATAGATACCTGATTTAGTTCTTTCTATGAACTTGGCCATATCCACATGCCCAATCTCTATATCCTTAATGTGATCAACATTTAGAAGCAACTGAGGTGATTGGAGAAACACCTTGATACTTGTACTTCATTGTCTTCAACTTCTTCAGAGAAACTTTAGTGATCTAGAAGAATTTTTGTTGAAAGGACACCGATGAAGAGGGATTCTTTAGAGAAACTGTAGTATGAATCATGATTGTGCAATCAGGGGGGAAGAAAGTAGCAATCTAGGAAAACTATAAATTTGATGGTCACGATCAAGAAAATGCACTTGAAAGGGATGAGACGTGAGTGGGTCAAAAAGTAGAAGAAAAGGGGAATGAGTGCAGAAAACAAAAGGAATGAAGATTTCTTCAGAGTTGGAGAATTTGGAGAAACAGAAGCAGGGGCGGCAAAATTTGCTGCTCCTGCATGTCTCAGATGCAAGGGTGGCAAAAATTCCCGCTCTTGTATGTCTCAGATGCAGGGGTGGCAAAAATTGCCTTTCCTACATGTCTCAGATGCAGGGATGGAAAAAATTTTTGCTCTTGCATGTAGGAAGGGAAAATGCATCGACAGCAAAAATTGCCGCTCGTGCACAAGAACTTGAAGAAAAACACTAACTCTAAAAAAACCAAATTTTGGTCCCCTGGTCACATCGAGACTGTAACAACTTTCACATTTTGGAGAAAATGTAACGAAAAGACGTTGAAAAATTCAAATCATGTCTGTTGAGCAAGTACGAAAATGAGAAAAATTCGTCTCAAAAATGGGCTTAGAGAGACAAAGGGCAAAACAAACAAGTTTCACAGGGGGTTATTCCAAAAACAAGCGTAGCTGATTTTGGGAACAACAGTTGGCTCCTATTGGAGAACTTATTTCTATTGCAAAAAGTGATTGAAGGGAGTATAATCTAGAATCTCCAGTGCCTTGAAGCGTGCCATTGGGCTATGGAGTCATGCTACCCAAAAAAAGGTGACAAAAATAAAAATGAAAAAGCACAAAATAGAACAAAGACTTTACAAATATACAAATGTACATGTGAATTTATTTGGTACTTCAAGAATTGAAGTACTTCAGATGCTGCCCCTTGAGAGGCAGTGAAAATGGTGCTCTATCCTGATAAACTAGCAAGAGGCCATTTTCTCCCCAAAATTGATGATGTGTGAATGGAACTCCCCACCAAGAAACCAATTTCCTGTGCCTTCCCTTTGATTTTATCCTCTTGCCCCACAACAAGACTTGTATTTTGATCTAAAAACCATGAATCTTTGTTTTCTTGGATAAGAGTTCCTTTTCTTGATCATGACGCACAACAGCATGGTCAGCTACCATAATTGGTTGCTCTTTTGGTTCCATCCAGTACCTGATTTGATTGTCTTCATTTGACACCTACCACTGATTGGCACTATTAGGCCCACTTGTCATTTCATCTGAACCAATTTTTTGGTTAGCATTCTCAATGGCTTTAACAGGCTCTTCATGAACCTCTTCAGTGGTCAAAAAATAATTACCCCTGCCTGAGGACTCAAATAGAATTTGAGCCATAGGGACTGACGTTTGGGTGACCACGTACTTTGCCTCTCTCAAGAAGCAACCTCTGCATCATGCCTTTCACAGGGATTCTTTCCTGGGACAAGTCCATGCTCAATTCCCCTCTGACATCCTTAAAAAAGTTTCATCTAAGTAGAATGCCATATGAGGCTGGGACGTCAGCTACCAAAATTGTCATCTTGATCTTTTTGTCAAGGAACGTTGTAAATGCAAATTGGGCATCTTTGATTCGCCTCAATAGTGGTACTTGTTTGTTCTCCATGGAGAAGCATCTCCCAAAGGTTTTAGTCAATGTGAGACCAAGAGATTCTGCCACTTTAGTAGGCATGATGTTGTTAGATGCACTAGAATCGATAATGCAGTTGCTCAGCTTGCGACCGTTTATTAACAGGGAAACATAGAAAGGATCTACTTTCCCAGAGGCAGCAAGGGGAGAAATGACAAAGTTATTTTGAGTGAATACATTCTTTGGAGGATCATGAGCTACCCTCAAAATTTTTTGTCCTGTAGGGATGGCTGTACCTTTCACACATTCTACCAATCTGTCCAACTATTCAGGATTAGCTTGTAGAAATTCAAATTTAGACATTTGAATTTTAGTCTTTTTGACATGCTCAATTATGTCAAATGTCTAAATTGGACTAGGCACAGAGGATGGGAGTTCACTCTTTTGGTTTTTGGGAGGGGGAGGGCTGGTTTACAAAGTTGAAGTAGAGGGTGCAGAGATGTTTAGGGTATGTACCTTTTCAACAGTCACTGGGTCCTTTGGTTGGAAGGGCAGAGTGGTTTTCCACTTGGCAATTGAAACTGCTGGCTGAGGTTGCTCCTCTATCTTCTCTTTATCAGCTTGTTAGGCTGACTGATTTTGGGACTGAGTGAATACGACATATGATCCCTCAGCTGCATTCCCCTTGCTTCTGGGTTCATCTTGATAATTTAGGTAACTAATGGCAGAGTTGCCAGCTAATTATTCTTCCTACTCTTTGAAGAGATTAGTATCATCTTGTTGGTCCAACTTAGGTTGGAAAGGGGAAGCATTTTCCATTTTCAGATATCCAACCACTGAGTTGGTTGGAGGTGCTTCAAGGGCAAGGTTCCTCTGTGGGGGAGGAAGATGATTTGGCTACCCTTGATTCCTAACAGCATTGCCTTGGTACGCTTGATTCTAAAATGACCTCCTTGGCATATCTTGATTAGGAGAACCAGAAATAACTTGGGCCATTTGTCTTCTGAAGACCAGCAATTCATTTGCTAGCTTCTGCACCATTAGATCAGTGGTGACTGCAGGTGCATACTCAGAAGATGAAGAGGATTTACCTTTGTTAGGGTCTCTCCTTATCTTTCCTACCAAGATAAGGTCATCTTCTACCTTAGTAGCCAAGTCCTGAGCAACAATAAGGTCTATGTGTCTGGCCTGTCTCAACAAGAAACCCACTTTAGGTAGTTGTGAATTGATGAAGAAGCATTTGAGGTTCTGAGGCATCGGCTGGGCTACCATGGGAATTCTGTGCCTCAGCTTGTCGAACCTTACAATAAAATCCCTCATAGGCTCATGAGGCTCTTTCTTCATTTGAGTGAGCTGGGCCAGCAAGGCATGTGCATCTTTTGTAGGCTTGAACCTAGCTTCAAATTTGTCTTTTAGAGTGTCTTAGTCAGTCACTGATCCAACCTGCAGGTGGTAGAACTAGTTTGTAACAATACCTTGTAGTGTCTCTACAAATACCCTGACCGCTATGTCCTCGAATTCCACACCTATGACACTACAGGCTATGCTAAAAGATGTAATGTATTCATCAGGATAAACTTTCCCATCACTAAAGAATTTGGAAATTTTTTTTCTTGAATTGCGTGGAAGCTCATGCAGGGGTGGAGTCAAGTTCAGGGGACCAAAAAAATTACCCCAAGGGCCTTGAGCCATGACTTGATTATGTAAAAATGGGATCACAAATCTAGGTGTAGAATGGACAGTCAAAACTCTGCTAGCAATAGAAAAAGAAGATCTGCCTTGTGCTAGTGACCTGGTAGGGCTCGAAGGAAGACTCCTAGTTTGTCGAAGGTGAGGTTGTGGAGGAAACAACTCAAAATTACTCTGCCACACCAATTCAAAAGCAGGGTCAATAACACTTTGAGATTTCTTGCTTCTTTTATAACATGGAGTTGCTAGATTGTAGAACAAAAATGGAAAAGAGCAGGATCTACTTCAGCTTGAAGCTTGAGATTTCAAATTGTGCACTCTTCTTAGCGGCTCTGGTTTTACAGACTAGATAATATAACAGAGATAGAGGAAGATGGTAAGGCTATAATCATAATGGGTAAGACATGGAATGGAGTCACTAGACTATGTAATGGATAAGGGTAGGGACTGATTCAATCTAAAACTTGAGGTTTTAGACTGCACGTTTGATCCCCAGTGGAGTCACCAAAAACTATTACACAAGGTTGGGGAGAAAAAATTAACAATGGGAAAGCATTGGAGCAGTTCATTCTTCCATAGCAAAATGCATGGATAAGGTTATAATGATAATGGGTAAGACACATGTGATGTTTCAATCCAAAACTTGAGGTTCCAAATTGCACAAAATTATTGTGTCCCCAGCGGAGTTGCCAAAAATTGTTGGGTGAATATTTTGTCATCAACTAACTGATGACAAAATGGGTATATCAACCGCAACACAGGGATATTTATGTCACAAAAAGTGTGGGTTTACCAGATCTGGATGAGGTAAATCTTTCCTCTCATCAAGGGGAGGTTCCCTATGAATATTTATATGCTATATGTATATATAATAGTAAGCAAAAAATAATACTTGGGGTGGTATAACAGCATCCACCTCTCTTTGTTTAGAGGTGATATCCAAAGAACAAGAGAGAGAAATCTTGGTCGTTGGCTAACAACATTCCTCTTCTTTCAGGAATGGTATCCAGCGTAGAGCAAAAAATCACCTAAAATAAGTAACAAAGTTAACAAAGAAACCTACGTAAGCACAAAGTCTTCCATTGTCTCCTTCACCGATTTGGAATACGCGTAATCGTAGAGTGAAATGAAGCACAAAGTATTCGCCTAAAACTACAAAGGATAAAAGGATCATAAAGATAAAAGTAGCTCAAAGTCTCTCTTCTGTCTTTTAGAAACATCTTCAGATAATATCAACACACACACCTTGCTTATTAAATCAAATAAATAAGAGATTATCGGGAAAGAGGACATAAGAACTATTTCCTAAATAACGTAGATAACTTCAACACAAAGTCTAAAATAAACCTACTTCTCATTCATTCAACAAAATATGATTTACAAGTTGAGCACAAAGTATCAAGAAGTGTCTCAATTTTAGCAGAGTTTTTGCTCTCAATTATCAGAGATCCATTTATAAAAGAGGTCTCCACTATATATAGGGAGAAACCTTCAAAATTTAAAAAGATTAAAACATAAAAATATCTTAGTCAGAGATGACTCATCTTTGACTTTTGAGATATTTTTGTAGATTTTTTACATGTAATTACACACTACAAAATTGCATGCACTTTTACATGACAAAAGTGCATGAGAAGAAAAGAAGAGAGAAGGGGAAAAAGGTTCAGCTCTTGCCACCGGACTCATTCAGATGAACATCATACATGGTGATAGATGCCTGATTTGGTTCTTTCTATGAACTTGGCCATATCCATGTGCCCAATCTCTATATCCTTAATGTGATCAACATTTAGAAGCAACTGAGGTGATTGGAGAAACACCTTGATACTTGTACTTCATTGTCTTCGACTTCTTCAGAGAAAATTCAGTGATCTAGAAGAACTTCTATTGAAAGGACGTCGATGAAGAGGGACCCTTTAGAGAAACTACAATATGAATCATGATTGTGCAATCAGGGGGGGAGAAAGTAGTAATCTAAGAAAACTGCACATTCGATGGTCACGATCAGGAAAATGCGCTTGAAAGGGATGAGACGTGAGTGGGTCAGAAAGTAGAAGAAAAGGAGAATGAGTGCAAAAAATGAAAGGAATGAAGATTTCTTCAGAGTTGGAGAAATTGGAGAAACAAAAGCAGGGGTGGCAAAATTTACTGCTCCTGCATGTCTCAGATGTAGGGGCGGCAAAAATTGTCGCTCCTGCATGTCTCAAATATAAGGGCAGCAAAATTTGCCACTCCTGCATGTTTTAGATGTAGGGGAAGCAAAAATTGCTGCTCCTGCATGTCTCAGATGCAGGGGCATAAAAAATTACCACTCCTGCATGTCTCAGATGCAGGGGTGACAAAAATTGCCACTCCTGCATGTCTCAAATGCAGGGGTGGCAAAAATTGCTGCTCCTACATGTAGGAAGGGAAAATGCACTTATGACAAAAATTGCCGCCCATGCACGAGAACTTGAAGAAAAACACTAACTCTGAAAAAACCAAATTTTGGTCCCGTGGTCGCATCGAGACCATAACAACTTTCACATTTTGGGGAAAACATAATGAAAAGATGTTGCAAACTTCAAATTGTGTCATTTGAGCAAGTACGAAAATGAGAAAAACCCATCTCAAAAATGGGCTTAGAGAAACAAAGGGCGAAATGAACAAATTTCGTAGGGGGTTGTTCTAGAAATGAGCATAGTTGATTTTGGGAATAACAGACTGAACAATTAAGCCATAAGTGATATTTGTCAAGTGTACAAGACTAGTTTATCATATATAATCAAATTTTAGTATCTACACTTATTAAGTGCTTAAATGATTATTTAAATGCAATATGATTTCTTTACCTCCTCAACGAGAGTTTGAATTATCTTGACCCTTACATAAACATTATGATGTGAATAGATATTGTGATTATCATATAGCTTTAGGTCACACTACCAATACATGTTTTTCATTGAGATGTAAGATTCTAGATCTAATTGTTAGTAATGTTATTCAAGTGGAAAGTCACAATAATATATTGAATGAATCAATTACTCCACCAAATAAACATTTGAAAGTTTTTACCAATCCACTTCCAAATCATGACACTAAAAAATAAAAGAATGTTCACAGGGTAACATCTAAACACAAACCAATAGTTTCAAATGCTTATACCTTAGATGGTTTGATAGGTGTGGTTATATGTAAAGAGATTCATTCTATTTATTTATTGTTGTCTCCAAATCTTGCACCCTATAAGAGGATGTTTAGGCCTCTTCCAGATTTGGGCAATGTTGGGACATTTCTAGGCATGTGGGTGTGCCTATAAGGGAAATGAACCTCTAGATTTAAAGGGCTAGATCCTTGTATGTATCTCTACATAACCACTTATGTCTAAACCAATCTTCTTGAAGGGAAAAGAGTTATAAATTATAGAAATGAAACCTATCTTAAGAATGGTGATGCACCAAGATTTTCTTCCACATGAATGTCATATCCTAATGCACAATACAACAAAATGTAAAAATCCCTTTTCAAGTTCTAGAGATTCTAACATGAATATTTCAATATAGAGGTGAGATGCATGAAAGAACAGAAGGAGAATGAACCAAAAGACAAATTGCACATTCAAGAATAGTTAAAACTCTTACAATAGTTCCATGCACTTAAACACACTCTAGATGACCTGTTAGATCAAGAACTCTTGCTCAGGTGTGAAGGATAGAGGATAGAAGGATGAAAAATCATCACATGCTGTCACTGTACATCACTTTTACACTTAGGCAATTATTTAAAACTTTGAAAGAAAGGATTATACTAATGCTCAAAGGCAAAATGTGATATCATTCCATCAGGTCTTCACCATACACTATGTGGATGATTTTAACTTGGGCTGTATATATATCATAAGAGATGTGAGAGAGGGAGAGACCTTTGAGCACAAAAAAGAGGAATCAATCTATTAGGAGTCATTGTCTTTAGATATAACCATCTTTGCCAATGATGCTCATTCCAACCATTTGATTGATCCATGTCATCTCAAGTGGTTACACATTTTGGCCTGCTCTCTCAAAAATGCTTCTCCAATGTTCATGCTTAGCAGAATCAAGATACTCTTAGGCTGAGTCATGACATCAAAGTAGTTATCCACCTATTGCAAATTTGTCCTTTTCATTCTATTTGGATTTGTCCTTCTTCTTTGATTGGTCCTCAAGGAATGACTCAGATCTTGATCAATCAATTGTGATATGGGCTCTCTCATTGTTTTGATGGATGAAGGACATGAGCCCTTGGATTTGATTATGAGTCCTTCTGTTTGAACACCAATGACTTTTTGTTGAGGTGAAATTTTGATGTTCATGCAACCTTATTTATATGAAATCCCTTCTATTCTCTTTAGACCCATCTTTCTATGGATTCTGCATGACTTGTCTATACCCTTCAGACTACTCAAACATGCCCTTCATCAATCCTTCTATGGACTTTACATGACTTTTATACCCTTTGGAGTTTTCTCAAATGTCACTTCACACCTTTAGAAGTAGACCAATTGCACTTTTCCGAAGGACAATTTTGAATATAAAAGACCCTTCAGACTTTTATGTAGGGCACTTTGAAATTGTTAAGATCCTCTCAAAACTTAAAGTGCCTTTCAGAAGAATAGAATTGCCCTTTTAGACTTTTTGCAAGTGACCACTTTATTGAAAGAGAGACCCTTCAGAACCTTTGAATTGTACCCTTTCTTGGAAGATGCCCTTCAAAAGAATGAAAATGGACCTTTATTTGAGGAAAAGGCCCTTCAATTTTTTTTGAAAGTGTCCCTTTGATATTTTTTGAGGGACACTTTGAAGAAAAAGATCCTTCAACAATTTGCAATACACCCTTCAGAAAGATTGTTTTAGACAAAAAGTCCAAAATAATTCCTTCAAAAAAGTTGCAAAGATCAATTCTTTTAGAATTTTTGTCTGAAATAAAAATCCCAAAAGAATTCCTTTGGAGAGTTGCAAAGGAGGATTCTTTCAAAAAAGTTGCAATGGAGAATTCTTTTGAACTTTTTCTCTGAAACAAAAAGTCTGAAAGAAAGAACAAACCCAAAGAATGAACCCTTCAGAAAAGTGGAATTGCCCTTTGAAAGAATGGAGTTGCCCTTTGGAAAAGTGGAAATGCCTTTCAAAAAAGTGGAATTGCCCTTCATAAAATTTGAAACGGCCCACCTACCTATTCAAAAACTTGAAAAGAATTCCCTTGGCAAAATGAAATTGCCCACTTGGAGAGAACATGACCTTTTAGAAAGATTGTTTCAGACAAATTGTTTGAAATAATTCCTTTGAAAAAATTGGAAGTACCAATTCCTTCAGTAAAAGACCCTTTGAAAAACCTATAAAGACCATTTTTCAAGAAAAGAACCTTCAAAAAAGTTGAAGTTATCCCCTTCAAAAAGATGGAACTGCCCTTCGGAAGAAAGGAATTGCCCTTCAAAAAGATGGAACTATACTAATTCCTTGAGAAAGAGACCCTTCAACAAAGTAAAAAGGACCAAGTTCTTTGAGAAAATCAAGTGGCCAATTCCTTCAAGACTTGAGCAAAAAACCCAAATTAAAACCCTTTCGAAAGAAAGAAAATGCTTGCAAGGAAACTAAACAAAAGCTTTCTCTGAAGGAAACCACACTTGACATTTTGTTATGGGGTTAAACCATTCTGAATGCTGTATTTAGCCATAATGAAAAAGCATAACTTAGGACTGAATATTGGCTAACATTTATAGGGCCATGAGATTTCAACATATGTTTATAATGATGAACCATTATTCATACAAACTTTCATTAATTTTAATTCCAAGTTAACAAATGGAGTTATGGTTGAAAATGGTTCAATTTTAAACATATGCACAATGTAATTTATTTATTTTAGAGGATACATTGAAAATGATTTAATTATTTGAAAAATTCTATTGAAAATGTGTTATGGTCTTACATGGACACCTATTGATAATATCACATTACCTATCACCGTAAGTTCTAAGGTGTTTATAGATTGGTTTCATGTATTGTCAGATAACATGGAATACAATAAATTTATTTGGATGCCCTTGGCTTAATCAAATGAGAGATATCCCATCTAAATTATATAAATGTCTAAAATTTATGCATGATAATGAATTTTATACCATTTAGGCACATTTAATGATTCACCAATCCAAAAATAACACAAGGTATTATCCAAACTGCTACCTAAATAATAGATCATATGACCTCAAGTGAAAACATCTAGAGTTCAATTACTTACTAATCCAAATACTAATATAGTCTTATCGTAATTTTTTTTATTTCCTTCAAGCTAAATCATCTACTAAGGTTTCAAATACACAATCCAAACAAAAATTTTATTTTCAAGAGGATAAAAAACTATTGTAGTGAATTTCCACGATAAGGATTACACTAGTAGTGATGATGATTCAAGTGACTATATGGATCATGATTACAATTCAAATGCTAATAGAGACACATTTGACTCCTTAGCTTCATGGTCCATGAAATCCTCAAAACTTGATCATTAATATGAGTGGGAAACTTATTACATGTATGATGAACATTTAGACAAGATTATTGGTTAGCATTGCTAGTCTATCTCATGTGCTTCAAAAAAATAATATATTGTATATTACTTATTTTTATATCTTTATTCTATTTATTTTCTATCTCTGGTGCCTTATAGCTAGTGTCATGTTTGGATTTTGGGTTCTTCATGTTTCTTTCTAGCTTTGTATTGATTTTATCTCTTGAGTAGTTTGTTGCTTGTTGATTCTTCTATCTTGTTTGAAGTTATTTTATTTTATCTCATTTTACATTATCATTATTCTATCCCAATTTTTATGTTGATTGATTTTTTATTTGGCCCTTTCCCTTTTAATGTTGTTTCCCATTCCAAAATTCTATGTGGACTTCTTGATGATGACAACACATATATACGAGGTGTTAAGGTATGTTCCTATTGTTGTCATTAATGTCAAAAGTAATTGAGTGTCATTGATATCCCAAAGGTACTCTTGTGAATATGTATGAAAGAGAGTGTTTAATTTATTGTTATGATAAAGTCATTATTGACCAAGTTCATAAAAACAAGTCTGTGTGCACAAGATGTATTGAGAAGTGTAGTCTTATCTTGGTAAAGGCTTGAATAGTGAAGCTTGGTGAAGTGAGTGAGCTGAGTCTTGTGAGAAGATGTGAGGCAGTAGTTGAGCATGGTATGAGGTTTTTTTACATGATAATAAATTTTATAATGCATCTACAATGATAGGAAGGTCTCAAAGTGCTATGGTTCCTAGTAGGTCTATTTGATGGACTAGTTATTGAACATGAATATGGGTTGTAGAGGCATGGTGATGATGATTTGGGTATGTATAGACATGAAGTTGTGAAATATATCATTATATAATGAGATAAAGATGTAGAGTTAGTCACATGAGTCTTTGAGTGAGCCAAAGGGATAAGTTCTTCATTGGTGGTCTTCTTATAGACCTTGTCTTAAGACCCTAGGTGGCATGATGAGGCATCATGATCAGGTTTGGAGGCTTGTGAACTCATGTGATATTTTTTACAGTGTGATAGGTTGTTTCAAGAGTGCCCATGAATTTTTATGTCTTCTATTGAAGGAAAAATCATAAAAAGTGAAGTTAAGGTCACTCGAGTGTTAGAATGAGGAGTTGCAGACTTTTTGATGCTTTTTGGCATGTGTGACTGTTGCATGTGAAGATGAGATATTAAGGAGAGATTTAAAAGGTTCCTAATTTTTTTTGCAAGAAATATGATTTGATTTCAGGGGTAGAGATTTATGAATAAATATTAAGAATGGAAATTGGTCTAAACCCTCCTAAAACCCTCATAATGACTTGATAGGAAAGATATTATTTAAAATGGTTCATAATGGATTGGATGACCTAGTTTTATGATTGAAAAATGTAGAGGACTCTCCCAAGTACCTCAAAGTGGCATTGGTTTGATAAATGAGTGAGTGGAAGCTACAGTAAATCCCTTATTTCTCAAAAAATTGGTATAATAGGCAGGGTTGACTGAGTCAAATTTGAAAAATGGATGGAGGTTGAAGCTTGTGACTTATAATTCATGACCATAGTGGGTTTTGAGAAATTTATAGACCTCAGGAGTGATAAAATGGTTATATAAGTTGGCCTATTACTAAAATTCCAAAGTGAAGATAGTGAGAAAAACTAGGCAGAAGTGGGAATGAGATTAGGGAAGTGTTGTCATGGATTATGAATGGATAAAATTGCATGGGGTTATTTTTAAATACATATAACACATTAGAATATTGTTTAAATGTTTTTGAGGTCATTAAATTTTTTTAAAATGTTGTTCACAAGATGACCTATCTAGTGAAGATGAGACAGTGAAGGTGTAAGTTTTAGAGATTGGTCTATATATTCCATATTTACCATTAGACCTCTATATCTTTATGTTTTGAGATTTTTTAAAGATATATAAGGATCATATTCATTAATAAAGACTTATTTATTATGTATACAGAAGTTTTGGAATGCAAGATCATCATGACTGGTTCACAAACATAATGGGAGTTCTAAGTAATTAAGTGAGAGTGATGAGTTTGAGGATATCTGCACTTAGCTAATACATTTAATGAATATGATGTTTTTTTTAGGACATAAAATATATATAAATGATTTATATAAGGTTTATATTAAGTTTAAGGAGTTTAAATATGGAATCCCAAATCGCTTGTTTGGCTATGTAAGAACTGTGAAAGAGAAGCTTAACAAATTGGTTTGCAAGACCAATAGTTGACACTAGAAATTGTGATGTGTGTGTGTGTGTGTGTGTGTGTGTGTGTGTGTGTATTTTAGTATGTTTTATAGATCAAATAGTAACTTTAAATTATCATTATATGTTTTGGAAGTGTCCTTATAGGGGTTGAAGACAACATTCATTAGGACTATGTTTTTAGGGTCTTTAGCAGTTTTCTGTGTGTTAGTGAGATTAATGTTCATATGTCATTATGACCAGTTTGGAAGTGTGAAAAGAATGTGGTGATGTATTAAATATGACATGGGATATTATACATTCATCTAGAGTGTTGTAAAGTTCTTGCACAAATGTTGGTGGCCAAATATTTTGGACCTTGTTTTGGAGCTTTTTGGCAAATCAGAGTGAGCCTTTTGATGAGGTGTTCTTGAGTCTTTGGAGCTTGAGTGATGGAGTATAATGAGTTTTATAATGAAAATAAGGTCATAAATTTTCCATAAATATGTGTGTTGTTCCTAGAATGTGTTTTTACAAGTGGTTTGAGCTTCATCTTTGAAGATAATGTTTTTGGGGTAATTAGGCCTAATAGGACTTTAAGGCCTAATGGAGCTTTCATGAAGTAAGCAAATGATTTGTAACTTATTGAGAATGGATGAGGTTACTTGAGGTTTATATATAAGTTTTTAAATTTTTTTATTTCTTTGGTGAGGTCCATCTAGGCCATAGAGGTTCAAGTTATTCCATGGAAAGGATAAGACCTAATGCATTAGGTCTTTAGCAAGCTTAAAAGAAGAAGGTGGTCTAAATATGTTTGGCTGACATAATGGTGATCCTATTTTGATTTATTCTTGTGTGTAACATGTCCTAATACATGTTTTGGGTCTGACCCTAGTGGATTAGTTCCTTGGCCGACCAATAGAGGATGTAAGCAAGTGATGTGTATTTATATAAGGCCTAATTGGGCTAATTGTATGTGTAGTAGACAAGAGACCTAATGAGTGAATAAAATGGTAGAATGTGAAGGATCAGGAGTTATTTAAGACCATAAAAATATGGTATAGATACTATGATAAACATATAATATATTTTCTACATGTGGATGTCAAGGTCAGTTTATCTAATAAACTTAGTAAGAGGCATGGTTGAGCGAAAAAGCCTAGAGGCTGTTTTGAGAGGGGTAGAAGGTTGAGAAGAGATAAATAATTTGATTGTATTTTGAGAGACTATAAGAGATACATAAAATATGTTTTCTTGATGTATGATAGTGAGTGGAATTTAGATAGAGAAGATAGAGATCTTAAGAAGAGGCCACCATCTATTGGTTGAGCAATATGGTGTCTTGAGGTGATCAAGTTGATCTTAGCTGAGTTGGTGCTTTTCCAAGGAGTGAGAGATGCCTTGAAATTTGGCATTTTTAGAAGTTTTATTGAAGTGTCTGAGTTGGTGCCAAGTCACTTAGGGGGTTGGCACCTCCTTGTAGGTTGGTGCTTACTAAAAGACTAGTTAAGTGGGTGCTTGACTAGGTAGGGGTTGGTGCTCCTTGTGGAGTTGGTGCTTTACTAAATTTGGATCTTGTCATTATAGGAATATAATCAATTTTTAGGGTTCATTGGGTTTTATCCCCCTTGAGGGTTTCCCACATAGATGATGTGTTTTGTGCTTCATACTCTTGTGTATGATTGTTTATACATTGGTTGATCTATGTGTTTGAATGCATGCTTCATAAGTGATAACTGGAATTGAAGGTATGTTTTGAAGACACTAATTCACCCCCCCTCTTAGTGGTTGTCCTAAATAGGCCTAATGTATGGTGAATGTATGTCTTATCTCTTGAGTATTTTTTTGCTCCCTGATTCTTCTATCTTGTTTGAATTTTGAAGTTACTTTATTTTATCTTGTTTAAATTTACATTATCATTATTCTAGCCCATTTTTTTATTTTGATTGATTTTTTTATTTGGCCTTTTCCCTTTGAATGTTGTTTTCCATTCCAAAAGTCTTTGTGGACTTCTTGACGATGACAACACATATATACAAGGCCTTCTACCCCAATGTGCATTAAGTTCTGAGGAATTTATAAGTTAGTATAGAACATCTTTTCATCACTTTTTGCTTTTGTCCCTTGGTTTGTGTCTTGCTTGATTGATCTTTCTTTCACTCTCTACTACCTCTTGATTTTTTTATTTTTAGATTGAGCACTTCTTACTTATTTTTTCTTTGATCTCTTAGTTTTTCTCTTGCTTGGTTTCATTCTTCTAAAAATTATGAAATGCAAAATTAAAATTTATTTTAATTTATATTTGTGGATTATATAGTTACACATTATTACATACCATTTTTTATCTACCCATTGTTTGTTGATTACATATCCATTGTTTATGCACATGGTTATTGTGTATTATTTGAGTTAGATGAAAGATATATAGGTTATGTGTGATCATGGACTTACAAGTACTTTTTAACTTCATCATGCCTACACCTGAGGGCATCCTTACATTGGGGGATAGTCTATATTAGGATATTTTTTCATGAGTGATAAGTTCTAGCCTTACTAATTTTCAATATCATATACAACTTTATAAAATTACTTACATATATATTTCTCTAGCTTTTATCTAACATTTTTGGTTACATGCATATATTGTTTAGTTCAATGTTTGTTACATTGTGTGTTATCTTATTTTCCATATGATTGATTAGATTGCTTACATTTGTAGCTCATGATTGTGTGTGTTTTTGCATATTACTTATCAAGACATGTCTTGTGTTTTCTATAGAGGATGCTCTAGTCATCAAGTGGTGTAGCTTATGTGTGATTTATCTCTCATTTTCTTTCATCACTTTGCTTTATTAAATGATTTCACTTATTCTATGTGGTCACATGATTGTGTATGATTACATTGATAAACTATACTATGAAATATCATATGTTTAATGCCATGATCTATATAGAAAACATATTGATAAGGTATATTATGCTTAGTCCCTCCATGGTTTCTACCATGCATTTATTGGGGGGGTACTACTATTGAGTGCTTCATTACTATATATCATCCTTTTAAGGGCATAATTTTATAATAGGGAATATTATTTATCCACATTTTCAACCTATAATCATTACATATCACTTTTCCCTCCCTTTCTACACCCTTATACAAATTATATTATCAACATATTAGTATTGGGTTACAAGTTACTATTGAAATTTATAGAATTATATATTTATATGGTTACATATATATGTTAAAAATGTGCTTTCAATGATAGTTACAAATTTTGATTTCTATCTATGTTACACATGGTGAATTTAATATTTTTATTTTGAGATGAGTAATATGCAGGAACATCCCTCACCTCAACATATAGTTAGGTTATTTTATATTTGGTTATGGATTTCAAGTGGTTACAAGATTTATAATGATTACAAGATATCAAGAGGTTAGAAAGAAGTACCATATGTTTTCTTCTTTAGAAAAGAAACATATTTTTGCCACATAGTAGGGATAATAAAGGCCCAAGACATTTTTTTTAGTTTTCAATTTCTTTAGCATCTTAGATGGGGTAATTAAAGTTCATGAAGTTTCATAATTTTAAATTATGGCATCATTTTTCACATATCAATATGTGTAGTCATTCATTTTCTCATTTTTTATTTTTGCGCTCATTTTGTTTGGTTACATATTATCAATTCTTTAAGACATTGATCTACTTGTAAACATTCACATTTGTTTGTAGGTACACTTGAGATGTTGATATTGAATCATTGATAGAACATTGATGTAGATTTCAAAGAGCATAGATTTTATAAGACCCTCTCAAGTAAGCACTTGTTTGTTTTATTTTGATATTTATGCACACACACACACATCAAAGTGGGGTATTATATACAAACTTAATTTTGTACAAGTCATGTAGTTGCAATGATTTTACCATGCTTTCATACATTTGGCTCATTTTTTTACATTAGGATATTATTGGTATATTTTAATTAATATTTTAATTTTCATAGTATTTCATAATCCTCATTCTTTTACCAACACCTTCAAATATGTCATCTGTCTACCTCAGGATTCACCCGATTATCCTACAGTTCATTTTGGTCTCTTTTTCAAAGGTTTTCAGACTCGACCTTTTGTAAAATAGTTTAAAAGTGGTATTAACCTCTTTAAAAATAATAAAAAAGTGGTCAAGTTTTTTTTGGGTCCTTTGTGACACCATATCATGTTTTCTGATGCATTTTTTTATTTTTAATGCCTTTCCATGGTTAACTTATGCGTGAAAGTGTTCCAATTTGAATTGAAAGATGCCCATATATTAAACATGTACCTATTTTAACAAAATTTGGTTCAAGGGTGTTTAAAATATGCACAACATATTAAAAATAATAAAAAATAGAGATCTAATATAATACATTCAATAACAACAATCATATTTGATCTAGTGCCGAAAACAACAAATAAACTTACTATGAAACTACAAACATGAAATGATATTGAAAGGAAAGAGGGATATAGGGAAATAATATTATGTAGATACTCATATTTTTATTATAAATTTGGAAATGTGTAATTTTATCAAACCTTAACCTACTTGATTTATGAGCACATGCTTGACTCTTATTTGGCATTCTTCGTAATCATTTACTCATACATGGGATTGACCCTTACAGATTGTCATTACTGTTACACATGATCTTCCTAGTCTTTACTCAAATAAATTTATATAATTATTAGATTGTCTCCTTGCCTCATGTCACTATTCCTATTTTATAGATAGGTCTATGTCTCACATAATGGTTTATTGCCATGGACTTGTCTACTTACGTGGAACTTGCCTCCACACCCTTTAATAATAGTTCCCAAATTTTAAAATGTTTAAAAGGGTCAAACCATACATTTCACATGTTAATTTGGAGTAAATTACCCAAAGAGTAAGTTATATAAACATATCAAGCGTAGGCATTTACCTATTTAGCAATCTATCAAACATTCATTGGAAATAAATTTGCACATTGAGTGGAACTTCCATAATTCTTCCAAATTTAAAATCCATCAAAGGAGAAATCCCTAAGCTAAGTATAAATACCATTTATAAGGTCAAGTCACATGTTGTCAAGTTTTGAAAGTCATACATAGGATTGCATTGCATATTAGTATTACATAAGATTTAAAACACTTAGTTAGATGGAAGAACTACATGTGGTTTGGCTTCCCTCTTTGGAGTATTGGATATGTACTTAACTCTCAGTCACATGAGGTGTCTAAGGCTAGCTCAACTTGTCCCTTTTCCCCTTTTCCCCATTCACATTTTTCTTATTATACAATGCAAAGAGTTAAGTTTTTGAAGCCAAATAGAAGGTAAATGTAGTTATTCACACCTAATCGAAGGAATTTGAATGTATAAGAACCATTCATAGATACATCACATGTTCTAAAATTATCACAAAATCATCACAATCATCATGTATAATTCTACACTCAATTACTATGTAGGTGTCCAAGGAAGTGTGAACTTGTCCTAATTCACACAAACACTATGTTTCCATATTTGAGCATTCATGACCCTATTCTAGTGTATTGCTAATGATTGTGTTCCTACAATAGACTTGTATTCATTTGAAACAAGTTAAGTGCATAATCCTTCTAGTGTTTTCCAAGAGTATCAAGTTACTATATTTACCCAGTTACATTCATATTTGTTTAGTAATTATATAATTTAAACAATATAAATATTTAAATAGTTTTACACTATTAGGGTTACATTGACCTTAAAAAATATAAAACATATTGATGAACCTGCTAATTGTCTAGAACATTACCAAACCCTATGTTTATCTTAGGGTTTCATTATTTTTTTCTAAAGTTTTCATATTTCTACACTAGGTTTTCTTTTTTAGACCTGACTTTTGAATATTTTCTAGTTTTAGAGGTGAAAATTAGATGTTTCCCCCTTTTTATCCTAGGGTTTCATGCTAATTCTCCTATTAGGGATTTGCTTATTAATTTTCTTCCTTATTTGGATAATATTTGAATCAAAATGTCTATATTTTCAAAATGCATGGAGGTTTTCTTTAGTTATATTGATTGGACCAAAAACCTATTTTTGTTTGCCATAATATTTTATGGATTTTTAGAATTAAAATTTTACTAGTTTTAGTAAATTCTATCCAGAGGGAAAATGGTGTGCCTAATTTAAAAATAAGCTTTGGGTTTCATTTATTTACTGATTTTTATCAAAAACCTCTTTTTGTTTCCGAAAAAAATTCACCGTTTTCTTGGAGTGTTTAGTTCTTTATTTGACCCTTTTTCAAGTCATAATATATATATATATATATATATATATATATATATATATATATATATATATATATATATATATGCACATTTAGGGGTTTACACTTTCTTAGGCATTTCAATATTTTTAATTTAAATTTTATTTTCATACCTAATTTTATATTTATCCTCCTATTTTAGTTATTATCTTAGAGGTGGGTTTCATGCTTGTGTTTCTTACTATCTTGGGGTTCAGAAATTTCAAAATGAGTGACCAATCTAAAACCCCTAATAACCATCACCCTTTTGATCTCCTATTTTATAATCATTCCATACCTTATGCTTATGATTATAAATGGAAAATTCAAGTTTTAGATAATCATGATTGTGTGCCTAATAAAAATGCATATGTAAATGATGAATATACATGCACAAATGAAGGAAATGACTATGATAGTTATGATGATGTTGACGATGGGAATGCTAGTGATTTATCTTTATATTATCCTAGTGATGAAGAAGATCAATATGATAGGCTTAAAATTCAAAAAATTAATTATTTTTCTCCTTTTATATATCATTCTAGTTGTCATTCACTAAATCAAGAAGAAAGTAGCACTAGATTAACTAATGCACTTTTTAGTATAGTTCCACCAGATCAGTCCACATACACAATTGTGTGAATAATATCCATTTAACACACATAGTTTACCATAAAGATTTGAAAAATTAATTTATCTTATTTGATGATATAGAATGCAAAGGCATAAGAAATACATGCAACATGATGTTTCCATAGAAAGTGATTCCAAATTATGCAATGATGATTCCATAGAAAGTGATTCCAATTTATCAATGATGTTTCCATATATTGTGATGACGTTTTCATAGAGATTGATTCCAAGAAATGTGATGATACAAATATTTTTTATGATGCTATTACGCATATATTTAAGATAAATGGTGAGTTATAATCAGTCAATGAATATATCAAAACCACTTGGACATTCCTAATAGTCATATCATCTCTATGACACATATAATAGGTGATCTCCAATAGAAAATTCAAACTTTGTGTCTAAAGGTTACATCACTTGAGGATATAATTGAACTATAAATAATATTGAGCATGCTAATTAAAATTTCATATTTTATTTTCCATCCAAATCCTATGTGGCACTTATCTCAACTATGGATTGAGAAGAAAAAACAATATATAATTCAAGAAGTTAATCAAACATAAGTTACATATGAGGCAATTGATACATTTATGAACATTAATAAAGATACAATTATATCTAAGGACATGAATGAGAAATAGGTTCCAACACATATTAATTATAAGGCATCAAATTATATGAGTTCACCTCCTTTGAAAAGTAATAAACCCATCAAGTTTGACAATTTCAAGGATAGACTGAGTGTTATTTTATAGACATTACTTGATAAGAAATTTATCAAGATACCTCCTAATTAATATCATCCTCCTCAACCTCTAGAAATAGTGGGGGAAAGACTAAGGTATTGGGGAAATGTGTAATAGAACATGAGTGAGTAGGGGTATTGCATGATATTCATGAGGGAATCTTAAGTAATCACTATGTGAGTGAAGCCACAATGCACAAAATTCTATTTTATGGACTTTGTGGTTGAAGATATATAAGGATGCATGGTACATTATAATAACTAAATATTATATTACATAGTGTGAAGAGGTATCCCCTAAAATATTTTATTTTAGCTATGGATACACAATTTATATGGAAAAATATCATCAATAGATATGGGTGTCATCTGAGTCTCAAAAGTGATTAGGATAATCGCTTTCTTGCTAAGACTATGAGAATTTTTTTGGTTGAGTTCATGGTGGTGCACCAAAAAACTAAACCATACCACTCCCATAAAAATGGGATAGTGGAAGATTTAAATAAAATCCCAGGCATCAATCTGAGCAAGATATGTAGTGTAGGGTGTAAGAACTAGGATGATAAAGTCTCAACATTATTTTTTTGGCATGTAGAACAACTTAGAAGTGGCTCAATACATCTACTCTATTTCAACTTGTATTTGGTAAGGAATCCATTTTTAATGTATAATTTTTTGTAACCTCCTTATGCATTACATGCACTAATTGATTAGATGACAATGACTCACTAGATACGTGGCTTAAGGAGTGCATGAAAACGGATGAAAAGTGCATTTTATAGAAATGTAGTCAAGGGATAGAGTAATAATGACAAAAGGTGTGGCATGAAAAAACACATCAATGGTAATATCTTGTGTAAGGATGTGCATGTTATCCTATATGAATCAAAATATGCAAAGCATCTGATTAAACTTCACATTCACTAAATGGGTCTCTACATCATCTTCAATGTATTAGAAATGGGCAAATGTAAATTATGCACTTTATATGGTTAATTTATCCTAGGGATTTTCAGTGGGAATAGGCTCAATATTTTTCACTTGTAATCATTTATAGACTACCCAAAATAATGTGTATGCTAGATTATAATACCAAAAAATATTTCTTGCTTTCTAGTTTATTTTAGTAGTTATTTTTGCAAAATGCAAATAAGTGTTAGTATCCTGATATGCCATGTAAAACATGTTTGAATAACACATTCCTATAAATCTATTTAGGTGGGTTGAATAGAGAACCCCTCAATATTATTATGATTTATGTCTAATTAATTCTACAATGGATTTGTTAAACCATTTGTAGTATGATTTTTTTGCTCTTTATTAATGATAATAAGAGGTATTTTTTTTCAAAGTGTTGCATTATGCTAATTTTGTGTATATGCAAGTAGAATAAGTAACTCTTGAATAATGATTAATATACAATTGATATGATATAATAATTTTTAGAG
Organism: Torreya grandis; assembly: GCA_037957365.1. Lineage (NCBI taxonomy): Eukaryota > Viridiplantae > Streptophyta > Pinopsida > Cupressales > Taxaceae > Torreya > Torreya grandis. The sequence continues at coordinate 2,161,544 of JARHVA010001062.1, forward strand.
GCAATAGTTTTGATCATTCATGTAAATAAGGTGAAAGGAAGCAATGGGGATGTAAACAAACATTTTGTGTGCATAGTTAAAAATATGCAACTAAAAACTAATTGATGTGCTGGAGGACCATGCATATAATTATCATGTGGTAGGTTTAAAATGAATGCTCACACAATTTATATAATTTGGTGGATGCACATGCATAACTAACCAAGTATATAGATACATGAGGTCTATGAGGCATATGATCATGAAAAAATGGAATTATGACTTCGCATGAAAGAAAGGGAGAAAAAGCATAGGTCACACCTAAAAGTAGTGCTAGGATGAAAACACGATAAGGGAAGATGAGGGTATTAAATTTTACCTGATGGTAAGAAAACAAAATGTTAGAGTATGTATTTCTCATGTTTTCTAGTGTATTATCTAGTTATTTTATTCTTTTACGAGTTTTTCCTATGTGAAGATTTATCTTAGATTGCTTAGTTAGGCTTGATTCTAGTTTTGCCTTGATTACTTAAGCAAAGTCTCTCCATTATATTAAACATTTTATGAATATCATTTGAGTTATCTTGTTTTACATATCATTTGTTTGCAGCTTCATGTGATGTTTCTTGTTAACTAACTCTTCAGATCTTGGATTGTTAGAATGTTTTTACCATTCCTAACATGGTACTAGAGCTTTGAGAGTTGTAACCATCCATTATCTTGCAATTTATTTTTAGATAATTCTATTTTGCTGCATAGAGACGGAGATGAATTTTTTTTGTAGCCTTTTTTCACGTGGAAGGAGTAGTAAGAACTTTCTCTGTGGGTCAACTATGTGGAGTGATAGAAGCTTGGTTTCTGGATTGCATTAGAAGATTTTTATCTATAACATTAGAGGAAACTATATTAAATACCAATAGGTCCCATGATCTAATCTGCTGTTCATACTTCCATTCTTGCAAATCTATTTTTGGACAAAACTATATTTTTACCAAAGCGTGATATGTTTTGATCAATTGATCTTTTTTCGTAAGGAATTTTATGAAACTATTTCTGTGTTATAAGCTCCTCTCTCAAAAATTTCTAGAACATTTTATGAATTTAAATTATGATGAGTATCAAGAAAGTTATGGTCATTTTAATCTGCTATTCTAGGCACTTTTTTTTCTTAAAAATGTGGTTTTAATATAAATAAAGTTGTTTTGACTTTCAAAAGTGGTTTGGAGCCAAAAAATATGAGGAATGATTTTTTTCACTTTGGTAGGCATGAGAACGTCTACGGTGAAATTTTGGTTCCAACAAGTGGTTGGAAGGATACCTTACCCCTTGTTTGGTCAAGTATTTCAAACTTTGAGTGCAAATTCATTAAATGGGTCATTAATAATGGGAAATGTTATTAGTCATAACTTTTGATCGGTAATTTAGATTTGAGTGCCATTTTTTGAAAAAGTGATTTATTTTCATTCCCATTCCATCGGTCCTATTTTTATTGGAAATGCACTACTTTTATAAAGTGCCAAATTTTTTTGGGGGGTGGCTTACACTTTTTTGGGGGGTTTATTTGTTCATTATCATTATTTGAATCATGAATAGTTCTTTTGGGTGGATCATTCTTTCTTCTTCCCAAATTATTACTTGTATTTTGATAATGAAGCCCCTCAACACCTAGCATTTAGAGATTGGTACTTGGTGATCTTCATAATTTTACCAATGAGGAAGATATTGCCTAGATTGCATCTATGTAAGATGAGGCTCTTCATTTGATTCACCTTAATATTTTAGACAACTTGCACATTCATATTATGGATGCCACATCACCAAAGGGAGCTTAAGATGCTAATGTATCCTTATTTGATAAGGATACTGTGTCTTTTAGATCTTTTTCACCCTCTTTTACTCGGCCTCCTTCTATTTCACTTCCTTTTCCTCTTATTAGTGAGGATTTATATTTTGATGGTGACATGAATGATGCTTCTCCATCTCCTTCTCCTCATATCAGTGAGGTTTTTTCTTCTAATGATGTAATCTCTCCTCCTATTAGAGCTTCTTGTGATGACACATTTTTGATGGACATTGCTCTGATTTTTGTCGAGCCAACTCTATGAGATGAGTTTCTGCCAGACTTAGGATGTCTATTTGTAGAACCTTCATTTTTTCTTATGTGTGATGTTGAGCCACCACATATTATCACTTTGGAGGACTCTACTGGTTCTAGTGAGAGTACACTTATTGATCATTATGATCCACTTCCCATGAACATTTTTTCAATGAATGTTCCATGTATTTCTTCTCATCGATTCATTTTTGTGGCATTACATCTAGTTCTTGTTCATGATCTTGCATATCTATGCCACATTTTAGATTTAGGCATGATTTAAAGATCTTTATACTGCTACCTCCATCTTCCATTATGGAATGGGTAGACTTCCAGTACACAATTTGTGTTCTTCCTTTGGTAAAAAGGAGAAACATTATTTGATGCAAATGGAACTTTTATAGTCTTATAACTAAAAATCTTGTCATTGACACTGGTTATCTTGTGATTCTGTCTTGGAGTGTTGACAACTTTGGTATTGATGATAATTGTCCTTAGGGGATTCCATATGAAGTCCTTCCTTATTTTACATCATTTTGGGAGGGGGTTTATTTCCTACAAGTTTTTTCTCTTTCTTCATTTCATAGATACATATTATACATGAGTACTTTATCAGGGCTAGTTACTAGGACTCATACTATGGATATGCCACTATTTCTTTTTTGGCTATTGTTAGCCCCTAACTTCACTTGATGGGGGTGTTAGAGTATGTATTTCTCAGGTTTGCTTGTGTATTAGCTAGTTATTTTATCCTTTTGCTAGTTTATCCTATGTGAAGATTTATCCCACATTGCTTAGTTAGGCTTGATTCTAGTTTTGCCTTGCCTATTGGGCTCTCCATTGTATTAAACATCTCTTTTATGAATATTATTTGAGTTGTCTTGTTTTACATCTCATTTGTTTGCAGCTTCATGTGATGTTTCTTATTGACAAACTGTTCCGATCTTGGATTATTGAAATGATTTTACCATTCCTAACATAAAATGGTAAGTTCTATTAGATAAATTAATGTTGGTAAATAATATAAAATTGACCCTTGGACATTAAACTCATCATTTGGCACTTATGAATTTTAAATATTTGAAGAGTGAGAATGAGAAAAATGTTTGACAAAATCCTTTATGAATATGGATATATTGATATAATATTTTAGTTTTGAGACTAATTGAGGGCCAAAAAATGGTAAATAAGTGGAGAATAGACCATATAAAAATAAATTTGAGCTAGCGGAAGACGGATTTGGTCGAATAAAGGTTGAAGAGAGGTTGTATGGGGCACATATGTAATTAGAGATAATCAAAGCTCAGAGCCAAAGGAATGTTTCTAGGGTACAAGAGAATAAACCAACCAAGGGTATATACAGGGGGCCAATGAATGAGGATGCCCAAAAAAAAAATTCATTCATCATGATGCTAGTTAAAAAAGTACTTGAGATTTATTGTCTTACTAGGGATTGATTTGGTTGTAAAAATGAATGTCACAACATAGAATTTAGAAGGAAAGGACATGGAAAATTTGTCAATGGAAATTATAGAGATGTAAGTTTTAGATTATTTTTATACAGTCAAAAATGGAGTTCCAAAGTATAACTATGTATAATTGAAGATTACAACTATCACATAACAAAGAATGAGCTATACATAAAGAAGTATTGTATTGTAGAGAGAACAATAGTGGTGATGTAGGATAATCCTTGACAAATCAAAAATCTTGCATCAAACATAAAGAGTCATTCAGTTTTTGGAAATAAATCCAACTTTTTTAATGTGAGGGTTGCACAACGTGACAGTTCTTGAGATCTTTGAGATTGCATAAGAGTAAACTCACATGAGAGGAATATTTAGCTTGAATTTATGTGATAGCTATAAATAAGGGTGTATATAGTTTTGGACAAACAAATGAATGCAAAGAGTTGTCCTAACATAAGAGAAGGAAGTATTTATAGAAGTACATGAGAATGGTGGTGAATATTTTTGTGGTGATGCAAAAATAGATATAAAGGTTTACAATGATGGAAATAAATCACATTCACATAGAAGTTATCTTACTCAAATATTATCTACATAGGTTGAGCTACATGGAGAAAGAAAGTAGGAGTTTGTGAACTGGAATAAGGGGGTTGCACAATAAGAAATGAGATAAATATTACTAAAGATGCATTAAGGTTAGTGGTGCACAATGGCATGGAGATGTATATGTAGAAATTATATATGAACAAGATCCATCAAATTTTTAGTTTGTATTGAGAAACACATTGAAGCATCGAGTGTGCAAATGTGTGGAGCTCATTAGCACACATAAATCTAACAAGAAAGAGTGAAAACATAGGGAAAATGATTAGCATGCATGTAAAAATGTGTGAAGGCACCTTACACATGCAGTAGACATAGATAATGGAGATAAAACCACATAAGTACTTAGAGGATTGTGTGTGAAAATTGTCCCACAAAATTAGAATTTATTGTTTTAATGAGTCTTGGTGTGCAGAAAGAAGCTAGCATAAATCCAAGGCATTTATATCGAAATATATTAGAATCAACTATTGAATCCAATATTATTAAATATGGGTGTAAATAAAAAGGTTTATTGTTTTTATTTTTTTGGGAAGTAAAAAAACCTTGGGGACAGGTATTAGTTTACGGTAAAACTTGCATGGATATTTCTTGACTCGTTGCACTTGGAGAGGCATATATAAAGGCATGTTGGGAAAGGCCTAGTGGCATTGTTATGATCCATATTTTTAGGAGGAAAATATTATTCTAGAGAGTTATGAATAGAAAGATATGCAATTTGAGTGTGAGGAAGAAGAGGGAGTGAGGTCCAAGTCTGTAGATTGGACCGTGAGAGCCAAGAGCTCTGTTGTAATAGCTTGAAAACATGAATCCATAATATAGAAAGGCCATGGTAACATAATTTGAAAACTATTATTTTATTTAAAGAGTAATAAAGTTTTATGCATACACTATGTAAGTGTGTATTAGATTGCATTGTCTATGGTTATCCTTCACTAGAGTCCCTAACCATGACTGCATAATTTTGGTATCAAAGTAAGTTTACAAATCTTGGAGAGAAGGAGAAGCAAAAACACTTGAATGAGTAGATGACCTACATAGGATTAAAAGATGATATATTGAAATAGTAGTTCCATATTGGATATAACACCTACTTAGGATTGTGATGGGGATCAAAATAATGGGTATCCATGAAGTGATTCTAGTTGAGGAGAAACTTGCATGGTGACCGAGTTGTGAAGAGGAATAACTATACTATGAAAGGTAGAGTGAATATTTTGATAAAAAGACAAAGGAAGCACTAGAAAAGAGTGTGAAAAATAAAAAGAAAACATTGTAAGCCATGAGAAATATTATAGTTTGAAAGGAGACAAGCTCCACATGTAGTCATGTGCATGTTTAGGAGTAAGGTGATACACACTATAAATCAAGGATGTGTGCAAGGTTATTAATCAGAAGTGGAAGGAAGGAGATTTAGGAAGCACTAATAGAACACTAAAAAGGACATAATTCATGTGTAAGAGAAGAGGACACATTTTCCAACTAGAGTGCATTGGGTATAAGGTGTGCAAATAATTTTTTATCCATCATGTGTCGATGGGTTGAGAGCAAAGCATGAAGAGAATAGCTCAACAAAGAGTCAAGGTGAAGAGTGACCCAAAGTCAGATTATGGTAATGATTTATAAGATTAACTTCAATTTATATGCACAATGGATAAGGATAATGTATGAAGAAAGAAGGATTGTTGGGATAAATAATCCCATAAAGGATAAGGTAGATCCTTATTGAGAGGAGAAACCCACAAAAGTTTTTGCACATGTAGAAAATTGTCCTAAATCCAAAGCTCCTATGTTATCAAGAAGAGAACACCTTGAAGAATTGATGGAATGGGTGTTGGTTAGATACCCAACATTGGTACAAGCTGTGTCTACACTATGCATTTGTGTGAATTCATACACATCAAATATAAATTATGAATTAAGGACTTATTGGCATATATGGCTTATTATTTTTATATATTATTGAATTTATTTAATTACATGACATGCTTTTTTATCACTATTGGTCTCATTTACCATGTCATAGGGATCCTTTGTCCTATTGTATTTTACCCTAGAAATTTATTGGCTCAGGGGAGGTTCCATTAATCATGGACACTAATGTCTATGTTAGTGACCAAGATTGACAAAAGTGTCCAAAATATTTTTGCCAATTTATTTGGGGAATGTTTCTTTTCTAATCATTAATTTCACATGTTATGCCCATTTGGTTCATTTTTTGCATGCCAATTAATCCCACAATTAAAATTTGAGACTTCTATATATACAAATCCCATTGAAAGAGTTTAGGGACAAGCATGTTAGGAAAATTAATACTCACATTATGATTGTTAGAAATTTAGTGGGTTAAGAATATTAGTATGTGTGTGAGTAGTGAATAAAACTCACATAGGTATCTTTTGTGAGCAAGACTTAAGGGATAAGTTAAGAGATATTAGGGAGGGGTTGAAAGATATAAGGGATTTGTGATTGATGTTGACTTCTTGTATTAAGGAGATCATCCTCCTATATAATATAATCTCTCATGATAAATAAGACATTCTCTCATGATAAATAAGACATTCCATATAAATTATAGTAACATGTATTTTGATTTATTGTGCAGTATTTATTAAATGTTTAGGTCATCAAATTTGAATGAGAATTAACATCTAGTATCAGAGCTAGACAGTCCTAACATGAAAGTATTTTAAAGAATTATTTCTTAGTTGCTTAAATCTACCATGCATTGGAACTTGATCCTTCTCAACAGTTAGCATTGAGTTCCATAGGTGCTCATGTTATTATAAGCAAAGTGCAAGAATTTATTCTTATGTGTTACAGGTTATTACAACAACATTATTCTACCTGAGTGTTCATGTGGTGGTTCATAAGGCTGACATCATTATGGGTATCAATAGTCCAACAAGGTGGATCTTCTCCTCGTAGTCAAATCTGGATATCAAGTATGTCATACATTTTGAATGAAACAAAGAAGATGATGTTAAAGAGAATTGGCTTGAAGTATTCCATTTTGGCATTCATGTGATCTCCACATTTATACATATCCACATTTATTTGATTAGCTCTATGCATTGTGATGTTCCTGTAAGTGTCAAATTAATTTCCATGGAGTTATACATATCTATGAGAGATCCTATTAGATATGATTTTGATGATTTTATTCCTACGTACTCTGCCCATCAATGAAAATGTTGGACTCACTACTATACAAATCTGATTGCTCAAAGCTTCATGACATATATGCACTCTGATTTGTGCTTAAGGTTCAAGGCTTAACATCCACCACTACATATTTCAAATGCAAAGTCAATATAGATATACGTGATCGAAAGGGTTATAGTTTAACTGGTGAAGATGATGGTTGCTTATATCCATCCACTAAAGTATAAATCCTTCTAGATATTTGATATAGAGAGTTAAGCGGTTAAGGTCCAGATCGTACCTAGGGGATTTTGATGGCATGGACGTCCATTACTCATGACTACTTAGCAAAAGAGTTCACTAATATATATATATGTTTATTTCTAAAATATAGACAAAAATGCCAATACAAGTGTAATTGTTTTTAATTTTTAAGTCTTAAATATTTTTGAGAATAGTATGTAATAGATTTATTTAGTGTTTGAAATATTAAGCATTTAGATAATATTTTATAAATTAAATGTTGAGTGAAAAAAAAACTTCTTTGGATTAGACTATTTAATTCATCAGAAGCTAAGTAGTCACTTTAGTGGTACTCTGTTCTTTTAGAGTTTCTATTTGTTAATATGGTCCTAGTGGTTTTATTTTAAATAGTCATTTAGATTATGTGTTGAAATATTGTAAGTGAATGCATTCTTAGTGGAAATTGATATTCATAGTATTTGTTTATATTTTGGAGGGACAATAAAATTAAAATATGGAGAAGTTCAATTTAGTATTTATTTCAAACAAATTGAACATTAGGATTGAAAGAGTAATTTCTACTCTGCGTGATGAGGAGAATCAGATCAAAAGTCCTAATCCTAATAAAGAGATTGGGTTTATATGAGATCAAATAAAATGTGTGTTAAATTCTAAGTATTTAATAAATAAACACATTTGATTTTTATTGCAAGTATTCAGAACATATACTAATGAATTACATACAATGAGCCAAGGATCTCATGAACAAAAAATTGAATCAAAAGGCCCTACTTGTTGGTGAAGGTATTGCTGTTGACTCTTCTCATCCAAGTGATGTGTTAGGGTGTGGAGCTAAAAGCTTCAACTTTGCAAATGGAAACTGAAGGTTGCTGAGATCCAGAAGCATCAGCATCGGCAGCATGACTGACGTCGATCATGACCAGTGCATAAGGCAATCGGCAATGGCAGGATGTCGAATGACGTCGGTAGAACCAGGTAAGCAGGTACCGGCGTCGGTCGCCTGTGTGTGCCAGAACTGTTCGTTGCATAGACAATTAGTTAAGTGAAGGAAGTGTTTGCATGTAAAGGCCAGTTAGAGTCTTGAGCTGCATAGATAATTGTCTAAATTAAGAGTCTAAGTTATTGTTTAAGTCTGGGATCTATTTATAGACCTATTGGCATGTATTGTAAAGTATGAGCTGATAAGGAAGGCAAGGAAGTTCCTTCCATTGTAAGATCATTGAGTTGCAGGTTGTTGCAAGCTCATAGGAGATCTACATGTGTGAGTATGGTCTGTTGAATTGCAGGTTGCAGGTTCATGGGAGATCAACTTGAAGTACTATAGAGTGCTTGGTGTACCGGCAGGGTTATTACTGACTGGTTGGAGAGGTGAACACCAATTTTGTGTGTGAGTTGGTTGTTGGGACCGTTTTTGGTAGGAGAGTGTTGAAGAAGAATTACTGTACACTTGAGGTGTGGGAAGCCTCTGTAAGGTGGAAGAGTGTGGCAGCTCTTTATTGTATTCTTTTCTGTAAAGTGTTAATACAAGATAGTGTATTGTTTCTCATATTCTGTGCTATTTGTGAATTCTAGTTACTTGTGTTTCTGGTTATTTCTGCATGTTTAATTGCTTATATTTGGTAATCATATTGTGCTCTTTCTGAGGAGCAAGATCCTAACAAGTGGGATCAAAACATATGTGTTTGTTCTTGGATTCCCCAACAACTGGTATCAGAGCTTTTGGTTGGGATACTAACAGATTGGATTAGATCTGGTTAGTGTGTTTTGATTACAGGTTACTCACAGGGTTTCTGTTTGAGTGGGAGTAGAGCAATGGCAGAAGATAGTAAGCTACGAATGAAGAAGTTTAATGGCAAGAACTACCAATTATGGAGGATGCAGATTGAGGATTATCTGTATCAAAAAGATTTGTACTTACCATTGGGTGGGGTTGATTGCAAACCCTAGGATATGAAGGATGAAGAATGGGAGGTTCTTGATCAGAAGGCTCTGGGATCTATAAGATTGAGTCTTGCATCGTCTGTGATTTCCAGCTTATCATAGTGTAAGACAACGGTGGAGTTGATGGAATCTTTGGCAAATTTATATGAAAAACCCTTGGCTTCTAATAAGGTATTTCTTATGAAGCATTTATTTAATTTGCAAATGTTGGAAAGTGGATCTGTACATAGCCATCTTAGTGATTTCCATGGTTTGGTAAACCAGTTAAGTTCAGTCAATATTGTTTTTGATGATGAAATTAGAGCTCTCTTAATCTTGTGTTCATTACCTGAAAGTTGGGAAGGTTTGGTAATGGCAGTTTCTAACACTGTGTTTGCTTCAAAAGTCTTAAAAGTGGATGATGTTGTGAGTGTAATCTTGAATGAAGAGATACACAGGAAAAGCACAGGTGAATCATCAAGGAATGATTTGAGTGTTGAAGGCAGAGGAAGGCAAAGAGAGAAGATAGAGCATGGGAGATCAAGGTCAAGGATAGGCAAGAGATCCAAGTCCAGGTATGGCAGAATAACCTGCTGGAAGTGTGGAAAGCAAGGGCACTTAAAGAGAGATTGCAGTTCAGGTGAAGATCAGCATGAAGGACATGTAGAAGAAGCAGATGTTGTGGATTACGTTACACAAGATGCTCTGGTATGTTCTTTGGATAAAGTAAAATATTGGGTTTTAGATTCTGGTGCCTCTTTTCATGCATCTCCACATAGGGAATTTTTTCATGAGTATGTCCAGGGAGACTTTGGAGAAATTTGTGTAGGGGATGGTAAGCCTTGTCAGATGGTTGGCAAAGGGAAAGTGAAGCTGAAATTATAGACAGGTAACACATGGGTGTTAAAGGAGGTCATGCATGTCCCAGTTTTGGAGCGGAATCTAATTTTTGTAAGAAGTTTGGGTGATGAGGGTTGCACAGTAACTCTCACAGTGGACTCTTGGAAGGTTACCAAGGGTGCACTTGTCGTAGCTAGAGGTAAGAAAGTAGGTACGCTTTATCTATCTACTTGTATTATTGATTCTCTTTCTGGATTATCTACTTCAGCTGTAGATTCGGGGATGTGGCTTAATAGGCTTGGTCACATAGATAAGAAGGAGATGCATGTTCTTGAGTCAAAGGGTATGCTTTCAGATTTGGAAGGCATGGATCGTGATTTCTGTATGCAGAAGAAGAAGGTGACGTTTCTTGAGGAATCTGATGTTAGTGACAAGAACAGGAAAGCCTTGGTTTTCAAGGAGAAGGTGACAGACAGAGTTCAGCACAAGGGGCAGAAGAATTCTGAGTAGAGAAAGGGTGATTTGGACAAGGGTTTGATCCAAAAGGAGCTCGTGGGAAAAAGTTAGTTCTCACTAGAAAAACACAGAGACTGACATTGACAGGAGAACCAGCGACGGCGTCCAGACAGGTACTGACGTCAGCTATGTGAAGCGCGATGTCGGTGACTCAGGGCAGATAACTACCAGCGTCGGCTAGGGGGAACTGACATCGGCAAGGAGGTAGTCACAGGGAACCGACATCGATCGGGTGCAGACTGAGATGTGATCGGCATTGATCATTGAGACAAATTTTGGGTGGACAGCAAGCTGTCAAGGAGTCTCAAGCACCCATATGGAGGACTGAAGGTGTAAGTAAGTTCTCAAATTTGTCATTTCCCTTCTTTACACTACTTGTTGCTCACTTATGGTATAGGACCAGGAAGTTATTAAAGAAGCAAAGCAGGTAGATCCAGGAAACAGTGAGAGCTTGGCATGGATGAGGATGTGATTCCTTGTAGGAAAACCAAATAGGTGTCTTGGGTAGAGTTGCCAGCTATAAGTAAGCACTGAGAGATGAATGGATGTTCAGGATGAAAAAGAGCGAAAATGGATACCTGAGACGGAAGGCCAGGGTACATGGTCTTGTATAAGCTGTAGACAATGGAGGTTTCATCATTGTGTTTCTCTTTACCAGGTTGGATAATATTAGCTACATTATCTTATTATTGTATGATGTGCTTGTTGTAGGGTTACATATACAGGTATTGCTGAACTAAAGGTAAAGCTAGTTCAGAGGTGTGTCATGAGGAATCTAGGAGCAACAAGATTCTTTGGCATGAGTGTGTTTTAGAGACATGGAAGGTCACATGTTGACTTTGTTTCAGGATGATTGTGTGAGACCAGTTAGCACGCTGATGGTTGGACAGTTCACAGAATAAGGTCTTGATTCACATAATGAGGTTGAGTGCATGGTATGTACTAAACCTGAGTTTTCCCAAGCAGTGGGAGTTGTCACAAGTTTGGAGCCAATCCAGGAGAGAAGTACTGAAGGGCAGTTCAGTGGATTCTTAGAGGGACTAATAGCAGGTGCACATGCTATGCAGGTTCAGTTATTTTCTACATGGTTTGTAGATGTGGATGTGGCAGGTGATTTGGATGACAGGTTTTACACTACAAGTTTTGTGGTGGTTGGTCTTCAAGAGTGATCTTGAGGAGGGATACAAAGCCAAGGGAACAAACTAAACAAAGTATAGGTACAGGTACAGTTGCAGCTATTTATCTCCAAGTGGGAGATTATTAGGGTGTGGAGCTAAAAGCTTCAAATTTGCAAATGAAAACTAAAGGTTGTTGAGATCTAGAAGCACTGGCATCGGTAGCATGACCGACATCAGTCGTGACCAGTGTAGAAGGCAACTGGCGATGGCAAGATATCAGCCAACGTCGGTAGAACTAGGCAAGCAGGGACCGGCGTCGGTCGCCTGTGTGTGCCAAAACTATTCGTTGCACAGATAGTTAGTTAAGTGAACAAAGTGTTTGCATGTAAAGGCCAGTTAGAGTCTTGAGCTACGTGGATAATTGTCTAAATTAAGAGTCTAAGTTATTGTTTAAGTCTGGGATCTATTTATAGACCCATTGGCATGTATTGTAAAGTATGAGTTGATAAGGAAGGCAAGGAAGTTCCTTCCATTGTAAGATCATTGAGTTGAAGGTTATTGCAAGCTCATAGGAGATCTACATGTGTGAGTATGGTCTATTGAATTTCAGGTTCATGGGAGATCAACTTGAAGTACTATAGAGTGCTTGGTGTATCGACAAGGTTATTACTGACTGGTTGGAGAGGTGAACACCAATTCTGTGTGTGAGTTGGTTGTTGGGACCATTTTTGGTAGGAGAGTGTTGAAGAAGAATTATTGTACACTTGAGGTGTGGGAAGCCTCTGTAAGGTGGAAGAGTGTGGCGGCTCTTTATTGTATTCTTTTCTGTAAAGTGTTAATACAAGATAGTGTATTGTCTCTCATATTTTGTGTTATTGGTGAATTCTAGTTACTTGTGTTTTTGGTTATTTCTGCATGTTTAATTGCTTATATTTGGTAATCATATTGTGCTCTTTCTGAGGAGCAAGATCCTAACAAGTGGGATCAGAACATGTGTGTTTGTTCTTGAACCCATATATTGTATAAAACTATGCAAACCATATACTTACTTAGGGTTTCCTCAATTTTATCCCCAGGGGTTCCATTCTTAAAAGACTAATATATCTATGATCTATTGATTAGAAATATTAGGCATTTCTTGTGTCTTTAAGGCTCTATTGATATTAAAATCTAAAATGAACAATCAATATAAAATTTGTAATAGTCCAGATCCTCTAGATTTCATATTATCTAGCCATGCCATGCCTTATACTTATGATAATGAATGGAAAAATGAGCAAACTTGTGTGATCAATGATGAAAATTATGTAATTATGAACATGATTATTGTGATTATGATTATGAGGAAGAGTGGTATCATAGTGATGTATACAGTGAAGAAGAAAATAAACAAGCAAATGTCGAAATGGAAGAATCTAATTCCTCTAACTCTTATTTATATTATTTTAATTATAAACCAAAAAAATAAAAAAATAATAATATAATACCCCATAAACTCTTATATAACATCACTAATAATGAATACAATACAATAATACCATGTATAAATGATATGCATTTGAATGTTCATGATGCCTTTATCCCTCCTATTGAGATCATAAATGATAGGAAAAATTGTGAAATTCCTTCTCTCTCTAGATATGGTAAGGAATACAAAAGCATGTAATATGTCTTCTCTTTCACTTGAAATACCAATTAATGTTAAAAATTTGGATGATATTCCTTTGCAATCTATTCAAATAAAAAAAAATATAAATGAATATGATACTCCTTTTACATCTATTGAATTATAAAAAGATGAATATCTTTCTTCACTCCTCTTACAATGGAAAAAGATAAAATAAACTTTGATATTTCTTCCACCTCTAGAAAGGGTCGATGATGAGTGTGATACTTATATTACAACAAAATCTAATGTACTTTTTACTATTATTTTATAAACTCAATGTGATGAGAAAAGGGTCAATGATGAGTGTGATACTTCTATTACAACAAAATCTAATGTACTTTATACTAGTATTTTATAAACTCAATGTGATGAGAATGACATACTAGATGACAATTCTAAATTATTTTGTGATGTTAATGAAGAATGTGATAATAGGAAATGTATTGATATTGGAGATGAATCCCTTAGACCCATGTTTAAAATAAATAGTTAGTTACAACCCATGAGTGAGTCTACTACCATTCCTACTAGTTAAATTGCCTCTATGATATATGCCATATGAGACCTTCAAAAATAGATACTTGACCTCATTATTTCAACTAGAGCATATAAGGCTCGCGTGAATGATACTGTTATTATTGATAAAACTGTTACATGATTGGTATTTGAGTCCAAATACCCCAAGGAACTTGTTATACCTAAGTTCAAATTATTCAATGGTACTAGAGATCCCCATGATCACTTAATCAAGTATAAGCTTCCTTTTGGGAAATATAGTATTGATGGAAAAATATTATGGAAATCCTTTTGTTGAAGCTTAGAAGGGGATGTCTTAGATTGGTCCTATAGTCTAACTAGTGGTTCATCACCTGTTTACAAGAAGCTAGAAGATATTTTATTTTTTGAATTTAAAAAAATTAAAGTTCTTAAATGACCCTCAAAACATCTCCAAAGCTTAAATCAAGGTGATGATGAGCTTATTGCATATTATATTTTAAGATTTAAAATCACTTAGCATACTTTAAAGCATCAACCTTAAGATTTAGAAAAGAAATTTATCTTTATTATGGGTCTTCATTCTCCACTTAATGAATGAGTAATGCATAATATTTATGCCTATTTTGAGAATATTTAATTAGATGTTTTCAATTATGATGACTCTAGACCTTCCTCACCCAAGAAAGAAGCCACTCATAAATAAGTAAAATATGATATAGTTTCTCCAAAAGTAACAAGCCTAGTTAAGGTCCTCTATAAAAGGAAAGAACCAAAAGGAAAAATATATACGGAAATGTTTCAATAAAAGACACATAGGCTGAAGAAGAATCATCTTATTCTATTTGATAGGTTAAAATATCAACCAAGAAAAAAATTGTGAACATTATGGGATAAGAGAATCATTTATTTACCACTTAATTGTCATCATTCTCCTCATTATTAGAATGAGTGAAGGCTAGACCATTTTTAAAGTATCATCATATTAATGGGCATAATGATAATCATTATTATGCACTACAAAAAAAATATTGAACACCTTGTGTATGAAGGGGTTATTACATTTGGATGAATAGGTACTATATCACTAAGATACCCTTATCCATCTTCTCCTACTCAATCTATGATGAAGAGTGAGATTTATAAGGGCATACCTAAAAAGGAGCACATGGTCCATCAATCTCCTAAGGATAATATTACTAAGGCAGATATTTTTCTAGCTCACATTCTCAAAACATTGATATTTACCAAGACATTCCTCCTAAGGAACCAATGGTCATTCCAACCTTCATTAAAGAGGTGAACATAGAGAAGGTATTGTTTTAAATCATAAAGAACAACATAATACATGTAAAATGAGACTTATAAAGAGGTTTCAGATATGATGAATAGAATTTGGGACATACATTTGGGAATATCATAGGTCACATTACTATTCCAATCTCTTTAGGTCCCAAGGTACTAGATATAATATTACATGTTTATGAGGATATTGCACACACAAATTTTAATATTGGGACATACATGGTTACAATAGATGGGGGCATATTTTGAAACTATTAGGAACACCTCCTGAAAAAGGGTAACAATTTTTAATGGAATAGTGGCTGTCAAGAGGTGTTTGATTAATTGAATGCATATTTTGCTAATCCATAAGTGTTGACCCCTCCAACACTAGGGAATATGTTTTTCCTTTACATATTGGTGATCTAACATGCCTTGGGGGCACTTTTGGATCAACACAATGATAAAAGGAAAGAATAAACTATGTATTATTTAGGAAGGACATTGGTCACCTATGAACATAACTTTTTACACATTTAAAAGGCATATTTAGTAGTGGTTTTCATATCCAAAAATTAGTAGAATTACATGCTCAACAATAAGACCACCATCATGAAAAAATTTGATCCACTCAAGTATCTCCAAAGTTGTATTGATAGGTTGAATGGCCAAATGGATTATGCTCTTTAGTGAGTTTGACATTGAATATACCAATAAAAAAGATATTAAAGAGCATGTCCATGTTGATCACTTAGCATATGTTACATTGATAGATACATATCCATTACAAAATGGTTTTAAAAAGGAGTCCATTTTCACCCTTGATGAATCATGGCAATGGAATTTCTACTTTGATGGTTCATTTACATCCCATGGATTAGGGGTAGGTATCATTTTCATTATACCACAGGATATATTATCCCTAAGGCATTTAAAATTGGGTTTCCCTACAAAAATAATATTATAAAATATGAATCTCTCATTTAAGGCCTCCATCTCATAATTAAATGGAACATTCAATAGTTATTAGTATATGGTGACTCCCAAATTATCATTAATCAAGTCAATGATCAATATCAAACAAAAGATGATAAAATTATGCCTTAAAATTTCATGGTAGACAAATTTAAGAAATATTTTGAGCATATACAGTTTGACCAAGTCCTACATACTAATACCAAATCAGTTGATGCCATGTCCAGTATTGGGTCACTTTTGGAAATGTCTTCCAGTGTCTAAGAATATCAGTTCCTCATTGAAAAAATCATCATGCTAGCATACAATCATCCAAAATCAGAAATGGTTTTGAAATTGTTGATCCCAACTCCCCTTGGTAACATGACATCTAAACTTATCTTCAAAACCATACCCTTCCTATGAATTTATCTTGTACCCAAAATAAATAATTTATCCATGCTCCTTCTTGTTACACCTTACTTGGAGGCACACTCTATCATAGAGGTTATGATGGGACACTCTTTCATTGTTTAAATTTAGGAGAATTAGAATTAAATGTCAAATATATACACAATAGTATTTGTGGGGCCCACACTAGCATTTTTGTCTTTGTTAATAAATTCATTCATACAGGGTATTACTAGTCAACAATGGAATTTGATGCATGTACATATGTTAAGAAGTGTGTTCCTTATCAAAAACATGGTGACCTGATCCATGATCCATCACAAGACTTTCATCTGATCACATCTCCTTGGTCATTTTCAAAACAGGGGCTCAATCTCATGGGGAAGATAAACCCCACATCTTTTGATGGCCATAAACACATCCTTACTACTACTGAGTATTTTACTAAATAGGTTGAGGCTATTCCACTCACTTATGTAACCAATAAGAAAATTTCCAAATTCATCCTCAATCACATCATTTTTTGTTACAAAATCCTATCCACCACCATTTTTGATTATGGAATGTCCTTTAAAAATAAGGATGTTAAATTCCTATATACTCAGTTTCATATTAAACACAGATGGTTAAATTCCTATTATCATCAAGGCAATGGTAAAGTTGAGGCATCAATAAAAACATTGTGAAAATCCTCAAAAAAATTGTTAATGATGTTGGCCATGATTAGAATTTGAAACTATACCTTGTCTAATGGGATTAAAAAACTATAAGTCTTTAGATTATAAGTTATCCTCCTTGTCGAGATTGAATTGCCCTCCTTGAAAATTACATAGAAAAATATTATTAATGATGAGAATTATATAATTTCTTGGTTACAAGAGATGGAACTCTTGAATGAAAAATGTCTAGATGCATTGAACCATCTCAAAGCATGACAAAGTAAGCTAAATCATAGCTATAAAAAATGCATCATTTCTAGAGAGTTTGAAGTGGGTGATCTTGTGCTTAAAGAGAATCAACAAAATACCAATGTGAACCATGAAAATAAAGGCAAGTTTGATCCTAACTGTTTGGGTCCATATGTTATCACAACTAAATATGGTTTTGAAGCATACATATTGGCAAAAAAATATGGACAAGAGTTAGATGAGTCCCTGAAATCATGCATCTCAATTAATTTTATATTTGATCCAATAGGGCATTATCTACGAGTGCCCTTGCTTGGGGGCACCCTTCCACGTCCTTTCATTCCAATTTTTATCCATTTTATATTCATCAACGAATCCATGTCATATCCTACCTTCCCTTTCCTATATTGATCTCGATGGTGATTTATAATTGCTACAGGTTGTGACAGATTTGGTAGGATCAGAATGTGACAAGATCTTTGTAATATGACATCAAATTACCACATAGAAGGTTTCCCCTATCTTGTAATCTTGGAGATATTATTTTTTCTATGTCCTCTTTTCTTTAACCCTATATATCTTCATCCCATTTCTTCATCCACTAGATTCCTATCCCCTTTCTGTGTTTGTTACTTGATTTGGCTTTCCCTCTATTGGCCATTTCTTATAGATATATCTTAGTTTTCCTTGTATTTATTTCC
This sequence comes from Torreya grandis, assembly GCA_037957365.1. Lineage (NCBI taxonomy): Eukaryota > Viridiplantae > Streptophyta > Pinopsida > Cupressales > Taxaceae > Torreya > Torreya grandis. The sequence continues at coordinate 2,179,914 of JARHVA010001062.1, forward strand.
CATCATGTTTATAAAATCATCCATTGATGTCCTTGTATATCATTCTCAAAAATACACCTGTATATACTTATTCCAAAAATTGAAAAACATCATAAAATTAGAAAAATCCTAAAAATAAGAAATTTTCCAAAATTCTAAAAGTTTAAAATTAAAAAAAAACACCAAAAAGAGATATAAAGCCACAAAATCATTGTCCACTTTATCATCCTATCTGAATTTGGATTCCATTCTTTGCTATTTTTAGATAAATATCATGGAGAATGACAACCTTCATCATAATCTCATGTGTTTGCACACATTTCTAAGGAGGGTATATTTCATCTAATCTTGATCATCCTAATTAAAAACATCAAGTCCGATTCCTCCTATCTTGGGAGAACTATATCGGCCTAAGGTCCATAATGGATTATATAGGTAGTGCTCAATTACATGGGGTAGTTGGGATCAACTTAGCTACCATCACACTATCCTTCATCTTACTCTTTTATCTGTTTCTTAGTTAAATTTTCAATATTGCTTAATCTTACACTTATCTTGGCTTAGGGGCAAAAATATCACAAAATTTATTAAACACTCTCACACAATGATGACTTTTTATTGTTTGTTGTTTTGAGTGTTGTAGAATATTTGATTGCTTGTTTGAGTGTAATGTTAATGATTGAATCTTGGATTAGTGCATTCACATTTGTAGTGTTGTCACAAGTTTTTTATATCATGATGTGTGATGTCACATTCTTGCATATAAAATAGTCCTTACACAATCAACACACATGTTATCATGACTTATTTATAATTATGGTGCATCATGTCAACTAGAAAATTAAAAATAAAGCTGCAAAGTCTTTATGAAAAATGTTGTAAATGCATCCCCTTGTTATATATGTCACCATCATGGCTAAGTGTGTTATCATACTAAAATAAAAAGATAATATCAATCATTACATTAGATACAATATTCTAACATAATCATATCATACCAATAAGCATATAAGAGTTAGTCTATCATCAAACATATTATCATTATACATCATGATCCACGTGACACTAAATCCTTTACATCATCACATGAGTAGTAAATTACAATATAAGGTGAATCAATAAACATCACATCATAAAAAACATCTTATATAAATTAGATCAACATCAAATATTGACATAAAGTAAATCAAATCGGCTTCACATATATACATCAAAAGTCCATTAGGTACAAATGAATGTCCATATATACATCAAAATATTTTTACATCATACATATATGTACATCTCATATATCAAAACAAAGGACATACAATCACAAGGATCTCATCAACACTGATTGTGTCCTTTGGGGGGGAAGGGATCCCCCAAGGAGATCTAGGTCTTGAGATATTTTGATGGAAGCTCTATCCTATCCTTTGTGGAGGTGTCATTTGCAAAGGCCACATCAATCATAGATATGGGCTTAGATGTCTAACTGACCATTGAAAAGTGTATGTTTTATGAGTCTTAGACAACTGACTAGATCACTGACTACTATACTTCTGTAAGGATGATGCCCTCTACCTTTGGGGCACTACACTTTCATATAATCATATATAATAGCCAACTTTATCCTTGGCCCAGATAGTCTCTATTAAAGCCCTAGCCAAACCTTGATAAGTCACAATCTATCTGGAAAAAACTTACTCCCCCTAGATCCTATAAATGTCTACATAAGCTATATCCTAATCTCCCATCATAGTGGCAACCCTAATGTCTCTCACAACTAACTAAACCTGGATAGTTGTCATTTTAACCACATGTGCCCTAAAGGTACTAATATTTATGTCCTTGATAGTAATAATTATCTATAGTCTGGTAGTCTTGCTCTAAGATCGTACTAAATGAGTATGAAAGGTAGCCACATCCTACTTTAATCACCTTGGCTATGATCTCTCATTATAGCTTGTCAAAAGTGGACTGGTACTCAATTAACCTAGTAGAGGTGGATGGTCATGCTATATCTTATGTACCCACTCCCATATCTATTATGGTCACTACTAAAAATAAATCATATACTACAGTGGTTTGATTACTATATACATTCATTTGACAAGGTATCAATCTTACATAATCAAGTGTATTGGGAATATCAAAAATCTATGGCCTCACCTTCCCATCCTCAACATGTGCCTCAACCTATATGGTCTTACCTCCATCATGGCCCCCACCCTACCTACTGATATCCTACTCAACACCCTATCATGATCCCTAATCTTCATCCCTCCACTATCAATGATCATGTCAGTAGGTTGTTGCACCTTAATTAGAGCCTATATATGTGCCTACCCTCTCCCTCTATCCCCATCCCCACCTCTTTGCATCTACACCAACATATTATGTGTGTTTCTTTACCTCCACTATCAAGGATAGTATTGAGTTACTACTTATACATATTATCTAAGGGCCTGAAATCTAACAGGATATGATATCATTTATTTGATAGGCCTATGTTATGACCACCAGACTTCATATTCCCTTATCACACCTACTTTTATCTCTCCATTTGCATAGGCCCAAGGCATTTCTGGTACCATAACTGAGCTTGACACTACCTTTGCTTAGGCACATGTGTCCCCCACTCACCGATCTCTCATGTCACTTGTAGAAAATAGTGTGGACCATCCAATGCATTTTTTTGGAAATCAGACTACCATTACACTCAATTAGGACAATATATCTCCACCATAAACTCATGTCATCTAGTAATATAACAAACAATTATTATGAATCTCATATAATCATCATCCTCTCACCATCCAAACTATATATGCAAATAAGGCCTCCAAATCAAATCTACTTTAGCTAGCTCATCTATAGCTCAATAATAAAATATGAGGTCCCCTTGATGTGGTCATCATTCTCCAATAATGATATACCATCCATATGATAACAACTCATATCATGCCCAATGATGCCTCTATCCCAAGGGATACTCAATCCCTATGTAATCCTAAGACCACACATGTAGTAGGGTTGATGGTCCAATACTTCAATGAATTATATATGCCATCATGTGTAATTATCTGTATAGTTTTTCTAGCACCATAGGTCACCAAGAAAAAATAATAGTATCATCATACATAATCTCAACACTCCTCTCAGGACCATTTGAAAGTACTAGCCACTCTTTTTAGGCTGTAAGATGTCCTTGACAATGTCCATGAAAATCAAAGCCTCTATATGGATCATATTTTATTTCACCAATGCATCAACATCAACTATCCCATTTCATAACACAACATATATAATGCCAAACAACCTCTCCAACATCTATAGCCATCTTTGTGTCAACCAATGAAGGACTCAACTATTAATCAAGATGCACAATATCTTCCACATGTTTCCTATGGTCATAATAACCTCCCATGTATGTATCTAAAAGGTGATGGTCTCTGAGTGCTATGACTTAGCAATAAATTCAACAATGTCCAATCGACTCAAATTATCAATATCCATGCCATGTGTAATAGTCTTATAGTCTCCAGTAAGACCATAACCTCATCCGTCTAAAAATGTGGTTCACTTAACACATGAAATTTACACTCACATGCTATTAACACCTAAATCCACTCCTAAAATCAAGTTATGTTAGCACACTTAGTCATTTCTTATGAATCAAACAAATCATCTATCTATCCTACAATCATATATTCATCATGGACATTTGACTAGTCATCTAAAGCAATGAAATCAAACATCAAGTTAGACATGTGCCCAATAAAATTCAGTCCATTCATTATTATTGGTGATTGATCCAGTACTAAAATCATTTTCACTATTACGTAGGGATATTTCACCAATATGCCAATAAATTTTACTAGTTCTCCATCATCCAATGATTTCACCACTACTTAGAGCATTTACACTATTACATAGGGTTATTTCACCACTTTGCTAAGTGATTTCACAATTCTTACACTCATTTGGTTATTTGGACACTATTAGACTAATTCCACTATTGAAAATCATGTTACCACCATTTCACTTATGTTTTCTCCATTTTGACAATTTTGTGCCTACTTAGGCAATTTCGTAGTTTAGGCAATATTGAACTTGATTCTTTGATTCTAAAAAATCATCATAATTTCACCATTTTGACTCATGGTCTCAACCTTTTTAGAAACATCACCATTTTCATCATGATTTTGATTTTCCTCATAATGATTCTGCCATTTTTAAAGGCATTTCTACCATTTATGTGGGTGATTTCACTGCTACAAAATTTTAGTTTAGTGGTAAAGTCATCAAAAATCATAATTTACCCTAGAATTAATGACAATTAATGTGAGAATTTTAAGAAAAACATTATACATACTGGTACACTACTCTTGTGTGGTTGTCTTTATTCTCTCATGTGCTCTCCAAGGTGTTTGTGGTGTGGGATGTGAGCCATAATCACTACAACACTCTTGTGCAAAAACCATAGCTCCAAACACATATAAATCTATGCATGAATTCAATATAAATATTAGAATAGTTAGGGGAGTATCTTACAGGTATTTTAAAATTGTTGGAATGATTGATAATAACCTAGACTTTATGAACAATAGCTAAGAAGCTCTCGGCTATCATTCACTCAAAAAAACTCTAAAACAGGGTTTGAGACAAAAAATTGGTCACAATTTCATTTTGAACCAATGAAAATTCACCAATTTTTTTAAAATGGTATAATAATATGCGTATGAACTATTCAAAGTGTTATTTTATTGAATGAGGTCATATGAAATAATAAAAATCTGACCATGTGTAGAATTTTTGTAGGTGTCTATCAGGAAAACCAGAATAGGGTAAAAAGTGAAAATTTTACTTCATATTTTGACTTCAAATCTTATCTAAAGATATTTACATATTGGATAATCATTGTGAAATGTATGTTTAAAGTTTTAAAAGTCATTTGGTGTTTGTTATATTCCAAAGCTTATTTAAATGTTGAATTAAGCCTACTCATGCCTAAAGAACAAAGTTGTCTCAAATTTGCTCTTCTAAGAAGCCAATAACTTCAACATTGGTTTATTATCAGTATAAACAATCTATAAACGTAGAAAGGGTCAATGATAATGTGGATAAGAAGATATAAAATTTATAATACCTCTTATTGAAACCTAATAGGTCTGTCACGATACTGTAGTAGACTTTAGACTGAATTAAGGTCTTGGATCATGAAGTGACTTGGTGAATGTTTGAACTTATAAAAATTAGTAAAATAATATTTTTCTAAGCCATTCATTGGTTATCAAGAGGGATTGAGTCAATAAAATAAAATTACAGATTGTAAAAATTCTATATCATTATTGAAGTGACTATCACACTAAAGTTACATGTTACTTTAAGGGAGTTGATTAAAGAAGAGATCCATCAAAGGCATCAAATTGTGGTATTAGAGCTCAATTTAGTATTGAGATTTTAGTCAAATCATGGAGAAATAGATAGAAAAGTAAAAATGGAAGCAAGAGCAAGAGGTGGTCCAAGGAGATAACCTACACAAGTAGTTTTTTTAAACAAAAAATAAATATTAATACTAGGCTACAAGCTATAGAATTGGCACAAAGAAGAGGAGCTGATATAGGATATATCAGTGATAAAGAAGATGAGGGACCTCCAAAATAAGAAATACCTATAGAGATGGAGGAAGAAGCAATATAATAAATGTTGGTCAAAGAGATAATATGGGTTAGTGTAAAGCCTAAGATAGAGGTTCTAATGTATGATGGTAGCCTAAATGTGGAGGACTTGATTGACTGGATAAGTGTTTTGGATAAGTAATTTGATTATAAAACTGTTGATGAGGATAAATTCAAAATTTCTATGATTTGGCTCAAGATTCATGCATCCCTATGGTTGGATGGTGTACATAAAGAAAGAAGAAGAAAAAGGAAGCCAAAGATTAAGAGTTGGGACATGATGGTATCCAAGATCAAAGGTAGAGTTATGCCTAAGGACTATCAAACCAATATTTTTAAGAGACTTCAGAATTTGAAACATAAATAAATGTCAGTTAAATACTATACTAAATAATTTTATAGGTTGATAATAAGAGTAGGCCATATTGTGGAAGATATGGAGAAGGTGGATAGATATATAAATGGGCTAAGATTTAACATACAAGACAAGATCAGTCTTATACACATAGAAAAGTTGAAGAAAAATTTAACATATCAATATGCCTTAAAATATGAATAAAAATTGTCAAGGAAGCAACCTCAAAATACAATAGTAAGGGCCATAATTTACATAAGTAGAGGATAGCAAGGAGGAAGGAATCAACTGCAAACACAACAAGGAGAAGCTAGTAGCTCACAGGGGCAAGAACAATCTTCAAGAGGTGGGTACTCTTTTAGAGGTAGAATGCCATTCAATAGAGAAATATGTATAAGATTAATTGGTATATATTTTAAGTGTGGAAAATTTGGGCATATGTCTTATGAATGCCCTAAAAATACATCTACAATTCATGGTAATGTTCAGCTAGCTCAAGCTGAAGAAGAAGAGAGTGTGAGTTCACCTGTTCATTAATATGCTCTAGAAGTTGGAGAATCCTTACTCATGAAAAGGATATTTCTCAAACCTACTAAACAGATCAAAGAACCTCCTCTAAGGAAGACACTTTTCAATACTACTTACAAATCTCAAGGTTAGTGCTATCAAGTTATTATTGATAGTGGGAGTACAAATAATTTAGTGTTTACTGAAATGGTTAACAAGCTAAACTTTAAAAAGTTAATTCATTCAACTCCCTATAAGGTATCTTGCCTACAAAAGGGTCATTAGATTTTAATGAATGAGCAATGTAAAGTAGAATTTAAAATAGGAATTTATGAGGATGAAGTCATGTGTGACGTGATGCTCATGGACGTGTGTCATGTTCTTCTAGGAAGGCCTTGGTAGTATGATAGGAAGGTAATTCATGATGGAAAAAATAATACTTAAAATTTTGAAAAGGATGGTAGGAAACATGTTATTACACCATTGAAAGAAGAAGGTACAATTATAGAAGAGAATTCAACGATGCTACTAATCAATGGGAAGGAATTCTTACAACATATCAAGAAGGAAGAGGTAAGTTTTGCTCTCATTTGTAAGTCAAAAATAGTGATTACCACTACTAAATTGAATGAGTTTCCCATAGAAGTTCAAAATTTATTGAATGGCTTCATTTATATTGTTGTGGATGATTTTCTAAGTGAGTTGCCTCTAAGAAGAAGTATTAGTCATCATATTGATCTCATATCAAGAACAAACCTTTAAAATAAAGCAGCTTACAGGATGACTCCACAAGAAAATGAAAAAATGAAGAAATAGGCACATGAATTGTTGGACAAGGGATTGGTTAGAGAAAGTCTAAGTCCTTGTGCAATTCCAATTATTTTGGAACCAAATAAAGATGGAGGTTGGAGAATGTGCACCCATTCAAAGGCTATTAATAAGATCACTATTAGGTATAGATTTTCCTTACCTAGAATAGATGATTTGATGGATTTTCTTGTATGCGATTAAAATTGCTCGCTTCATTATTATCGACTAATATTCCTATTAGTCGACACTAATTTTTTTTAACATATTTTATCCCATTAATTTATCCTAATCCCAACTATTTATTTAAAATTCCACTTTTATTATCCAACATTCACTAACCTTATTCATCCCATTCCTTCATTACTTCTATCATAATCCCTATTATTCTAATCTAATCCTAGTTATCCATTTATATGAGATTTTTTAATTCCCATAACCCCGCCTAACCACCTACTAGCCTACATCCTAGCCTTTCCTACATCCCTAGTCCCTACTCACCTACCTAATCCCTATCTAACCCCCACCTAATCCTCCATTATCCCTAAGCAAATCAAGAAGTCTCTAGAATTGGAGATGCTCGTCTAAGTCTCTAGAAGTTTCTAAACTAAAGGACTTATAACGAATTTTAATCTCATCACTCTAACTTCAAATTTCAACCCTTGATATTCCCTCCCAAATTCTATATAACCAACCTCTATCCTCCATTGGAGCCATCTAAAGAGCTCATAAAATCTTCATGCCAAAATCAAACATGAAATCTAATATCAAAGCCATGTTAAAATAATCCCCAATCTCATATCAAATCCATGCCAAATTGGCCATTAAATCCATCATCAAAATACCTTTATCATGCCATCATTATGCCAAAAATTTGAGTCTAATATGCAATCAATCATCCTTTTGAACATCCTAAAAGGAGGTATGAAGAAACAAGGAATTTGGTAAGTTTCATACCATTCTAATTTGTTTCTATAATCCTTCTTAATAGGTATTTTGCTTTTTGAGTTTTAAGTAGCTTGCTTAATTCATATAGAGCTCAAAATCCTACTACATTCTGGTGACCACGGTGGGACAATCCCTCCCAATCTAATCATTTTGCATCCAAGAATTATTGTTGGCAACTTGCAGGTCAGATTTGAAGTAAGATTGGTGGCTCAAGATTTCAAAACTTCCATCCACATCAATCACCATGGTTTTGGTTCCCTATACTTATGTATATATTAACATATGCCAATGTGCTTTTTTTTCTTATTATACCATTAAATTAGTATATATTTCCTTTTTTTTTTCAATAAGTTGCAGGTATTTTGTAATCATAATAGTTCAGGATATTTTAGAGTTCTGTATATACATTTAATAATATATATGTTTCATACTTATTTTATTCATTTGATAACAAATCAATTTATTAAATAATGTTTGAAACTAATTCATAAATATTTAAGGTGTGTGCCTGCCATCAATTGCCTATATGCTGTTTGAGCACCTCTTGAAAATGCTATTGAAAATATTGGCTTCACTGACTAGACATCTTATGTTACTATTGTGAATACATCCTCAGTTTGTTTCGACTACAAGATTTTTTATCAGCAACAATTAATGATGTTTTGGTAAGAGTGTCACCTTGAGCTACATGAATTTAATGACTGTGAGCTATGCTATAATGTTATTGTGGCACATGCCTTCAATTGTCACACATTTGGATCATATGCTAGCTATTTTATTCTCTCTGTATTCAATCTTAAGTGATTGGTATCATCTTCTTATTTTTGTTTCGATTGCCAAGAAACTAGATTGTGGAATCTGTGTGGTAGTAGGTTGAGGGTGAAGATAAATATTAAAAACTGTTATCCCCATCTGAAGAACAATATTGATGCATTATTTTTTGACTCAATATTGCATCTGGGTGTTTCTTATTCATTTAAAGTTATTTACTAAAATTACGGTGCTCTTATATTTTTTATTGACCAAAATCTTGGGCTTAATGCTAAAGAAAATCTTTAGTGTATACCTGTTGGGGTTTTGTTTCAATTCCATAAAATCAATCTCCCAAATCCCAAGCCCTTTCATGAGACCACTAACCTTAAACATGGGTAATTTGAGCCAAGTCAGGGAGTTTTGAAAAGAAGAGTGTGTTGTATCCAGTCATGTAGGCACTAGCATAGACCCAAGGACATCATCATAAAATTCATAGTTTTTGGATGTCTATGTGATGTCCACATCATTTTCATGTGATGGGGGACTTATCAAAAGTGAAAGGACTGTATAAATCTTGATAAATGGCCATCCTTCCAAGATCTACTTTTATTATACATTGATGGACATCTTTGCCCTGTTCTAACACTCTTTTCTTGGTGCATGCTGGGAGGATACTACCAATATTCTATGCATATTCTGGGATCACTGCTGGTAAAATTATTGGTTTAAAACTTCTACTTGAGGCCTTCCTTTTGGCCTCTAATTTGATGCCTTATCAGTAGTCTTTATAATAATCATAACAATTTGAGCCTCTAATTTGAGCCATTTTTATCAAACTATCCATTGCACCAGAGTTATCAAAACAAGATCCCATAATGCTATTGAGATTGGAAACTTGATCATGCATTAGCGCTAAGATGTTTGGGTAGAAGGCATCATAACTGCATCAGGATGAAAGTGTCAAAACCCCTAATAGTCGTACCTTATTCTAGACAGTGTTAATGTTTTGATCTCCTCTATATGATGCCAGATAGCTTCAATTACATTACAATCAGATTGGATGTAAAAAAATGCATCATATCAAAGAGTTCAATTCCATTTGGGAGCACGGGGATAAAGCATACTTAAGTTCCAAATTTAAAGGTAATGCTAGGATTCTAATGGCACAATTAAGGACAGGGTCACACTGTCTTAGGTGTGAAACTAGAAGATGGATGGTTCCCAAGGAAAGATGGGAAGATAGGACTTGCATTTTTTGCAGTGATAGAGTGGTTGAAACTAAACGACACTTCATTAGGGAGTGTGATGCGTACAAGGATATCTGTATGCAGCAAGATAACAGCATGAATGTGGGTAGTTTTAGTGAATTATTTGAGGAGAGGCTACACAACACGCCCTAGATGTTGGTAAAGATTCATAAGAGGCGAAATGACCTCAAAAAGAATATGAATAATCTCTAATGGTCTTGACACTTGGTCCCATAGACTGTTTGGTCTCCTGGATGTTATTAAAACTCATTTCATTTCATTTCAATCAATTCTACCAGTTTTTTTTGGAACCTAAAATCTACCAAGACGTGCCTTTCTAGGCAATTGGTCAAACAATTAGCATACTTTCCAAGACTCCCCATGTGCCGCTCTTGATCCTTAGCACTAAAAGTCAAATTCCAAACCACCATAATTAATGTCATTCACCCACCAGATAATTCATAATATTTGTCTAGTTAAACGAGTGGGACGTGGTAATAACAATAATTAATCGAATAAATGATTTTAAATATAGAAGGCAATCAAATTTTTATAATATTATTTTAATCCCTCCATCCGTCAGAGATCATATTTAACTTGAATAAGTCTTTAGGTGCCATCAAAGTTCTTAATTTAATCATTAATCCAAATAAACCTTTTATGTGTAATTTTGGTAAGAGTAGACTTTTTTCAATAAAATCATTTTAAATTATTAGATTTTGACTTTCATTCTTAAATTCAATAATTGAGATGGCTATATAGTAAAAAATCATTAACAGAGTGCTTGATAGGACATTTAGTGGAAGGTCGAGTAAATCGGGTTACTAATCTTTTGTAGGAGGAACGGTTCTAGACTTTGTTGAAACACTATTCTTAATAATCAGTCCAAGACAAGATTATCAATCAAACTAATAATCCTTGTCTTGCAAGTTATATTTTTTTGAGTGCCATAATCAAACCACTAACTCATGGGCTTGCAGGTCATCGGTCAAAGAATCAATTTGGCACTTTAAAAATCAAATTTTAATTATCTATTTTGTCTTGTATATATCATCTTGTTGTTAAAAATAATTTTGTATATATACTTGTGTGTGTGTAAATAATCATTGTATCATGCCCCTCACACATAGGTAATTAAAATGGCCAATTAATTGTATCATGTGTTTGCTTGTTTGTTAAGCCCCCCCTCTAGGATAGAACATGATGTGGATTTCATCACCACACATAGGATTAGTATATATGGGTTAGTGTCATGGATTTCACCACCATGATCTAACCAAAATCCATGTTCTGGTGGAGTCTAAATATTATAAGAACTATCGCTATGACCTAAGCAAAATTCTCCATAAAGGGTTCTGTGGAGTGAGGGGTAGTTAAGCTCTAAGACCTAGGGTAATTAGACAACCTCCTACATGGAATTGGGACCTAATGTACCATAACATATATCAGGGATCCACCTAGATCCTTTTGCATACTTAGACTAGGAAACTTCTATCATAACAGGGGTTTCACTGTAGGAGTCAGTATCACCTCTGAAGTAGCCATCGGGTGCAAGCAGGATTGAGAGGGTTTAGTTGATACCATAATGGGTCATCAGCCTATAGCCTCACCTATGAAGTTGTTGGATGGTGTGGGCATCAGGTTACGCACCCATCAATTTACTAATCATAGTTTTGTCTTGCTTGCTTGGGTGTGTGTTGTGTAAACCCATGTTGTTTGTGAGCCAAAATCAGCCTTCACCCAAACCTACATACCTATCTAGGTCCTTTGCATATACAATCTTGTATATCCTTGCCACATCATTCTATCCCATCATCCTTTATATATATCCCAATCATCATCCTTGTCATCTTATCATTGTACATATTATCTTTATCTTATCTCATCTCCCATATTGTCCTCATCCCATCATAGGCCAATCATTAACCACTTATCATCAACTGTAACTTGTCTTGTACTTCCTTGTCAACTTATATCCTTATCCCATTCCTCATATTGTTTATCTTCCATCCTAGCCTAACCATATCCACTCATCATAAGACATATCCCCATCTTACCTTGTACGTCCTTATCATACTATCTTTGTATAGTATTTTCCTTAACCCCCATCACCATCTTGTCTCCATCCCCTCCTAATTTAACCATATCTATCCATCACCTCATCACTCACATATCTTAATCAACATCTTATACCCCATCTACCATATTGTCTCCATCCCCTCCTAGTCTAACCATATCTACCCATCATTGGTCATACTCCCATCACCTCTATCTTATTTTATCCATCATCATCACCATCTTATTTTCATCCTTAATTGTGCCCACTCATCATTAGTCACTCCCTATCACCCATCTTTGTTGTAATCTTCATCATCATAGTTATCACACATTGTCTTTGATTAGGTCCTAAATCCGTCTCCCATCTTGTTTATACGTACCTACTCATCGTCTTATACCATCATCTCATCCTTTTGTCATCCCTTTTCCATCACCACTTTGTCCTAATTTCCTCCTAAGTGTCATCATTATCCACTCATCATTTATCCATCTTCGTCATCATCATCACCATCTTGATCCCATCCTTAGCCATATCCACCCAGTACTAATCACATCTTGTAAATCCTAGTCTCATCCCCTTGTACAAAATTCATTCTCTTGTACATTATACGAGCCCTATCCCTTCCTAGTCTTACCTATCATTTTATCATTACCCCTACCATATCCTATCCCATCATTATGTTTCTACCCACCACTCACCCATCTTAATCATCATCTTGTCCATCATTATCTCACTATCACCTTACACATATGATCCATTTATATTTTATCCTATCTACCATTTTGTCTTAACCATATTCACTCATCCTTAATTCATATGCCTATCACCAACATCTTGTACATCCTTATCTTGTTATCCTCTTGCATATATGCTTTCATCTTGTACATCCCCATCATCATCCCCTTTGTATACATATTTTCCTTTTACTATATTGACTTCATCCCATCCTAATCATACCCCATCACATCTCTTAATCACACCTTGCCTTGTCATTCATCCACTACATTCATAATCATTTGTCTTGACCTTGTCTTCATCACCCATCTAGTCTAACCACATCCTATCTTATCTTGGTTGGCCATTCAAGGTCACATACATGTCTAAACCATCCCATTTACATTATCCCTTATCATCATCCATCATCATTATCTTATCCTGATCACCTTCATCACATAATCACCTATCATTTTACCTTGAGCAAATTAGTCCAAGGTTTTAGCTAATCCTATTTCCCTATCCATACCATCCTATCATCCTAATCCACTTGGTCAAATATCATATCATAATCAATATCTTGTTAGCATATTGTCACCTTTTTAGTATTAATCTATCAAACCCATCAATCTAATCTTCTCTAGTCCAATCATCTTGCCTTATTCATTACTGACACCCATCATATTCATCCTCTTGCTAGTTTTGAATCTAGGAACCCATCACATCCCCAATCCTTTTCCTAGCTTGACAACTAGACATCATTGATAGGTCATTAACACCTATTATACTATTGGTTTGAAATTTGATCATAATCTTTAATTTGTAAAGTCTATCTCATCCTCATCATCATCTATCCTTCTAGCTCAGTAATTCAACTTTACTTTGTTCAAACAATCCTTACTTGACCTTTGCATCATCTTCCATCTTTCCCCATGGATTTAGACCCAATTCTTATAGACCAATACATCCTAGCCAACAAGGATGAAGTCCTTTTATGGGTGATAGAGATAGGTGATCGCTTGCCCTTAGACCTTGATCCCATTCATCCCAAATCACCATCTCATTTCACTAAGAAATTAGTCTCAACCTTCCTTGATGTGGTCACCCTAATCAATCAATACATCACAAGGAACAAAAATGAGTTCCTCTTGTGGATATGGAATATGGGTGCTCATTTTCCTGCTAATTTTGACCCCATGAGCCTTAAATCACCTCCCAAACAAGTCCAACATCAACCCTTATCCCATCCCCCTCCACCATCCACTATTCATATTCAAAACCCCTTGGCCCCAATTCACACCCATCCACAGTCAAATCCTCCATCTACTAATCATAATCCATCACCTTTATCACCCACCACCATGAACCTCAACCCTGATTTCATTGATCAATACATAGCTACCAATAAAGATGAAATCCTCTTGAATTTCATTATGATGGGTGTTCCACTTCCCGAAGGCATTGATCCCCTTCAACTCATTGCACCTCCCATCCAAACCCCTTTGTGTAAGTCTCCTTCCCATCCCCCATCCACTAGTCATAGCCAATCATCTACCCCTTCCCCTACTAGCAAAGGGAATCCAATCTTAGCCACCTCATTTACCACCAAATCATCCACCCAGTCATGTCAGTGATCATATAATCATAAGTTCAATGCTTTAACATCTAAGTCACACATTGAAGTGGGTCTTTATACTCCCCTTCCTATGTCATTGGAATCCATCTTCAACCAACTTGTCATCACTAACATGATGGTTTATCCACCTATACGACACCTTGATCCCACTAAGATTAAACCCTCTTGGTATAAATCAAATTGATACTATGTATATCATTGGACTTGGGGGCATTCCATTAAACATTGTCAAAACTTCTGAGACTATGTCCAAGACTTCATCAATAATGGTAACATAGTAATTGAAGATGAATTAGATGAATCTATTTCCTAGGGTGAACAAGAAGAGGAATGCCAAGATTCTATTCCCAATCATGATCAAGCCCTTCCTCTTTCAAGCCAAGGTTAAGACATCCTATCCATCCTCCATGAGCCCTCCCTCTATGACCACCCATCCATTCAAAACAAGTCTATTCCCCATAGGCCTAGTCCTCTCATATCCCATTATTCCTTTCACGGACCTATATTTTCTCAATCCATTGTCCCTCCATCATCTTCCCCTCACCCATCATACCAACAATCCTAAATTGAGAGGACAATCATGGATAATCACTCTTTTACTCACATCATTGCATCATGTACATCAAAGTCAACATCGGAGTCAAAATCAGTTTTATCTACCTTATAATCATGTGCAGTACTAGTATTCAAATCAGATTCCTCATCAAAAACATCATCCCTCATTGATGTTGATAATGCCTATCCTTTTGAGGCTACCTCAAATTCAAATACCTCCATCACATCACTAGGCATATCTTTTGATCCCAATCAGGTTGATGAAGTCATCACTGAGTTCTTAAATACTTTATCTCTCCAATATTACTAGAGAAAATTTGATCCTCATTTGGATGCACATAGTATAATAAGTATTCATGCTCCTTTTGATATTCTTAAGGACACTTTCTCCAATGTTAAGGCTAGGGATCTTAGTGACCTTTATGAGGACTATGCTTCCCATTATCCCCTTACTCCCTCACACAACATTCATCATCCACCTCACTTCCATAATCCCTATGTCACACTCCATAAGGGGACTACATGGGAACATGCATCATTGGATTCCCCTCTGCATTCCATATTGTGTGCCACAATTAGAAAGATCCAAGACCATCATCTAATAATCATAAGTCGTGATCAAATAGTATTTGATCCTATCAATCAAAATCAAGCAAAATCAAATCATCATCCTAATCAAAAAGTGACTTTCCCTAGTGAAGCCCAAAATATGGCACTAAGGGCATATCAAATTCAAAATAATTATCTATCAAGTCAAAAATCAATCTCCTCTAGTGTAGCCCAAAAATAGGCACTAGGGGGAAATTAAAGTCAAATCTAACTAGCAGTTCAAAAGAAAGTCAAAAATAATAATCATAAGGTTGGCCATCCTCTTAATGCTTGGGTCAAAGAATCAACAAGTCAAAAGGTTTTGGATACCATGATCTCATGGCACCAATCTAAAGAGTCCCTTCCACCATATCCAATAGTGTATGCAACAGTTGAACCCCATTTTCATCATGATCACATCCCTCCTCATCCTATATCCCATCATCACAATCATGATATTCTCCCATTCATATAATATCTCTAATCCCTAGGCAACATTGTCCCTCATAGGAGTTACAAATAAACTTGGTCAAAATATCCAGAAGATGCTCAATCAAGAATCAATAAAGACCACCAAAACATGATCCTAACATTACACATTTTTAGAACAGGTGTTGGTTAAAGAGCATGCTAGTATCAATAATCCTGCATCTCATTGTTTTCCAATAAATTGAGATGTCCACATAAAGTCTAAAAAAAATCATCCAATGGTAAAAACCAGTCTTTTGGCACCTTGGGCAAGTATCATGAAGAAAAATAGTTTCTGGTGTCATGGTAGAATAATCAATAATTTGCATTATCCCTCAACACTTGGAGGAAAATCCATCCATTTCATATCCTTTTCCATCGATCCCACTTGTCACATCCATTGTCCACATTGTCTATATCACCCATCATCTTATCCCTTGATCCATTGTTTCTATCCATCATCCACCATCATATCATGCATCCTATCTCTTTTTCCTTCCCATCTTGAACTTTGTAAGGAAGCAAAAGGTGTCTTGATAACTATCCCAAACTCCTTTTGGCATATCATCCACTGGACACTCAAGAAAATAACCATTTGTTTATTTCATGATGTGGTCATTGGTAATCCCTAGTCCCTTCTCCCTTGGCCCCCATCCCTTTTTCTACATCACCTTCATCCCTTTTTTTGTCTCATCCACCATCCCATCCATGATTCCATCCATCCTTATCTTGGTTACTAGGATTAGTATTACCTTTGTTAGTAACCCCCTTTGTATAGTGTACATACATATCCCAAATATCCCTAAAAATTGAAATATGCCAAAAACCCTAAAAATCATAAAAAATTGAAAAACCATAAATAAGCCCATTTTGTCTTGTCTTATGCCTTATCCCCTATTCACATCCATCTCCATCCATCTCATATTTTCCCATATTTGGATACCACATTCTGTCTTGGAACCCAATTAGAGTGGTCACCCATCTCTCCATCTCTTTATCTTCCTTAGCTTAGGTAATATTGGCATACATCACCTTGTCAAAGACTTTAATCTGGCACCCATCACTTCCTATCAAGGCCCTTTCATACTTGGTACCCATCAAATTACCTTTTGCTAGTATGGAAGGTACTTGATCCCATCACTATCCTATCATTGTCTCTTCATACCTATCACCCATCTACTTACTGTTTGTTGGTGTGCAAGGTATTTGATCCCATCATCTCTTAGTTTCCTTACTAGATTGGAATTTTATAAGGCCTTGTCTATTGGTAACCCTTGGTCATCACTTTTATAAATCACCTTAGCCATTTTTCAATTCAGTTTCCAGACCAAATCAGTATTCAAAGACCTTATCACACCCCATCATGTCATCCATCTTCCCATCCTAAACTAGGGGCAACACATAATCTTAATCCTAATCCTGATCATTCATCATATATAAATCTAAGTCTATCCTACATCCCTAATCACATCATAATCATTCTATTCTACCATCACTTAATCACTCATCTCATCATTAGATAAGACATTGAGATACTGCATGTAAATACTCTATGTGTATTACTTGTTTATTTTATGTCTTATTTACACATCTTATTTGTCTTTTGTTTTGTTTACATCATGTGTCTTTTTGTCTATTAGGAAATGAATGAGGATGATATGAGGATACCTAAAGTCACCTCAATGATGCAAAGTTTACTACTTTCCCATGCACTTTGGCACAACATGCTCTTGGTCATGTCTATATCATGGGGCATATTGCCAAGTGCCATAGTTAATGGATTACTTAGACTATGATGAGCTTTATGAAATTTGTGATGGATTTATTACTAAAATTTCATCATTCATCTAATCATATAATCATCCTTAATTCCCATCACTAATCTACTCCTCTCGACTCATCCAACTAACATACCATCTTTTATCCTTATCATCTTCATCTCATCATCTAAATTATATCCTTGAATCAATAACAAGTCTAATCATCCTCACAATCATCACTTTATAATCACTAATCATTATCATCATCATCTCCTAATTTGAATTACATCAGCCTTAGGTCTTTTTAGACTATGCAGGTAGCACTTCATCGATGCCCAAGGATAGCTCAACTAGTATCTCTATCATCCATCATCATCCCCCATTCCTACATCAATCAAATCATTTGGTCACTTGATCAATTCAATTATTATCTATCATCACCTACATCATCTTGATCAATTTAGATTTGAGCTATACCCATCCTTAATCTAATCAAATCATCAGTCTTATCTTGGCCAACAACTCTCCCTTACATGCGTCTTTGCTTGGGATACATCTAAAGCTTATGATATTTTAATCCTATCATCATCTTGTTACGGTTGATTCCCCTTTGGGATGTGTTGACATCCATGACACTTGTCATCTCTACTCCCTATGCATGTGTCATTAGTAGGGGCATCATTAATTTGTAGCTCATTCCTCAACATTGATATCATCTTATTCATCTTCTATATCACACTTGACATCCCATCCCCTCATCTATCCATTACATCCCACCCCTTGTTTCTTCTTTTGAGTGGCCATCCATATCATTCTTCCTCGCATGTCCCCTTGAGGGGGCCTCATATCCCTTAACATCATGAACTAACATTCATCCATGACATGGTTTTTTATTTGAAAGACCATTACTCCTTCCACTTCTCTCCACTTGCAATGCCCTTTCAAAGAGGAGTAAAATGTATGCACCTAAAATCACTCACTTCATTATTATCGACTAATATTCTAATTAGTCGACACTAATTCCACTTAACCTATTTTATCCCACTAATTCATCCTAATCCCAATTATTTATCTACTATCCCACTTCTATTTTCCCATTCCTTCATTAATTCTATCCTAATCCATATTATTCTAATCTAATCCTAGTTATCCATTTATATGGGAATTTTAAATTCCCATAACCCCACCTAACCACCTAATAGCCTACATCCTAGCCTTTCCTACATCCCCAGTCCTTAATCACCTACCTAATCCTCCATTATCCCTAAGCAAATCAAGAAGTCTCTAGAATTTGAGAAGCTCCTCCAAGTCTCTAGAAGTATCTAAACTAGAGACTTCTAAGGAATTTAATATTCCTTGAATAATCCATAGTCATTGATCTCATCCCTCTAACTTCAAATTTCAACCCTTGATCTTCCCTCCTAAAATCTATATAACCAACCTCCATTCTCCAATGGAGCCATCTAAGGAGCTCATAACATCTTCATGCCAAAATCAAACTAAAAGCTTATATCAAAGCCATGTCAAAATAATCTCCAATCTCATATCAAATCCATGTCAAATTAGCCATTAAATCCATCATCAAAATCCATTTATCATGCCATCACTATGCCAAAAATCTGAGTCTAATATGCAATCAATCATCCTTTTGAACATCTTGGAAGGAGATATGAAGAAACAAGGAATTTGGTAAGTTTCATAGCATTCTGATTTGTTTTTAGAATCCTTCCTAATAGGTAGTTTACTTTTTGAGTTTGAATTAGCTTTTTAAATTCATATAGAGCTCAAAATCTTACTACATGTCTAAGTGATGATACGTACTTTTATAAGATAGATCTCAAAAGTGGATATAATCAAATAAAGATTAGAGAAGGGGATGAATGGAAAACAACTTTAAAAATAAATGATGGTTTATATGAATGGCTTGTGATACCATTTGAATTGACAAATGCTCCAAGTACCTTTATGAGGCTCATGAATGAGGTACTTAAACCCTTCACAAGTAAATTTGTCATTATCTATCTTGATGATATCTTGATTTTTAGTAAATTACAGGATGCACATTTTGAGGATTTAAAAATGGTTTTGAGAAGATTGCAAGAGGAAAAGCTATTAATCAACCTCAAAAAGTGTACTTTTTTAAAAATAGAGTTGATCTACTTGGGTTTTGTTGTATCTCAAGATGAGTTAAAAATGGATAAGGACAAATTCAAAGCTATAGAAGAGTGGCATATAACAAGGAACATTTTTGAGGTAATAAGCTTTCCTGGTATTTGAAGTTTTTATAGAAAGTTCATACGAAATTTTAGTAGTATTCATGCTCTTATTGTGGAGACTATCAAAATAAATCAATAGCCCTTTAAGTGGATTGAAATGGCTGAAAGAAGTTGTTAGATTTTTAAAATAAGAATATAGAACATCCTATTCTAGCATTACCTAATTTTGGTAAGTTATTTCAAGTGGAATGTGATGCAAGTGGAACTACTATTGGAGCTATCCTAAGTCAATAAAGTAAATCAATTGCTTATTTTAGAGAAAATATTAATGAGACCAAAATGAAAGATTAAACTTATAATCATGAATTTTGTGCTATAGTACATGATTTGAATAAGAGGAGACATTATTTAATGCCTAAGGAGTTTGTTTTTTATACTAACAAAAATGCTTTGTAGTTTATTAGTAGCTAGAGCAAATTGAATCAAAGGCATGCTAAGTGGGTTGAAATCTTAAAAAGTTTCTCCTTTGTTATTAAACACAAAAGTGGTTAGTCTAACAAGGTTTTCAATGTTCTAAGTCGGAGAAATATGATTATGCAAGAAATGCAAATAAACATCATGGGTTTTGATGTTTTGAAGTATTTGTATCAAGAGGATGCAGATTTCAAAGAGGTATATGAAGCATGCAAGGATCCTAAAATAAAGGATAGAAGTCCTTGGATGGACTATATGTTGCAAGAAGGGTTGTATTTCAAAGGTCAACAACTATGTAAGAGAGAACTTAATCAAGAAAAAATACAATGGCAGCCTTGTAGGACACTTTGGGTAAGACAAGACACTTACTCAAGTGAGTGAATTCTACTATTAGCCAGGTATGTAAGTTGATGTAATAAAATTTATTGAGAATTATAGACTATGTTAGTATGCAAAAGGAAATATCTAAAATATAGGACTTTATCAAACATTACCCATTCCCAATAGGCCATGGGTTTCAGTAAGCACGGATTTTATTCTTGGTTTACCTAAAACTCAAAAAGGTAATGATTTAATTTTATTCATGATTGATATATTTTCTAAAATGTCTCATTTTATTCCTTGTTATAAGACAAGTGATGTAATTCATATTGATGATTTGTTCTTCAAAGAGATAGTAAGACTATATGGGTTGCCAAATAATATTATTTCTGATAGAGATACTAATTTTTTTAGTCACTTTTTGAGGACTCTTTTAAAATAGTTGGGTACTAATCTAAATTTCAGTTGTGCATATCATCCTCAAATGGATGGACAAACTGAAGTAGTCAACAAGAGCCTTAGGAAAATTCTTAGAAGTTTGGTGAGTGAACATCTCAAATAGTGGGATCAAGCATTGGCACAAGTAGAATTTGCCTATAATGATTCATCAAATAGAAGTACATGTATGAGTCTTTTTCATATTTTATATAATATGTATCCTAGAGGTGTATATGAGTTGAGAAATTTAGGCCAAGAAGAAAAGAGACATACAAATGGAAAAGAATTTGCAACAGCTATGCAAGAACTCTAAGAATAAGTAAAGAAAAGAATAGAGGAAAGTTCAAGCAAATATAAAAAGAGAGCAGACTTGAAGAGAAGAGAGGTACAATTTGAAGTAGGAGACCTTGTATTAGCTCATCTTAGGAAGGAAATATTCCCAAGAGGGGAATACAACAATCTTAAATTAAAGACAATTGGGCCATTCTAGGTCCTTAAAAAATCCTCAGCAAATGATTATGAATTAGAGCTTCCAATAAATATTATAATCTCACCTATTTTTAATGTTGTTGACACTTATCCTTAAAATAAAGAAGAAGATCAAGAGATAGTACCTGAAGATGAATAAAATTAGATCATTGTAAGGGAGTAATAGTTACTTAAGAATCTTTCAAATCAGCCTGAAGCAATCCTAGACAAGAAAGTGATCAAGAGGAAATGAGGTAAAGAATACTTGCAGTATTTGGTAAAGTGGAAGGATCATCCAATTGAATATTTAACTTTGATGTCAACTTTAGATATTGACAAACATGGCAGTAGCATAGAATAACTCATGAATATGAGTCCATGATGAGTTCTTTGTACTTTGGTGGTTTGATGTAGGTACATCTTGGTAAACATGTTATAACAATCTTGTCAATGTCTTAGGATGTATTAAGAATTTTTTCAAGTCACAATAAGTGTAGTACTCAAATTTTTCTTTATTTCCTCAAGAAGAAAGAGTAAAAATTGAAAATAAGGGTAAGGTTGGTAGAACCTAAATTTTGTTTACATTCCATGATCCAGATGGTTGTGAGAGCTCCTCTTTGGCTTGGGAAGAGACTAAAGAAAGGTTATGTTAGCTAGGTAGGAAGGTGGATTTCCTAGCAAGCTAGATCTAAAAAGCACATGAATTCCTTGAAGGCTATCAATCCACCTTAAAAATAAGTTAATGCTACTAAAATATGGTTGCATAACAGATATGAAAGTACTTAATATAGGTGGAATAAATACTATTCAAAATAAATGATTAGATTAACAAGATAACATTTAGGTGAATGTTAAACTATCAAAAGGTTAACTTAGGTTAGGGTCAGGTTGGTGTTTTTGGTCTGTATTATGACAGGGGCCAAGATAACAAGGTTCTAGTTGAGGTTGGTAGGTGCTTATTGGTTTTTGTGTAAATAAATTTACACAGTGATCGTTGGTGGTCAGGGTGACCATCAATGGTTAGGATGACCATTGATGGTCAGGGTGACTATCGATGGTTACTACCAGACTAGGCAGTTTGTTGAAAAGTTTGGTCAAGGAGGTCATGTTAGTTATGGTAGTTAAGTTAGGCCAGAGGTTGGTTGTGAGGTAGAGGGTCAAAGTTAAGAGGTCTGGTTCAAGGATCAAATGTTTAAATGGTCAAAAAAGGTTATGGGTGAATGGGTGCAAGGTGAAAGGTTGAGGTTAAAACTAAATAATTGAAACTTAAATAAGAATAATACTTCGCTTATGGTTGATGGTTGACTACTGATGGTTGATGTTGGTTTATTGAGAAGCCTTTCTAGAATTACCTACATAAAAAATTAATGATCACTACAAATGATCTGTTCCTAATGATTTGGGCATCTCCTCTTCCCTAAAGTTTTGGATCTCCCTGTTTCACCTCCTCCTCCTCTCTTTTTATAAGAAAAGGGGAGAGGCAGATGTTAACTAGGCCTTCTAAGTATAACTTGTGCATGCAATGGTTCACATTCAAATTTAGATGAGTTATTTTCAGAAAAGCAAGGCAAAGTGGTTTGCATGTTGGTGGTTCAAGTGGTGGAACCTGATTGTCGATGGTCGTCTCGACTGTCAGTAGTCGAGGGCCAAGGTAAAAAAGGGTAAAAGGGTAGGTTAAGTTAGTTGGTCAAGCTAACCATGGTTAGGATCGATTAGGGGTGAAAGGGTCAAACTGATGTAAAAGGGGTCTGAAGGTGGTCTAAGGGTGCTTCAACATTTGGACATGTAGTGTGCAAATTTTTGATGTCTATATTTTGCCCTTTTTTGTTATGTAATTTGTATTAGCAAGCTACAAAACAAAAAATGGATTGCACGTGTAGGTGAGGGTGAGGGTTGGTTCAAGGTCAAGGTAACCCTGAGTATGGGAAGAGGTGTTCCCCCTCAAACCAAGAAGCAGTGAGATAAAATGAAATTGGGTGTGGGTTTGATGAGTGGGTAGGTGGGTGAAAAGGTTGGGTATGATAGGGTGGTAAAAGGTTGGGCATTAAAGCATAAACAATCACATCAAATGTGACTAAGTATGATATTCAAGATCATGCATAGATAATATTTTCATGATTGGTAAAAATTAAGGTCAATACTAAGGGACAAGTGCCAATGTACCACATGATCGCATTTAGGCATGGTGGCTGGGTACACCTATTAGTCTCTTAGATAAGGGCAATATTTCTATGGGTATCTAAGATAGGAAGTGTTCTCGGGGAAAACACAAATGGGTCAAGTGTCATGGGTATCCAAGGTAAGAAGTGATCTTAAGAAAACACCAATTGGTTCGGTATGCATGAGGTGGCACGAGTTCAAAAATGTTCAAGCATGGCAATGTAGTCGGTGTGATCAAAGAGACCAAGGAAAGGTCATTGAAAAAATATGTGAAAGGATGGGCCAAAATGGCCAAGTCCAAGTGAGGTGGAGAAAAGTGATTCGAATGGGTCAATGGTTGATGGAAAAGGTAATTTCTAATGGCTAGGTTGGTTTGTAGAGAAGGTAACAAGGTTTGGTTAGGTGATGGTTGGTTTGGTTGGCAGAGAAATATGATCTCCAATGGTTAAATGGTTGAGGGAGAATAAGCTACTCCCTAATAGGTGGTTGGTTATTCAAAAAGGTTTGGTTGGTGGAGAAAGGGTAATCTCCATGTTGGTTGTGTGGTGTTCAAATAGGCTACCCAATTTGGTGTACCACTTGGTTTGGAAAAAAGGTGCCCCATTTCCTGGTGAAAGGGTGGAAAAATTGGTAGTTGAAGGTTTAAAAACCTGAAAATGAAAGACATACATCTTGACAAGTATCATGAAAGGTAAAAGGAGGAGTCTAAATACTCTGATTGGCAAAGACCATAATGGCAAGATGGGTGGGCTTATAAACATAAACCCTTAATTATTTACATTGTTGTTAGTTGGTTGGTTAAAACAAGGTAGCTTGATCATGAAGTGTCAAGTAAGCTCAAAATACCTTGACTTGATAGAGGGTAAAGGGAGAGGGTGAAAGTGTGACCTTCTTATAGGGATGGCTTGCCTCTTCTATTGTTAACCTAGGAATCATGATAGATAAGTCTATGTTGTATAAGGTGTAGACTGATCGATGCGGGAAGTCTACTAATTCTATTGTGAAAGCTAAATGTAGCTTCCTTGGGTTTGATTTGTTTTTTATTTTGACTTGGGTCTTTTGATTTCTTTTATCTTTTGATGGGTTTTGGAAGCTGATCGATACGAGAAGCTTCTAGGTGATTGATTTTGACAAAGTTGACTTAAGCATCCTTCAAGGGAGTGGTCTAAGCTTTTAATGTTGTGCATATTTGATAGTTGTCCTTCAAGGGAGTAGTCTATCTTTTTAAAGTAATCTTCATGGTTATAGAGAGCTGTCCTTCAAGGGAGTAGTTTATAATGCTTGAGATTTTGACCCTAGTGATATGTTGTATCCCAAATTGAAATTTATGCTATTTTAGACATGGAAAAGTCTATATAGGCTTGAAGGCTTTCCTTTATGGGAAAAAAACCATAGCACAAGAAGGTTGATGATGGGTAAAAGAGGTTCAAGTGACAATGACCATGGCAATCCACCTTGTAAAGGTTGGAAAGTACCATGAGAAACATGCCATGGGTAGAGCCATGGCACCCATGTTTAAGATTAGGCTAAAATTGTGACGAATAATCACATGATCTAGTTTTAGTTGGTTATCCTCAAAATAATGAGATGAAGGTGGTTGAGATCAAGGGATGATCTTTAAGTTAGACGCAAGATGACCAAGAACTTGGTTTAACTAAAAAAATTGACGTGATTGCAAAGAGTTTAGGGGCTTATATTTGAATAATGCCCCATATCTATACTCGTACAAATGGTTTAGGCTAGTCAGGGGTGAAGATGTCTCCTAGTTACTTTTTGATGCTTGATTAAATATGAAAAAGAGAATTTTGGATTGAAAATGGTCAACGACAAGGTTGGTTAGGTGATGGTTGGTTTGGTTGGTAGATAAAGGGTAATCTCTATGTTGGTTGGTTGGTTGAGGGAGAATATGCTACTCTCAAATAGGTTAGTTGGTTGGAGAAAGGTGATCTTTGATAGGTTGGTTTGGTTGGTGGAGAAAGGGTGATCTCCATGGCTCATTTTATGGAGAAAAGTAATCTCCAAAGGGTCAATGATTGGTTTGGTAAGGGTTGTGGAGAAAGGTGATCTCCATGGTTGGTTCGGTTGGTGGAGAAGGGTGATCTCTAATGGTGGGTTTGGTTGGTGGAGAAAGGTGATCTCCATGGTTCAAAAGGTCAAGGTTGGGTTAAGGTCGCTTACTAAGATTAGGCTAGGTGGTTGGAGACTTTTAGAGGGAGAGTTTCCCCAATTTCTCTTCCCATAAACAGTTGAGGTGGGAAAAAGATCCCAAGGCAAAATTGTGTTGGGTAGCAAAGAGGGCTTAAGAGGGATGAAAATGAATTCATCCATGCCCCAAGGGTTTTTAGTTGTTAGTGGGTGAAAAGGTCAAGTTAAAGGTGATGGTTCAGGTGGAATGTCAGATTGATGTTTGTTCAGGTTGATTGATATGTTGGTTATGGTTAATTGGTTTGGTTTAAAGGTTGGTTTGCTTGGTTGAAATAGGTAAGTTAAATGGCTGATTTGGTTTGTTTGCTTGGTTCGGTTGGTTACTTGGTTTGTTAGGTGAGGTAGGATGGCAAAGATTTGACCCTATTCTAA
This sequence comes from Torreya grandis, assembly GCA_037957365.1. Lineage (NCBI taxonomy): Eukaryota > Viridiplantae > Streptophyta > Pinopsida > Cupressales > Taxaceae > Torreya > Torreya grandis. The sequence continues at coordinate 2,206,607 of JARHVA010001062.1, forward strand.
AGGGAATTTAACCAATGATAATTCCATAAGGTATTTATAGAATAATTAGGTAGCCTTGGTTGTAGTTGAGGTTAGGTTTACCTTAGGTGTGGTCTGATCGGTTGGAGGTTGATGCATTGAAAGGTGAATAGGTTGGTTGGGTTGAGGTTGATCCACTAAAAGGTGAAGTGGAAAAGGTTGTTTGGGTTGAGGTTGATACACTAAAAGGTGAAGTGGAGTAGGTTGGTTAGGTGGTTGATCCACTAAAAGGTGAAGTAGAGAAGGTTGTTCGGGTTGATGATCCACTGAAAGGTAAAGTGGAGTAGGTTGGTTGGTTTCCTTAACTGTGGTCTTTAAGGAAAATTGTAAAGGCTTCACTTGGTCAATAAGTGGATTGGTTAAGGTTGGTATGATTATAGTTTCCTTAGTTATAACTTTGCTAAGGACCAAATATAATTGATGGGCTTCATTATGTTGAGGGGTTTGGTCATGGTTTTCTTCAACAATGAGTGAAGGAAGAGGCTCAATGATCAATTACTTGAAGAGATTCAAGGATAGGTTAGGAGGAACATAGAATCTATCCTTGGGGACCTCTTTATGATCAATAAGGATTTGGATGATCATTCTAAAAGTTGAACATATATCTATGTCATGTCTGTGTTTGCGATGATATGCACAAAATTAATTCTCTATGAGCCAAAGTGGTTTTGTAAGAGAATTGTTGTTAGGATTGATTGGAGGATGTCTAATAAAAGAAGCCTCCAAAATTTTATCTTGAATTGAGGCATATGATTCCCACAATGGGGTATATTGCCTAAGAAGAGGGTGCACCAATTGTTTTTAAGGTGGTGATCTAGTTGGTCAGTTTGATAAAGTTGGTTGGTTGGGTAAGGTTGTTGGATAAGATAGGTTGGTTTGGTTTGATTGGTTCAATTGACATGATAAGTTGGTTTGGTTTGATTGGTTGGGTATGTTTGGTGGCGTAGGTTGGTTTGGCAAGGTAGATATGGTTGGTTGGTTTGATAAGGTTGATAGGTTGGGTAAGGTAGGGAAGGTTGATAATGAGTAGTCGATATGTTAGATTGATGGTTGTTGGTTGATAGGTTAGGTTAATAGTTGTTGGTTGATAGGTTAGGTTGATGGTTATTGGTTGAGTGACCAAAAGGGTAAACCAAATCTTGGTTTTGAGATAAATAAGGTTGCCACAAAGTGGGTTTAGGTGATTGATATGAAGGTTGGGTTAGGTAGTCAAAAGTTTGATGAGGTTGAGGTAGTTGATATGATGGTTGGGATAAGTAACCCAAAGATTGGTTAGTTTGATTTTGATAATAGTTAAATGTCTATTGATAGGTTGTTGGTTGGTTAAGGTGATGATCAATTGGTTGATTGGTTTTAGGTGGGGTTAGGTGGTTGTTGATTGATTGTTGGTTGGTTATAGTTGATAGTTGATTGATTGTAGGTGAAGTTGGGAGCACAGGTGGCTTGTGATGCAATATAGGATGCTAAGGCAAGAGGGTTATTATCTAGAAATCTAATAATGTTAGGATATCCAAATGAAAAGATAGGTGGGCTACCCATTGATCAAGGTAATGAAGATAAAGTAGATGAAGGCCAAATTATAGAAATTAGCCAAAAAGAGGTTAGTTTTCTCACAACTCAAATAGAGAAAAGACAAGAAAAATTCAAGAAAGATATAACACACTCTAAAGTATATTAAATCCTAAGGTTAATTTTAGTATCACTTGTGGCTTATGCCTTAAGCTTTAAGATTTGACTTAACTTTGTTTTGGTAGAGTGGGTACTAGATAAGAAATCTATGGTTAGGTTTCAAGTAGTGTTCAGGTGCTCAAAAAGAATATGTATTGAAATCAATATATGGCTTAGTATTGGGGCATACCCACTCACTTCACACATTGCAACGATAAGGATGTCAAGTGCTTAGCCAATAAATACCAATTTCTAGAGTTTATACTCAACAAGAAAGCTGAGTTGGTTCTCCCCTTGATGGTGAAATCCAAGTAGGATAGCCGAGAAGGGGTAAGGTGACCACTCGGTGATAAAATCCTAGTTGCACCTTATGTTAAGTTGTTATGATGTTTGATTGGTGAGTGGTTCGGTTTGTGTGTGATAAGAGTGGTGTTACGGTTAATTACTTGCTTAATTAAGCTACTGTGAGCTAAACATTCAAGCAAATGATGGATGTAATTGATTTTAAACCCAAAAAGAAATTTCAATTTTGTTTATGAGCATAAAATAAGGAGAGAGCATGTAAATGCAAACTATGAAAATGGAAGAAATGGTGGGGGTCCCATTGGGTGTGCTAGAAATGTAGCAATCAAATTTTGATTTATTTCCTCAAGAAGAAAGAGTAAAAACTAAAAATAAGGGTAAGGTTGGTACAACCTGGATTTAGTTTGCGCTCTATGATCCAAACAGTTGTGAGAGCTCTTCTTTGGCTTAAGAGGATGCCCTGCATAAGAAAGAAACTAAAGAAAGGTTGTGTTAGTTAGATAGGAAGGTGGATTACTTAGCAAGCTAGATCCAAAAAGCACACACCTTCCTTGGAGGCTATCAATCCACATTTAAAAACAAGTTAATGCTGCTAAAAAAAGGTTATATAACAGATATGAAATTACTTAATCTAGATGAAATAAATATTATTAAAAAAAATGCTTAGATTAATAAGATAACATTTAGGTGAATGCTAAATTGTCAAAAGGTTAGCTCAAGTTAGGGTCAGGTTGGTGTTTCTAGTTTGTATTGTGACAGGGACCAAGAAAACAAGGTTCTAATTGAGGTTGGTAGCTGGTAGGTGCTTGTTGGTTTTGTGTAAATAAATTTACATAGTGACCGTCAGTGGTTAGGGTAACCGTTGATGGTTAAGATGACAATTGGTAGTCAGGGTGATCATTGATGATTACTATCAGATTGGACAGTTTCTTAACATTTTTGGTCAAGATCACATTGGTTATAGTAGTTAAGTTCAAGCTAGACGTTGGTTGTGAGGTAGAGGGTCAAAGTTAAGATGTCTGGTTCAAGGGTAAAGTGTTCGGATGGTCAAAAGAGATTGTGGGTGAATGGGTGCAAGGTGAAAGGTTGAGGTTGAAACTAAATAATTGAAACTTAAATAAGAACAATACTTAGCTTGCAGCTGATGGTTGATGCTGGTTTATTGAGAAGCCTTGCTAGAAGCACCTGCATAAGAAACTAACGATCATTGCCAATTATTTGCTCTTGATGATTTGTGCACCTCCTTTTCCCTAAAGTTTTGGATATCCCTGTTTCACCTCCTCCTCCTATCTTTTTATAGGAAAAGGGGAGAGGATCAACAAGATGTTAACTAGGCCTTCTAATTATAACTTGCACATGTAATGGTTCGCATCCAGATTTAGATGAGTTATTTTTATAAAAGTAAGGTGAAGTGGTTTGTATGTTGGTGGTTTAGAAGAGCAAGGCAGAGTGGTTTGCATGTTTTGGTGGTTTAGGTAGTGAACCCTGACCGTCAACGATTAGGGTGACCATCGGTGGTGGAACCTGATTATTGACGATTGAGGACCCAAGTAAAAAGGGGGTAAAAGGGTAGGTTAAGTCAGCTGGTCAAACTAACCATGGTTAGGCTTGATTAGGGGTGAAAGGGTTAAACTGGTGTAACGGGGGTCTGAATTTGGTCTAGGGGTGCTTTGACATTTGAAACTACGATGTGTAAATTTTTGGTGTCTACAATAAGCCTCTAGAAGGCATTAGAAGTTTGTTTTAGATCATTTAGAAAATTTGGAAAGTTTCCCTCCAAAATACAAAATTTGAATTTTCAAATGTTTATTTAGCAACATATGAATAAATGTTATTGTACAAGGCTTGTCATGAGATAGAAAGGGTGTGGCAGTAATCTAGGGATGTAGCTAGGTGTCTTAGAAGGTTTCTAGAAGTCATAGTCATTTGGAAAAGCTCAAATTAAACAAATGTAACCAAGTACTTTTCATAAAATGTCATTATTATCTTAGTCTTGAGTAGTTGAGGGAGAATCTCCACCAAACTTGGCATTTATAATCTTGGGAGAAGCTCAAACAACATGATTAGCATTGAACCTGACAATTTGAAGATGTTACAGACCTTCCACAAGCAAAAAAGATCAAATTACCATTATTGTGAGAGCTTAAGGTCAGTCTATAAAAAAAATAGGGCTATGTTACTGTTGAACTGCAAGTTTCTTGTAAGTAAAGGTTTTATATTATTTGAAATCTATGTAAACCTTTTTTTTACACATGAATGAATATGATTCATCCAAGTTTGAATGCAATTTTATGTTCAATTGAAGTTTATCTTATTGAAATCTATTCATACCCTTAAGTCACTTGAAACACATATAAATCTATGCATGAATTCAATATAAAGATTGTAATAGTTAGGGGAGTCTCTTAAGAGTATTTTAAAAGTTTTGGAATGATTCAAAACAACCTAGACTTTATGAACAATAGATAAGAAGCTCTCGGCTTCTATACACTCAAAAAAACCCTAAAACAGGGTTTGAAACCCAAAATTGGTCATAACTTCATTTTGAACTAGTGAAAATTTATCAAATTTTGTAGAAAGGAAGAAGAACATGCCTATGAACTATTCCAAGCATTATGTTATTGAATGAGGTCATATGAAACAAGAAAAATTTGTTTGTGTGCATAATTTCTATAGATGTTTGTTAGGAAAACCAGAATATGGTAAAAAGTGAAAATTTTACTTCATTCTTCGACTCCAGATCTTATCTAGAGATATTTCCATATTAGATTATCATTTTTCAATGTCTATGTCAAGTTGTAAAAGTCATTTGGTGTTCATGATAGTCCAAAACCTATTGAAATATTGAATTAGGCCTATTCAGGCCTAAAGAACAAAGTTGTCTCTAATTTTCTCTTCTAAGAAACCAATAACTTTAACATTGGTTTATTATTAATATAAACAAATTATAAACATATAAAGGGTCAGTCATAAGGTGGATAAGAAGATCTAAGAGTTATAATGTCTCTTCTTGAGACCTAATAGGTCTGTCACAACAGTGTAGTAGACTTTAGATTGAATTAAGGTCTTGGATCAATAGATGACTTGGTGAATGTTTGAACTTATACAAAAGGATCTTCTTAGTCAAATAATATTATTCTAAACCATTAATTGGTTATCAAGAGGGATTGAGTCAAGAAAACAAATTTATAGATTGCAAATTGTCTATATCAAAATTTAAGTGTTTGTCACACAAAAGTTGTAGGTCATTTTAAGGGAGTTGATTGAAGAAGAGATTCATCAAAGGCATTACATCACTATAAACAAAGATTAAAAAATTTCTTAGGTGGTACTACACATTTATATGATGAGGATTTCCTTGATTAAAAATATTCATATATTCCAAAAATATCAAAAATAAAGAAAATAAAAAACATTCGAAAATCCAAAAATATTTTTAGCATTTACATATTCTATTGGCTCCTTGGCATCTATGTGTTAGTTCTATGTTGATAGATAACATATCATTTACTTCTACATACATGTGTTTCAAATTTCTATTTGAGTGTGATAAAATCATACATAAATACATGATCTATTTATTTTTAGATGTTGGGATTTCCATCTACTCATGTCACCAAGACATTGGGGGCATCCACCTCTATGATCATGATAATTCCAAGTTATATAATTCTATGGTCACTTTACATTATCATGTTTGAGCTTATATATATACTTACACATGCCTTTCTTCATGCTTCTATCTTTCGTAGTGTACTTGATATGCTATGCACTTGATGTTTTTTATTAACACATTTGATCTATGGGAAACTATGGTATGTTTATGCTAGTTTCTTATGTTTTCATTTATGCACTTCCTTGAGTGTCTTGTCTTGTTTGTAGAGCATTTGAATATGCTTCATTGTTTGTGGCCCACGTGCCTTTGTTTGCTTCTTTGACATTTGAATAAGTCATTGCTTGTTATATATACATTTGAATATGTCATTCTTTCTTTTGTGGACATTTGACTAAGTCATATTCATTCGATTGTGTGACATTTGAACATGTCCCTTACTTGCGATCTCCTTGGACCATTGTCTTTTGATTTGATTTTGAGTGTCCTTGCATTTGTGCTTGATTGCTTCTTGAGTTGGTAATGTTACCATCTAGATGTTGCCATGATATTTATCATGCATCTTAAGCCTTGTTATAATCACATTCTATGTTCTTCAATGATACATTTACCTAGACATGTTCTCCTATATGATACATGGTTCATTTATGATTATATCGTTATTTTATCCTTTTGAGGTGAGGTAACTACTAATTTTTATATTGCCTCATCTCAAAAGGGGGTATATCAGTGGGAGCGTGTTAGAGGCATGGCTTCCACATATTCAGTCTTAAATTTAGTGGGTGCATATTTTGAAAACATGTTCTCAACACTTAGTATTCAACATGTCCAGATTTTAATGGGGGCATGTTTTGGAAACATGTTCTCGACAATTAGTATTCAACATCTCCAGATTCTAGTGGGGGCATGTTTTATAAACATGTTCTCCACATTGACACCAATATCAATTTTTAGATTAGAGTGGGGGAATGTTTGGAAAGCATGTCATTTGCACTTACATAGTTTCAAATTGGTCAAATTGCACAGTTATATGATTTAGATACACATTTGTGGCAAAAATTTATATATTGGTACTATTGTTATACACAGTTTCAACATAAGACAAATCTAAGGTGTATATGCTATGCAATGTATGCATAATAATATAAAATCAAATCAGTTTCATATTGATAAATATTTCAGGGACTGTCACCACCCACCAAGTTGGACTTTTACAGACTATATTGAACCAATTTACTGCAGTAGTTGATTAAATTTTTGGTATAATTAAGACAATTAAAGCACTCAATATTGGCAAGTTTATAAGTTGGACTTGACTGTATCATCCAACCTCACCAATTTGATAGTGTGAGTTGACTTGATTCACTTACGCTCACCAGATTATAAGTATGATTGGGTTACACAGTTGAACTAATCTCAACTACCATGTGGTAATCCACTTTTTCTCCAAGGTGGGGGCATGGGGCCTCCTATCTCTCTCTCTATCTCCTTAGATACATACACTTTCTAGATTTATATTTGTCCTAATCTCAATTTAAGTGATATATAATGATACATCTTTCAAATGAAATTGCTAAAAGACAAGATGGTTGCATCGATACATAGATGTACTGCTAAACCTTACTCTCTTTCAATTTCAATCATTTTGATGCTTTCAATTTCAGATTATATGCACTGATTATATACTATAACATGCTCTTAGTTGCATGTTAGTCACCAAAAAAACACTCAAGTTGGACTCAAGTAAAGGTAAGGTGTGTTATACACACCTAAATACACATTCTTTTCCTTTAAAATAACAATTTTATTACTACATTAAAGGGGGGAAATGTAGATGATATTTATGATTTATATAATAATTTAGTCTTCTACACTTGGCAAACTCAGACCTTGGCTATTTCTTTGAGTTCTAGACCTTTCATGCTTCTATAAGTCTCGCATCTGCTATTTCTTATGCCCTTATCCTATCTCTTAATCTAACCAATTTTATGTTGACCCAAGACTTCTATCTTTCTCAGAATGCTTAAAACCTACTTATCTTATGCCTGTGATAGTTTTGAGCCTATACTTATTTTCATGCTCCCTTGACACTTACGCCCTAGACATACACCTACGTCAACGCAAGTGTCCTACTTTGACGTAAGTGTCTAGTGCCTAAAGTCATCTAGTTTACAAATGAAACGTATCCTAATGGTTGAACTAAGTTCTTTAATGTGAGATATTCTCCAAGAGGATTGGTATAAATATAAAATCAATCCTCATTCATTTCTTACTTAGCACAAACCTAGATTCATACCAAAGAGCATTCATTTGAGCAAAGCTTTTCTATTTTCTCATATTCTCGTATCATTCATAGGCACAACACATATATAGGTTTGAAATACTGAAGGTGCAATCTAAGAGCTGTATTTACAAAAGTTACAAGCTAGGTCACTATTATACTTGTTTATCATATATTGCATAATTTACACACAAATCAATACATAGGGGAATACTATATAAGTCTGAAGCCCTCTTTGAAGTATTAGCTATGTAAGCAACACTCATTAATAGAGGGGTCTTTGGGGCAACTCGACTTGTGTGCCCACTAACCCATTTTTTTCATAGCGACTATGAAGATGAAAAACTCGGGTTTTGATCATTTGATAAGGAACGACAATCCATGACCTAGATCTGAATGTACTAGAGCAAAGGTGATGATGAACCCAAAAGCATCTAGGTGATCACATCCTATTTCAATATTTACTCCATACTAGACACCTATGTCCGGTCTAGACACTCACATCGATGCAACTGTCCCAAGGTAATGCAAGTGTCTGCAGCTACATAGGCACTTAATCTAGAATTTAGCGATTTTTCCAAAATATTCTTCAAGTATGCTTTCTATCTATTCTAGATTCATATCTATATTGGCATCAAAACCAAATAAAAATCTTATTTTCATTATCATTACAATATCTAACATATTTTTATTTTTATTTTTAACATATCTTAATATCTGTTTTATCTAAGTTTTACAATTAATTGCCCTACTATAGATTTGTTTATCACCCTTTTTCTTATTCATTTCTATATTCTTAACCCTATCTACCTATAAAAGGATCCACATCCCATTTAAGGTTAAACACTAGGACAAAATCCTCAACAAGGGATATGCCACTCTTTGGAACAAGCTTATAACTTTTAGACAACATTAACATTGACAATAATTACAAGGTAAACGAGTTAATTATTTTTTAACTATCAATATTAAAATAATAGACAATGTAACAATAATTAAATACAAAATATTATCTCTTAGACTTAAGAAGAGGAAAATTGGGGTTCCACGAATCATTGAGCTCCAATTATTCGTGGTGTTCCCTGATCTCAATCACCTCCTTGATTTTCTCTTTTAGAAATGTTGTTCTCTCACTAGAATATGTGCTTTGCCAATACAAATGTCTTCAAACGTCCCTTGAAGTATTTAATGAACAAAATTGTTTATAAGAATTAGATCACTTTCCTTTGTCATGGTGTTCTTTGCTGAGAAAATCTACTTATTGACTAGATCCTACTTTGCATTGACTAGATCCACACCAATTTACCAAACCTGAGGTCTTCATTGAGGCACCTACTTTCATTTGACTTATTTTTAGCACCTTTCTTGGGATAGTGATTTTCTTTGAAGTTGGGTTCTTCTGGTATGAAATCTCATAGAAGCAAAGCTTTCAATGACAACTTGGTGAGACAAGGTGGGAAGCACATAAGAGGTTATATTCATTTTTTTTACAATACTTCATTTTGAAATGTATCAGCCAGGGTAAGACTGTAGTTGCCAATATAACTAGCCAAAATAGTTGAATGCGTGAGTCTACAATATGCAGATAGAGAAACATGCATAACAGAAATACTTTGTTCTTAAATTGCGTATATGGTTTACATTCAAGAGACTAAACTGCAATAAATACATCAGAATCCTAACATATACAGCTTGTTTATCTAAAGCTGGGCATAAATGGAGCTGTATATGGCTAGACTCAAATGCATTTATTTCATGAGTCTCCTGGACAATATTTTCCTATACACCCTATCTCCAACATACCCTCAAGTTGCAGCCTCTGAAGAATGCCAAGGTTACATATGCACGAAGTCGAGATTAAAGCAAGCAATTCTATCATCCGCAAGTCCAATGTATAATGTAAATAACAAAATGTCTGAAATAGATTCACATTGGGATGGGAATAGCATATTAAATCATTCAAAAGAATTTTATAACAGTTTAAATCTCCTATCGAGATATTTCACAAAGTGAAGTTCCTCAGAAAAGAACTTGGTTTGGTCTTTTGGTGTGGATTTACAAGTAAAATGTAAAATGACACAAGTTCATAGAACCAAGAAAAAAATGACATTGGTTACTTGCCAAAGAATTTTCCTTGGTTGATTGCATCATCATTAGCATCTCCAAGGGCAGCTTCTTTGAGATATTTGTCTGCTAATTGAACCCTCTTAACGTTTTCCTGCTCTTGAATTAGCATATGCCCATATTCAACCAGCTTATCCATAGTCATCAGAGGCTTCTTTAATGCAGGTGGGCCTTCCTTTGAATTGATCAAGTTCTTCCCTATATTCTCCACACCAACATGGCTGATCCAGTTCCTCACCTCGTCATCATAGACCCGAGCTCTCATAGCACCAAAGAAGTCTGGAAAATTAACAGGAGTTATTTTATAAATTTGTTCAAGACAGGAAAAACAGAATTGTTCCATCATATGCCACCAAATCTGATGACCTCATGCAATGAACACACTAAGTTTTTACTTACTAAATTAGTCTAGCATGAGACTCATAACTTTGTGCTTGTAGACATGAATCCTTAACTAAAAGACCAAGGTAGAGAAGTTTGAAGCCACTACAAGTCCATAAGATATTTGCAATGCCATTGGCTCTTACCTATTGACTGACCAGGGAACATATCTACCAGTTTGGCTATAGCATTAAGGTGCACATTATCTGCCCTGAAAATTCCTCCGCAAATGCCAATGAGGTCTTCTCGGGTAGGTGCCCAATAGAACTTTTCCATCCTTCCATCTCTTATCAAAGGTGCATATAAAGTAGAAAAATCATTTCCTGTAACAATAATCGGAACCCGGGGGTTCTTAACATTGTTATACTGGCCTGGTAGTTGAACATTTGTAGGATTGTCTGCAATGTTCATGAGAGTAGCATTCACCATTTGGTTGTTGACTGTGTATTGTGTAGTTCCCCCCATTCGACCAGCACCCGCATCAAGATCATTTATGAAGAGGGCACACATCTTTCCTTTCTTGATCACGTCAGAAGCCTCTCTATACCTCTGCCTGATGAGTTTTGCAGGTTCACCTGCATTTCCACTCTCTAATTCGCCTGCACTCATCATAATGGGACTGCACCCAACGGAAAAATAAGAGATTTTAAGATATGAATGGTTCAAATGTGGATTCAACACTAAACATGCCCTACCGTGAAATAGTTTTCACAATTTTTGTTCCTAGATGGATGTCAGTTGTAGAGTGTTAATTTCTGCATGTGGTCAGTTTTTCCACTAAGGTGTGCACCCAATGCAGCAGGCAGGGTAATCTACTCCATAACAAAGATTCTAGTTTACAAAGTGACATTGATAACAGCACTGTAATACACTCAGAGAGACCGTTATGATTTGAATGCACAATTTCAAGATAAAAACCATGAATTCCATCAATCCAAACCTCTGCCCAACCTCGCTGCCAAGATTAGCGATGATTTTTTTTTTTATAGTTGTGCTAAAGAAGGACCGGGCTTAAGAAAAAAAGATATAGTAAGGAAACTCAATTTAGCATTGATACAGCAAATCAACAAACTTATTTAAATATGTCCTGATGCAGCAACATCTTTTAACTGATGTAAAGAAAGTCATTTCAAAATGACTTACTTTGGGAAAAATATGCATCTTGAGCAGAATGTCTCACTTACTTGATCCCTAGCTTGGCAAAGACAAGTTCGCACTGAAATGACTTTCCTTGTCCTTTTCCACCCCAAACACCCAAGATAAGAGGCACCTGTTATTCAAGGACCATACAAAATATCAAAGTAATTTGCAGGAATACCTGGTACTTATTGCTATCTCTACCTCTACATTTCAAAGTGCAAAAAGCAATTGCTGTTAGGTTGTGGAGCTAAAAGCTTCACTGATGCAGACATGGAGAAGGCCATTGGAGGAGTTGCTGGAGTGTCACAGACACCGGCGTCGGTCAGGCCAACCGACGTCGGCAGGTGGGAGACAGGAAGCAACCGACGTCGGTCAGAGATCGGCCGGCGTCGGCGACCCCCAGGCAGACAGGGACCGATGTCGGTCGCCTGTGTGGTTCGACTGCGAGTATATTACGGGCAGTTGGTTGACGAACCATGTGTTTGCATGTTTAGAGCTAATTATAGACTGAGAGCTGCGGATCTAATTATTGTATTAGGTGTCTAATTATTGTTTGGATGAGATCTATATAATAGACTCATGGTTGTATTGTAAACTTGTGCTAGAGAGTAAGAGAGCATTATTATAAGCTCCTTCTGTGTGTGAGGTAGAGCAATGGTGTGTTCCTCCTAGTGCCACAGTACCAAGGTGGGTGCTGGATTAGAGAATCAGCAGGGTTTTTCAGGATTGTATGATCTTGGTCATCAGGTGAGCATGGCTATGATAGGAGATCTACATGGTAAGTAAGATCATTGATATGCAGGTGTGTGTGTGTGTAAGGTCAAGGTTCACAGGGGTGCAGAACCAGCTTGATCTGTAGGTGGAAGATCAGATAGGACAGCAACACAACAGGGAGCAGTATCAGGAGAGATTTACTTGGAGTACAGGTGTGTACTCAGAGCATAGAGGAAGGCAAGGAAGATCCTTCCATAAGTAAGGTCTATTGAGGTGCAGGTTGATGCAAGTTCAGGGGAGATCTACTTGAAGTACGTTTGAGTACTTGTGGAGTGCGTGGAGCACTTGTGGTGTGCGTGGAACACAGGTATAAGGTGAACACCAACTCAGTGTGTGAGTTGGGTGTTGGGACCTAAGAGAGAGAGCTTTGAGGAAAGAAGTACTGTTCACTTGAGGTGTGAGAAGCCTCTGAAGAGGTGGTGGAGAAGAAGTGGCATCTTCTTTATTGTATTCTTTTCTGCAAGAGTTTTAATACAAGTTGTGTATTGTCTCTCATATCTTGTGTTATTTCTGGATTCTAGTTACTTGTTGATTCTGGTTATTTCCGCATATTAAGTTGCTTGTATTTGGTAATCAATTGTGTGCTTCCGGTATTTCATATTCCCAACACGTGGTATCAGAGCTAAGGTTGTAGGAAGCAGGTTTTGTGTTTGGTTACAGGTCACTCTCAGGGGTTTCTGATTGAGTGGGAGTAGAGCAATGGCAGATCAAAGTAAGCTAAGGATGGAGGAGTTGAAAAGCACAGTTGGTCACTTATGGTCCGATGGAAATAAAGAGCAGGTAAAAGGAGATTGTTGGTTTGTGGAAGATCAACATGGAGGAATTGAAGAAGCAGATGTTGCAGGGGATGTGGCACAGGATGCTCTGGGAGGTTTCTTGGATAAAGTTGAATCTTGTTTTACAGATTCGGTTGCCTCTTTCCATGCAGCCCCAGATAGAGGAGCTGGTGAGCCTTGCCAAAGAATTGGCAAAGGGGAAGTGAAGCTGAAATTGCAGGCGGCCAACACATGGATGTTGAAGGTGGTCATGCAGGTCCCAGGTTTGGAGATGTGGCTAATTTCTTCAGAAGAGTTGGGTGATGAGAGATGCACAAGAACTCTCACAGCGGATGCACTTGAATTAGCTGGTGGTAAGAAAACAGGTACTCTTTATCTACTTGTTTATATTACTGATTCTTCTTTTGTTGCAGAGACGTGGCTTCGTAGGCTTGGTCACATGAGCAGGAAGGAGATGCATGTTCTTAAACGGAAGACAAATATATTTGACAGGCGTAAGAACTGGAAAGCCTTGGTGTTCTTGGAGGAGATGGCGGATAGAGACCAGTGGATGGGGCTGGATACTTCTGAGCAGGGTAGTTTGGACATGGGACTTGATTCAAAAGAGCTCGCGGGTAAAAAGTCATCACTTACAGGAAACACAGGTACCGACGTCGGCAGAAAAACCGACGTCAGCAGTACGTAAGACCGACGTCGGTCACAGGACCAACGTCGGCAGTAGAAGGACACCGACATCGATAGGTTGGTAGTCAGGACAGGCGCAGGAACCGATGTCAGTTGGATGCAGACTGTGAGATGGCCGAGATCGGTCACTGTAATGAATTTTGGGTGGATAGCAAGCTGTCAAGGAGTCTCAAACACCCATACGGAGGACTGAAGACGTAAGTAGGCCTCAAATTCATTGTTCCTCTTTTTTATACTAGTTGCTGACTGCAGAGTAGGAAGGATCCAGGAAACAGTGGGAGCGTGGCATGGAGAGATTGTAGAACCAGATGGGAGATTTGGTAGGGTTGCCAGCCGGTATGTTAGCACTGCAAGACGAATGGATTCCTTAGTTGAAGAATAGAGAGAACGGATACGTGAGACGGAAGGCCAAGTTATATGGTCTTGAGGAGCTGCAGGACAATGGTACAGGTTTTGACAAGTGGAGGACGAAGCATGACTTTAGTCAATGTCAGGGTAACTACTGTGGTTTGACTTACCAGGGGGATGATGATTGCAACATCATTTTTTTGCTGTATGTGGATAGTATGCTAGCTAGCAGGGGTGTACATACAGGGTTTTTCTGAGCTAAGGGTAAGATTAGTTCAGTGGTTTGCTATGAAGAATTTGGAGTAGCGAAATTCTTCGGCATGGGAGACATGGGAGATTACAGGTTGATTTTGTCTCCAGTGGAAGCTGATGTGAATCAGGTGTTGGCGAGATGCAGGATGCAGAATCGGAGCACACCAAGGGCTGGACAGTTCATTGTCCAAAATCACATGAGGTCTAGCATAGACCTGAGTTTTTCCAAGCAGTGGGAGTTGTCAGAGAGTTAGGAGCCAATTCGGAGAAGTGGATTCTCAGGTATTTGAGAGAGACTAGCAGCAGGGATTCATGCTATTCAGGGTCAGGACTTCACTACATGGGATTGTAGGTTCGGATGCGGCAGGGCACTCGAATGACAGGAGGTACACCACAGGTTGTGTGGTGGGTGGTCTTCAAGATTCATCTTGAAGAGGAATACAAACCAAGAAATAGATTAGATGGGGTACAGGTACAGTGCAGCTGTTTATCTCCAAGTGGGAGATTGTTAGGTTGTGGAGCTAAAAGCTTCACTGATGCAGACATGGAGAAGGCCATTGGAGGAGTTGCTGGAGTGTCACAGACACCGGCGTCGGTCAGGCCAACCGACGTCGGCAGGTGGGAGACAGGAAGCAACCGACGTCGGTCAGAGATCGGCCGGCATCGGCGACCCCCAGGCAGACAGGGACCGATGTCGGTCGCCTGTGTGGTTCGACCGCGAGTATATTACGAGCAGTTGGTTGACGAACCATGTGTTTGCATGTTTAGAGCTAATTATAGACTGAGAGTTGCGGATCTAATTATTGTATTAGGTGTCTAATTATTGTTTGGATGAGATCTATATAATAGACTCATGGTTGTACTGTAAACTTGTGCTAGAGAGTAAGAGAGCATTATTATAAGCTGCTTCTGTGTGTGAGGTAGAGCAATGGTGTGTTCCTCCTAGTGCCACAGTACCAAGGTGGGTGCTGGATTGGAGAATCAGCAGGGTTCTTCAGGAGTGTATGATCTTGGTCATCAGGTGAGCATGGCTACGATAGGAGATCTACATGGTAAGTAAGATCATTGATATGCAAGTGTGTGTGTGTAAGGTCAAGGTTCACAAGTGTGCAGAACCAGCTTGATCTGTAGGTGGAAGATCAGATAGGACAGCAACACAACAGGGAGCAGTATCAGGAGAGATCTACTTGGAGTACAGTTGTGTACTCAGAGCATAGAGGAAGGCAAGGAAGATCCTTCCATAAGTAAGGTCTATTGAGGTGCAGGTTGATGCAGGTTCAGGGGAGATCTACTTGAAGTACGTTTGAGTACTTGTGGAGTGCGTGGAGCACTTGTGGTGTGCGTGGAGCACAGGTATAAGGTGAACACCAACTCAGTGTGTGAGTTGGGTGTTGGGACCTAAGAGAGAGAGCTTTGAGGAAAGAAGTACTGTTCACTTGAGGTGTGGGAAGCCTCTGAAAAGGTGGTGGAGAAGAAGTGGCATCTTCTTTATTGTATTCTTTTCTGCAAGAGTTTTAATACAAGTTGTGTATTGTCTCTCATATCTTGTGTTATTTCTAGATTCTAGTTACTTGTTGATTCTGGGTATTTCCGCATATTAAGTTGCTTGTATTTGGTAATCAATTGTGTGCTTCCGGTATTTCATATTCCCAACAATTGCTTCTTTACTGTTTCCAGCAGTTATTCGTGAGTGAATTTTTCAAATAGGCTTAGAAAAGAGCATTTTCCAATCAGTGGTGGTGGGAAGTCACATGACAAAAACACAATATAGGACTTATGGGGATTTGCCAAATAGTTGGAATCATGACATGCCCAATATAGGCCCTGATGGCATCTGTCAATTGGTTATCAACAGTCCAAAACTCCAGTCCTGTTCAAAGCATTCATGGCATGGAAGGAAAGAATTACTGTCCGCTGGGTGTACGTGGATTGGAAAATTCTGGTTAACTCCCAAGGTTGGCCATGAGGTCAAAACCTAGGGAACAGCATATAAGGTATATGGAAGGAAAACCCATTGTGGGGTTCCACAAAGCGGTTCTAATATGCCAAATTGGCACCCGGCTTGGTCATGAACTAAAAAACAAAGTCTTACCTCTGCATCCCCTGTAAGAGGGTTTGCCCTACTGGTCAGACCAATAACATGTCCATGTTTTGTTTCATTTTAACTTCTACTCTCGAGGATAAATTATCACTTGTAAAAAGAAAATACAATTACATACCTTAATTTTAGGTAACTCCATGAAATTCTTTGCTATGTGGAGTACTAGCTTATCCATGAAGGGTGGAGCTATGTAAAAACCATCCAATGTAGTGTTATCATAAGCATACCTGGTCATATTAAGCTGGATTCAGCAAAAAAAACCAAAAAGGCCTAATCCAGAGATCCATATGCAAATGATTATCTAGAGGAATGAAAACTGAGCAGACGAGAAAACACATACGTGCGCTGAGCAGAACTGATGTAGTCATAGGTGCTCATAACAGCTGTTTGGGTCCCCATTCCCACAGCCCCCTGAAAGATTGAATCAACCATGCCCTTACCTCTGGTGATGTCTTGTTGGTCATCAGACGTGTCATATGCAAGTCCACCCCATCTGTCATTCTTCCTTTCAGTTTCTTCGAATTCACAGAAAACCACAGGAAGCCTTCCTCTTCTTTTTGAGACACCACCCAAGCTGCCATGGTTGATGACAGAGCCCAGAAAAACTGAGCTTGGCATGCATTTCTCATTGAATCTTCTTGCATGTTGAGGAGAAGAAAGCACGCTCTAAAATCATAAATAATACAGTAAACCATAAATCAAAAAATAAACTCCTGGTGCTCAAGCAGAGATATATAAGAAAGAAGATAGGAAGAAATTTATATTCATGCACAAGCTGCCTTCAAGCATAAGGTTTTGGGATGGTTGATGCTCCACCAGAGGTTGGCAGCGAAGGCAAGGCTTCGGAAGGTTAGTATTATAGATTCTACATGTAGACGATGTGGCAGAGAAGAAAATATTTTTTATGTATTTTGGAGATCCCCAAACAGCCAGGACATTTTGGGATTGGCTCCAAGCTGAATTTAATCTGATTCTTAGTGCCCCATTTGTTAGAAGGGTCCCTTATTTCGGAATACTTGGATGATCATGGATAGCTGCCAACTGTTATGGCACACAGTGGGGTTGAAGACTCTAGGATTTCTGTGGAAATCAAGATACAAAGGGAGGTTTCTTAGCCCAGGGGAGTTGAAGATGTTTCAGAAAGAATTGGCATTGTGTATCAAAGTAAGTTCAGGAGTATGAACAAAGATGTGAGTCAATAACTCTCTTGAGGCAAAGGTATATTTGTTAGAAGGGTCCCTTATTTCGGGATACTTGGATGATCATGGATAGCTGCAAACTGTTATGGCACACAGTGGGGTTGAAGACTCTAGGATTTTTGTGGAAATCAAGATACAAGGGAAGGTTTCTTAGCCCAGGGGAGTTGAAGATGTTCCAGAAAGAATTGGCATTGTGTATCAAAGTAAGTTCAAGAGTATGAACAAAGATGTGAGTCAATAACTCTCTTGGGGCAAAGGTATATTTGTTAGAAGGGTCCCTTATTTCGGGATACTTGCATGATCATGGATAGCTGCAAACTGTTATGGCACGCAGTGGGGTTGAAGACTCTAGGATTTTTGTGGAAATCAAGATACAAGGGAAGGTTTCTTAGCCCAGGGGAGTTGAAGATGTTCCAGAAAGAATTGGCATTGTGTATCAAAGTAAGTTCAGGAGTATGAACAAAGCTGGGAGTCAATAACTCTCTTGAGGCAAAGGTATACATGTTAGTTGCCTTGGTTTTTCGATAGGCTCCTTGTCATGATTGGGTATGACACATTTTCAAGAATACTAGTTTTTTACTATTATTTGTATTAGAACAACAGAACTGTATGTTTGCAAAGAAAATCGAAATTGAAAATCGAAAACAATGAAACAAATCGAGCAGATACATTTTTTTTAGATCCTACAGACCAATTTGGTTTGAAAGCATGTTTAAACAGTCTTTATCATTTCTCATATAATCTCTAGTCTTACTTTAATTTCTTAACTACTATGATGTAAGTTGATAACAACTTTAGAATAAGTAAATAACCTGAGGGATCTGCTGCAGCCTGACAGAGCCTCCGAGAACTGCCATTGTTAACTTCTTCGATTGTGCATGAAATTTGGTGCAAATTGTTATTGTTTGCGGGTCATTTTTGAATTAGATCGATGATTTTGGTAGTGCAATTCTCTACTCAATCGACCAAATTCTGTTTGAATCTTTGGTTTCCACGGACCTGGTGAATGGTTATTTTTAGCATGTCTAGGTGCGTCTTACGTATGCATTGCTTTATAATACTTTCATGATACTGATGCTCACATACGTACGAGGTTAGACATGTGATTCTAATGTTTTCTTCGAAAGAACTTCGGTGGGGGATTGGAGTTAGATGTAAATAAATACCCCTACCTCAAGCCTTTTAGTTTGATTAGGGGTTGTCATCGAATCTGTCAATGCAATTTGAAAATGTTAATGTAAGTTTGAAACTGTTTTATCAGATCTCAATTTGATTAGAGCATGATCTCAAGGTCATATAGACTCTTGTAGTCAATACGACATACAAATAGCTCTAGTTAATGACTTTCATATGTAAAATGAATATGTGATTTTGCTCACATGTTTATGCTTTTGCTCTTTGTCCTAATTTTATGCGTTTCCTTCAAAGATAATATAGATGTCGATAAACAAAAATTGTATGACATAATAGTTTTTGAAAAATGTTTTAAGAGTGCTTGATCTATTATGTTTGCTAAAGATTAGATTGAACTTGATAATGCTCGATGATCAAATGAACCTACACTAAGGTAGGAGCATCCTGATTCACCTGCAATCTTGTATCAACAAAAAATATGTTAGTTTAAGAAGGCTAAGTATTGTGTTGCACAAGTTTCTTATTCCATATATGTCTTGTGTAGTTTTGTGTTACCTTCGAGCTCGCATATGTTTGTAATGTTATGTGTAGTTGTATTTGTTGTTTGTCTAAATAAGCTTGCAAAGCTTTATGCAATAAGTTGTGTTACTATTTTGTAAGCACAATAGTGTGGAGATTTACGGTACATTTCCATCAGTTTGTGATATCTCTTAAGTAGTAGACCGTTAATATAAAGTTTGATTCTTCACCACAAAATCAATTGAGTTGATGAGGTTTCTTGGAGGAGTTACATCTTCATTTTATAAGCCATGCATTGAATTTTAAGTTATCATGGCACAAAGGTTTTTCAACTCAATTGTTGGTTATAAAATCTCGTGATTTCGTGCAAATTTATTTATGTGCATTTGTTATGGGTGCATATATCCTTGTGATGTGTTGTGGAAGGAGCCAATGTTGACTATTTGTAATTTAATCCTTAAAGTCATGGAAGTTGATAATGATTCATTTAATATTTTCCGTGGTGTAGTAGGTTGTGATGTGTTAAGTTGTAACGTGTTATTGTGCATTGGGATTATGAGAGATATTTATTATTGGTACACAATGAGGTTTATTAATGTTGTTACTAGAGTAAAAGCACTTAATGCAAGTAGGTAGACCATATGCCTTTATAAGCATGCCCATACACCTATGCTAAGGGACTAGACTCTTCAAATGATTATAAGTGTGGAATACTAGATCTCATAATTTTTTCTCAGATAACTAAATGTTCAAAGGTCGTGAGTTACAATAGAGATATACGGATCTAATGTTGGAACACATCTTGTTTTGAGATTGTGGTGTCCTTATTTTCATTGTGCATATTGTGATTTCTAATTGTTAAAATCTAATAAATATCTGAATTTATGTTGTTATATTTTATTGCATATACCTTAAGTATTATGAGGGTTGCATGGTCTAAGGCTCATCCTAATTGACACCCCTAATTGTGACTATATTATTTGTTATAAAAGCAATGTCTATTCCTTGTTAATTATTATTGCATTCCAAATTTACAAGTGTGGGTAGAAAGTAGTTGCAGACATCTTGCAGTTAGATTTTTGGGGAGAAGGTGTTAGTGAAGTTGTTGATCTAAGATCATTATTTGGTATAAGGATCTAGATTTATAAATAAATGGCAAATAGAGGAGGCTTAGGTAGAAGAAGGGATCAAGTGATTGGAGTGCCAAGACTAAAGATTTGGTGGGATGATGAGAGAAATACAAGCATGAATGGAGGCTACGGAAACCGTACATCACTGAGGTATTGAAGTGGTGGATGATGAAAGCGATTTAAAGTCATAGAAGAAGCACCTAAAGATCAAGTTATGGAAGAAAAGGTTCATGAAATTTAAGATCAATTATTACGAGTTATTGCAAGAATGATAAGTAAACCAAAGTTGGACCCCGTAAGTTATTCTAGAAATTTGAGCCTTGAAGAGTTCATTTTAGATCACTGACTTACAAAAATATGAATATGTAAGTATATAAGATCCCAAGTGGGTTAAATTCATCGATGCAAAGTTGAAAGGTCACACATCCTTATGGTGGGATCATGTTCAAATTGAGAGAGTACACAAAAGCAAAGATAAGATAAAGACTTGGAGAGATTCATTGTAAAGTTGGAGGCTAATTCATTCATGTGGATTGTAATACGAGTTTGTTCAAGAAGATTCAAAACTTGTGACATAGAGAGATGAGTTTGAAGTATTACACTGAGGAGTATTATAGACTTACCATTAGAGTGGGTCATGTTAAAGATGATGTTGAGAAGATCTCAAGGTATGTAAATGGATCATGCATGGAAATTCAAGATGAGTTCAAGATGATTAGATTGCAGTCTATTGAGGAAGCCTAACATTATGCACTAAAGGCAGAGGAAATGTTATTGCACAAACAATAAGAAGCAGTGTGATGGAAATGGAGATTCAAATGTGGATGTGGAATACACAAAGGTTATTATACATAAGCGAAATAAGGCTAGGCAAGTAATTCAAAAAGTAATAATGCTAATAACTAGAAAAGTAGATGTAATTTCAAAGGTAGATGATCCTATGGACAAGATAGAGGTCGTGGATTCAATGGTACATGTTCAATATCTGGTGAGATTAGCCATAGAGCATTTGAGTGTCCTCATCTGCATATTGAAGGAAACATAAGAATTGATGCGAGTGCATATATTTCACAAGCATATGTATAGAGGTTGAGTCTATCCATTATATATATGAAACAAATTTTGGATAAACTTTCATGATGAATAGGATATGTTGAAGCTTGCAAAAGAAAAACATAGTCCTGCACAAATAAATTATATGTTCAGAACCATTTATGAATATGGAGGTAAATGTTGTAATTTGATTGTTGACACTGGAAACATAGATAATATTATCTCAAAATAAATGGTAGATAAACATGGTCTAAAGAAAATTATACATCTAAATCCATATAAGTTTTCATGGTTGTTGAAGGGATACCAAACTCTATTGAATGAATAAATTTTGGTAAGTTTTCAGATTGGTACATATAAAGATGAGGTTTTATGTGATATAATGCCTATGAATGTTTGTCATAATTGATTGGAAGGCCTTGGAAATTTTATTTCATGGTGCAACATGATGACCATGCTAATACATTTAAAATGTGGAAAGATGGAGTAACACACACACTGAACCCTTTGAAAGATAAGTGTGAAGAAGTGGATAAGAGTCCAAAAGCGTTGATGATTTAGGGAAAATAAATCTTGAAGGAAGTCAAAGAGAGCACATGTTATTCATTGATTTATAAGCCAACACAAGATAATTTAGGCACAATAGAATAGGAAATACTTCCACACAAAGTAAATGAGATACTAAGTGAATTTGAGGAGATTATGTTCAATAATTTTTCATATGGATTACCATTGATAAGGAGCATAAATAATCACATGGATTGTATACCTGGTTCGAGTTAATCAAATAAAGTGGCACATAGGTTGACTCCAAAAGAGAATGCAAAGTTGAAAAGACAAGTTCAAGGGCTATTGGATAAAGGTTTAATTAGAAAAAATTTGAGCCTATATTCAACACTAGTAATATTAGTGCCCAAGAAAATTTGAGAATGGAGAATGTGCACTGATTCTAGAGCTAGTAATAAAATTACTATTATGTATGTATTCCCACCACCATGCATGGATGATTTTATGGATTGCTTGAGTGGAGTAAGCTACTTCATGAATATTGTTTAGAAGAGGGGATATCACTAGATTCAGATAAGAGAGGGTGATGAATGGAAAACAATATTTAAGACATAAGAAATATTATATGAGTTATTGGTTATGCCATTTTGGTTACCTAATACACCGAGTACATTCATGAGATTGATCAATGAAATTATTAAGCTTGTCATTATGTATTTTGATGTCATATTGATTTTCAGTAGAACAAAGGAAGAACACGTGTGACATTTGGGTAAAGTGCTAGAGAAGTTATACAAAGAAAAAATTATGGTGAATTTTTAAAAAATGCAATTTCAAGCCGAAATAATTGGTATACTTTGGATTTGTTATTTCTCAAGAAGGTTTGAAGATGGATCCAAATAAGGTGTGAGTTATACTATATTATCCATCACCATAGAGTACATTTGAAGCATGTAGTTTTAATGGACTAACAAGTTTTTAAAGGAAATTCATTAAGAATTTTAGTGGGACATGCACAATGATCACATATGTGATGCAAAAATATAGAAAGGATTTTTGTGGACAATAGAAGCAAAACAAAATTTCCAGTAGTTGAAAAAGAAGATAATAGAGCAATCGGTATCAAGGTATTTATAGATTTCAATAAGATATTTAAGGTAGATTGTGATATGAGTAGCACACCAATAGGAGTGGTATTGGTCAAGAAGGAAGACCTATCACATATTTCATTGAGAAGTTAAATGATGAAAAGTACAAATATTTAGTGTATGATCAAGATTTATATGAAATTGTGCTAGTGATAAATAAATAGAGACATTATTTGTTGCCTAAGGATTTTATATTGTATACAGACTACCAAGCACTGCAATTTGTTAATAGTCAAAGTAAATTGACCTAGAGACATATGAAGTGGATTGAATTGATATAGATTATTCATTTTTGTTGAAATACAGAGTGACAAATCAAATAAACTGGTTGATGTGTTGAGCCACAAGTTATTTTATTGAATGAATTAAGAGTGAAAGCCATATGATTTGATCTTACGAGGAAACAATATGAAAATAATGTATATTTTCAAGAATCATGGAAGTCATGCGTATAACTATTGAATGGTAATATATCACTATGGTTAAATTATTGTATCCAAGATGGTTTATTATTCAAAGGAGAACAATTGTGTACATCGAGAGGTTTGATGCTTAAAACTTTGATCAAAGGAAAGCAAAGTGGAGGTTTGGTATGTCAATTTAGTTATGTTAAAACATTGACACAAATGGTATAGATTTTTTTTTTGGATGTAAATGGGTGTAGATGTGCACGAATTTGTTTAGGAGTGTAGATCTTTTCAACTATCGAAAGGAACAAGTCAAAATGTAGGGTTGTATCATTCATTACCTATTCTAGAGAAATTGTGGGAGGATATAAGTATGGATTTTTTTTAAGGTTTTAATAGAACACAAAGAGTAAATGATTCAATATTTGTGATATCTAATAGATTTTTGAAGATGGCACATTTTGTGGTATGTAGGAAAAATAACAATGCAACAAACATTTCTAACTTGTTTTTGAAATAAGTTGTAAGGTTGCATGGTTTGCCACACATAATAGTTTTAGACAGAGACGTGATATTTTTTGGACATTTAAGAAGGACATTTTGGAATAAATAACACCAAGTTTTAATTTAGTTCAACGTACCATCCTTAGATAGATGGGCAAATAGAGGTACTCAACATGATTTTGGGTAATTTGTTGAGATGTTTAATTGAAGGTAAGCTAGGAACATGGGATACTATTATGGTGCAAATTGAGTGTGCATTTAAAAATTCAATGAATAAAAGTATAGGCAAAATACCATCTCAAATTATTTATGGGTCATTTCCAAGAGGAGTTTTGGAGTTACATGACATGAAAAGTGAACAAAAGAGAAGTGCTTCATAATTATCTCCCTTCACAAATTCTAACCCATATTTATTTATTGATTAGATAAATAAATTTCATGATAGAAAGATTAAAAATTATGCATGCAGAGCGTATGTGAGAAGTGCATAACCAAGGTGATAAAAATGGGAAAAGAATACATTGTTATAAAATCAACATAAAAATGTGAAGAGAAGAAAAGTAGAATATTAGGTGGGAGACTTAGTTTCATCACACTTACAAAAATAGAAATTTACAAAGGGGACTTATTATAAGTTGAAATGGAAAAAGGCTGGTTTGTGAAAAATTATGCAAAAAATGCATATGAGATATAATTACCTGAAAGGGATACACATATCACCTATTTTTAATGTGGCTATTTGTTATCCATATTATGAAGGATAAATTAGTGAAAGTGTAAGTGAAAATTCTAAAGAAACAGATTGGAGGTTTTAGATATTATAGAAACAACATGAAGAAATATAGGAAGTGATTGACACTTGAGTTGAATAACAAACAATAAATATAACTATGTGTAACAAATTATGCATGGAGCATTACAAACAATTTCATGCTTGGATGTAGCACAAAAATACATAACATATGTGAAATTAGAAACTTACACAACACAATGCTTAGAAAAATTATCTAAACTAACATATTTTTTTATCAATTCAAGATTACACATGAACCTAGTCCTACATCATACACCCTTGGTAACAAAAGAAACATTTTATCCTATTCATGGGAATTCTAATAACTTTGCTAATGATATTACTTATCTTGGAACTTTTGAGTGCTAATCCATGTTGCATATTTGATGTTTTAGGCTTTTTGATTTACCACACACACACACACACACACACACACACACACACACACACACATACATATATACATACATACATACATACATATCTATATATATATATATATATATGTATATATATATGTATATATATATATATATGTATATATGTATATATGTATATATGTATATATATATATATATATATATATATATATATATATATATATATATATATATATGTATGTATATATATGTGTGTGTGTGTGTGTGTGTGTGTGCATGTATATATAGATATATATATATATATATATATATATATATATATATATATATATATATATATATATATATATATATATATATATATATATATATATATATATATATATATATATATATATATATATATATATATATATATATATATATATGTATATGCATACATATATACATATATATGCATACATATATATATATATATATATATATATATATATATATATATATATATATATATATATATGTGCATATATATATATATATGCATATATATATATATATGCATATATATATATATATACACACACACACACATGCATCTATATATATATATATATACCGTTTTGATACTTGGAATAAGGAGATCCAATAGAGTGATTTCATTATCCTTGATGTGATGTTATCATGAGTTGTGTGTGTTTGCATGTAATATATGTTAGATTATGGTTGCACACATATCAAATGCATTATTCATGGATGTATTAGGTTGAAAATTGTTTATGCAATCTCCATAGATATCTTAATTCATAGATCGAGGCCATTCATAGTAACCATTGTGCACCTCAAGTGAGCTTCTCCTTTAGAATTATTATGCTGGTATTTTATTTATTGGCTATGGTATTAATGTGCATGACTAATTTTAGCTAAAATTTTGGTTCCATTCCCTAAACCTTGTCTAGTGATTTAAATGGCTTTGGAGATACATATGTGGAAAGAGAGACGTGAATGGTTATCGGGTTGTATACATATTATGAGGCCTTGCATGAATCATGAAAATTTGGTGCTACATGAGTAGATCTGAACAACTAATGTGTGGTTTAATTTTATGAGGTATGAATTTTCCAAACTATAGGGTAATAATGTTGGAAGCAGTATGTGAGAGATATCTAGGTTGTTGAGATGTATTTTACATATATTTTAGTTTTTTCTATCTGTACATTTTGGTGTGACCATACTATCTCCTTTTGTGATGTTATTTTGATCTCACCATGTTATTTTCATTCAAATTTTGATAAAAATGGAATTTATATTCACTCAAATGTATTATATATATA
Organism: Torreya grandis; assembly: GCA_037957365.1. Lineage (NCBI taxonomy): Eukaryota > Viridiplantae > Streptophyta > Pinopsida > Cupressales > Taxaceae > Torreya > Torreya grandis. Next base: position 2,233,175 of record JARHVA010001062.1, read on the forward strand.
TATATATATATATATATATATATATATATATATATAAAAGAACCATCATATCTACTTTTATGATGACCTTTTCTAATCCAATTTCTGATAGATGAAAATAGAGGAAAAATTACACCTTTTTGATAGAGATAAATTTATCAGTCACTCATATTTATTTTACTTATGTTTTAGGTTCTTTTATATATTTATTTTCATGCAACCATCCTATCAACTTTCACCTTGACATTTTCAACCCAATTTTTTTAATGATAAAGGATGATTTGATGATCGCTCAAAATTTGATGAATTTATTTTAGATATGATATGATGTTCATTGGTTTTTACGATCTAAACTTTCATGCCACCACATGTGTTCAAATAAATTATAATGGATTATATTATTTTGATGGTGTAGATTTCAAATCTAACTATGCAAGTTCCAAATCTATTTTTTTGGCTTCATATTTGAGTGATTTAGTTTCTGATCTAAGTTTTCTCTTTGTTTTGACACTTTTTTAGTTATGTATGAAGAAGATATGATGTTGCATACTTGGTAAGAATGGAACACATTGATAAATATCATGTGTGGATGTTATATATTTGGTGAAACCAAATATTAGTGCATTATCATAAGGGATATAAGTGTGTTGCATTTGTTAGGTAGTGTTACATCTTTCCTCCTAGCCTATATTGTTGTTGAAAAGATGAAATTTTTTGTGGGATATGAATGTTGGAGATACCTATATTTATGTTTTTGTTAATGGAATAGGGTGGTACCCCAATTTTCATATGATTCATGTCATGTATAATAATTATATGCTTATTTATAGTGATTAATGATATTAAGTGTTTGATATTTTTATAAGAAATAAATTTTTGATTATCATTTACATACATTTATTTTGTAGTATGGTAATTACCTCCAATACTAATATGATGTATGGAACATATGAATTGATGGTGTATAAACATGACACGATGACATTTTTTTTATTGCTTAGTGTTTTTATAAAATCCCCATGTATATGATTATTGCATATTTGTAGATATAAATGTTTGCATAGTTCCTAGGACATGATCATTGCATGAAATTACAATGTTCACATGTATTAGGGCAAGGTAATTATTACAAGTAGTGAAAGATTAACAATATATCTCATAATTAGATAAAAAATTTATATATTTTATACACACTTGATGATATGTATACATGTGATTATTATGAGTAAATGATTAGAGTATGTAGTGACACATGGCATGAGCATGACAGGTTGACACATAAACATGATTATATAGTGGTAGTAGAGAGAGTATAAACTCAAATTTAATCATTAAGTGCTTGAAAATGTTTAATCTTGACATCCTCACCCTTAGTATTTTCACCCTTCTATTAACTTGTAATATCTATGGGAGCATTCACTATTCTATTGACTATGTTGAAATTATTGAAAATATCATTTAGGCATCCCTATTATGTTTACAGACTCATGTCAGCTATATTCTACTAGTTTTGTCCTTCTAGAATAAGACCACAATAGGCAAACATGGGTGCACCGTGGCCTTGCCTACTAGTGTGATCTTGTCCTCTGCACCCCAATGATAAATTTGTAAATGTAGGGCATTTCATATTACCCCTCCCATACTTTTAGAAAGGTAAATTAACGTAAATATTCCAAATATTCCTATATATAATCGCATCAATACCTCTTTAAACACATATAAAAGTCACTTAGAAATTCTACTACACATTGAGAAAAAAATTACTATTCTTTCCAATTCCAATTCTGCTATATTCTAACAATCATACGCCAAGTCTGAAGTCATTATATTGCAGTCAAGGGTATTCATTTTCAAACATTAAATTCAAGCTATCTATTTGAATTCACATATAAAATATCAATATTGACACACTCACTTTAGGAGCTACATCAACTGAAGGCCCTTTTGGGTTATATAGGTGACATTCAAATTACACATGGTTTTTTGAGGATAACATGGCTATTCCCCTAACTTTACTCCCCCATTTTGGAATTTTATTTATATTTAGTTTTTATGCATGAGATAGGTTAATATTTTATAGGTATTCCATGTGGAAAATTTGGACACATAGTCAATCAATAAATCCTCAAAGATAGTTATAGGTGTTGACACAGGAAAATCAGTTGCATAGTTAATAAGATGTGACAACAATAACCAAATAGGCCATAGTGAAACCACGTCCTCCTATCCATATTTTTCCCAACATAATTTTAAATTCTACATGTGGTTGAGACATAATTCAATGTTACTACAACTAGTTTTTGTCAATAGTTAGCCTACACAGTCAACATAGATTCTATTTGAACTAGGTTTCAACATCTATATGTCATTTTACTATTTATAGTTCATCTCAAATTATATAAATTAATTTATTTTATATTTAGGTATGTATATTTATGTAGATCTAAATTATTTTTCAATGGTTTATTTTTTATGAGCATTTCATTGTTAAATTAAAAAAATTAAACTTTTTGGTGAACCTGTAATTTTATTTGAACAATGCTTTTTGTTTTCTTTATTTTTGTCATAGGATTTCATATATTTTTTTGTAAATCCCTAACACTAAAATAAATAACCTTCAACCTTGTATACAAATACAACACTTAAAAAACTTGATTTCAACCTCAGACATAGTTGCTAACACTAAAAGCATTTCATTTTAACCTTGGATAACATTTGACACTGAAGCATTCATTTCAACTTTAGGTTGAAATTTATCACTCTCTATATAATTTTTAATTTTTTTAATTTATTTTATATTTGTTTGTTTCTTTTTTTTAGGAATTGTGCTCTAGTAGTTTTTTGAACTAATTAGTGACTTTCATTTTGGGTTAAGCAGTGATCTATTTTACAAACACCATAGTGTGAGGGGTACTACCCCAATACTCAAACCATTATAAAACATTAAGTATAGAGTTTAGTTTCCATCTACATCATAATATATAAAAATTACCTAAGTTCACTTATTTACACCACATGAAGCCTCTTTTAACCATTTAACTTTTGGTGCACCTGATAAGAGCATATCATCTAGGGAATTTATTCTCATTGTACCCTCAGAGATGAGGTAGTAGATTATACACATAGTTTAGTCTATCTAGTTAGTCATCTAAAATATTGGTCTGACACTAATTTAAGAATTAACAAGTATATTTGAGATCCCACACAATCATTCAAACCCTTGCCTAGATCACCATTTATACGTAAATTTTTATTTGTATTGTATTCATAATCTGATCAATAAATGAATGTTTCTTTCATATGATACATACGATTATGTAGTTCATTGTCACATCTTATATTACTTTTAAACAAGCTATTCATTATGTTTTTACATGAAATTAATGTCAAATTACTAGAGAAACTATATTAAATTATGTCTAATCTCATGCCCTTCCTATTTCAAATGGTCTCATTACTATATCATTTGTCAAATATACAACGACTTGGGAACAAGAAGAAGAATATATTATACATTATTTCATATATTCAACTTCAAAGTATCTTCCATTGATTAATTCACACCATCTTGAAGGGCACATTATGGCTCTTATTTAAGAACCCAATACTCAAGAAAAGTCTAATGAAATAGATGAAGCAAAATTTATGGAATATCTTTGTAAACGTTAAAAAAGGTTGACTCCCTCTTATATGTCACTAGAGATAAACAAAATAATTTTTCTCAAGGTAGCTCTTCCAATATTATCACTTTTATTTATACACCTCCAGTTACTTCCATAGTATCATCCATCAGTTTGGGAACATCACTTGGTTTCAAAAAATTATTCATGCTTGTGCCTAATCTCATCTACAAATGATACTTTTTAATAAACAATTCTTGCCTTACAATCCAATCTATCTCAAATTGAGAAATATATTTCTCATGTTAGCCCCTCCATGGATTCATGATCCTTGTTACATAGCCATTTAGAACCTGAAATTGCATCTTGTCCCTTATTATTTGTCTTTGTGTCTCCTAAGCTTCCTTTAAATGAATGCAAAGGTGATCTTGAATAACATTTGTGAGCATTCCATGTAGCTTGTCTAAAATATATATACAATTATAAATAATTGATAAATCTCTTTCCAAGAATTCTAAGTAAAATTCTCTTAGATGGTTTTATGATATTCCTCTTCAATTAGTAAAGGCCTTCAATCCTTTGAAAAATTAGTTTTAAACATACTTTTATATCAATATTAGTGAAAAGTTATCATACATTTAAATTGTAAATCTAAAACAAGGGTCTAATAAAACAATCAATGAATATGTTCTAAGGTAAAATACTATGCTAGAAAAAATGACAAATAAAATAGATATAATGACATCCAAGATAGCTTTACTTAAATTTTTATATCTCCACTTCAAGAGTCAATAATTTTTGATAAGTTAAAATATTTTGATGAGTTATGCCACACAGTCAAAGAACATGAATTCAAGTTGCTTAATTTGAATAAGCTCAAGTATAATTCAAATGTCAAGTTTCAAATCAAGCCAAATTATAAGAGTGAAGCAAATGAAATTAAGGATGAAGTTAAGATTACAGTTAGTGTTATCTCACAACTAATACAAAATCTTCAATTATAAGCTCCACAAATGAAGTATTTTTCAAGGTTACCATCATCTCCTCATGTATTATTACAAAAGCTACTTGAATGAAATCTTATCTGTCTTCCTCCACCAATGATAGTGGATATGTCTAGATCAAAATCTATTTTTTGATATCAATGCATATTGAGACTACCAACAATGTATTGAGTAGTCCATAAATAGATGCTTTAAGCTCAAGCAAAAAAAATAAGATCTCATTGATGAAAACATTATTGATATTGACACACCTAATAAAGAAGCGAAGCCAAAATAAAATGACAATTCAAAAATCAAAATGTACAAAGATCCTTTTATAAATCATGAAGCGATAAATAACATGGATAGTTTTGAAGTAAATTATGCATATAATGTTCATCCTTCTCCTTATACATATTGTATCCACTTGATAGCTTTATTGGTATAGTTATAATCAATTAAACATCCCATATTATAATCACATTTGATGATAGTTAATTTTTTGATGATGATTTTGATAGGCATGCACTCTTTATTAGAGCATATGTTTACAAGCAATCCATACACAGTTTTATGATATGCAATAGATCAATTGGAATTATGTGGGACATAACACTTCTCTACTTTCTTGGTTATACAGATCAAGGTTTACATGATACTTTTAAAGTTGTCAAAGCATTTGAGGGTCATACACATGATACTCTTGTGTATATAGTACTGCCCTTACAATTAGGACCTCTCATAGTGCCCACACCATTCTTAGTACTACCAAGCATAAGGGTATTTGATATGTTATTAGGACACCCTTGGAAAAAAATTTAGAGAAATATCTTCTTATTTGATAAAAATTTGGATTAAAAAATAATATAATATAATTTAGACAAACCACTACGTAAAATCAAAATTTATAAAATAAGTATAAATTAAGCATTTCTGATTTGAAAGTTGCTATTTGTGGAAAGTTGCTAAAAGGGGAAAGAAAAAATGACAAATAACTTAGTTGAAACTTAGATCTAGGTGACTGTAATAGTAACTATGTAATTGACTATGAAATTATGTGAGATGAATCTGAATCAGGAATAGGGCTCCACATCCTCCTAGGACAAGGCCATGCTCATTGGATAGGGCTAGCATGTGTTTTGGTCTATAGGGTGTGCTAGCATCTAATAGGGTTTTTTTACTTTTGTGTAAAGTATGACTGGTGAGCATATACTTGTAGGTCTTGTGTGATTTAATAAAATATTTTGATCTACTATGGGAGTCGTTGTGAATGTTTTTATTTGTTTAGAATCTTAGCTCAATAGATAAATGAAGAAAAATATGATAGATAGAGAAAAATGGGTTAGTGGATGGATTTTTCATTGAAATAAACATTCCCTATGTTGAGTGTTTCCTAGATATCAATAATCAAAAGAGGGATCAAAATCCATGTAGTTATCCCATGCTATAGTTGTGTGTGTGAAATAATGGTGTAATGTTATATGCTAGTGCAACCCAAGTGTAATTAAGCCATTCGACAATTTAATGTGACCTTGAAGGTGTATTTAAGCTTAAATTAGGGATGCTTGGGTTGTGTGTAATTATAACTAGAAAGAATAGACCCTTTCTTCTCAATGTGAAATTAGAATACATCTAGTGTTTGTACTAAGGAAGCCTCTTTCCATCTAGTGAAAAAATGAAGATGAATTATGTTTATATAGTGGTATTTTGGGAAATTTATTGAATGGGACTTGAAAAATGTGTAGGATGACACATTAGGTAAATTTTAATTTGATAAATTATCCATTTTTTTGAGAGGATAAAATTGGCAGATTTAGACACTACCAACAAGTGGGATAGTCCTGAAGGAGCAGCCTTGTTTGAGGAGAAAAGACAACTAAAGTAGAAGTGTGGATTAGTATAATAGTATTTTTAGGCTATTTGGAATGAGGAATAAGAATATGTTGTATTAGATTTTATCAAGGGAAAGAGTCATCCATATAGAATTAGAGGATTATTAGCTTAGATCTATGGATTTGAGCATGAGCGATGTGTATATAAAAGTATCATCACAAGTTCATTATTTTAGTATTAAAGGTTAATTTTAATGACTATATTTTCCCTCCTTTTATTATAGTAATGCATCAAAGTGAAATTACTAGAGTAAAAGAAAGACAACTATACATGAGCTGACTTGTGTTGAGTAGTCTTAGATGTAGACCACATGGTGAACTGTGATTCATTCAAACCTACAGTGAAACATGTATAAATCACTCTTTATTTAAGATGAAAAAATTTATATATCAAATAAAAAATAATGCATACACTTATTTGGGTACTTAAAAAATTTTGTTTTTTGGTGTAAGAAAATGGTGAATAGAGAGGGTATGACCCTCTAGAGATTTATTTCTTCATTGAGGCAATTAGATTGGACTGTGCATGCATTGCTCCTCATTGATATTAAAATGTGATAAAGAAATCAAGGTGTACTTGACTCCATCATCACAAAACTCAAGATAGTATAGTAGTTTGGAATCCCTATATGAAATATAATAGATCATTCATGTGAAAAAAGGTGAATCAACCACTACAAATGGAATAAGATTCATTTATCATGCAAAACTGATACAAAAACAATATGATATGAGTCTGGTATATATAACGTATAAAATGACATGATTTACTATTCTTGTAGGAATCTTGGTGTAAAAATTGATAAATAAAGTGGCCACATGCCACACACATGCCCTCGATATAATATTTATGTGTATTAATTCTAGTAACCAAGTAATATCAAATGGATTTATGAGTAAAAATTGTGTAGTAACTTGGAACACATGCCATGCATGATGCCTCAATATAATAAAAATATGAGAAAATCTATGCATAATATGAAAATTTATTTATGAGTAATATTGAAACTAATATGTGAATTGAGTGTGATTATGAGAAATATGGAAAGTTCTATATTTAATCCCTTAGGTGAAACCACATTGTTATGGATAGTTACAACCTGATTTATTATCCAAATGGAGCATTATTGTATAAATATTATTTATAGGTAGAAACTGAGTCTGCACTATGATCATCTGAGTAAACACTATCTTTTCTTGTATGTGCATTGGGTTATTGTAGCTTATTCTCTAAGACAAGACACTATGCATGCCCCTTGTTTTGAGGTGAGTTATGAATCCTACAAAATAACTTATGTCAAAATAAAAAGTTATGCGAATGATGTTATCTAAAACATTAGAACCTAGAGAAGTAATGATAACATTGGAGGTCATGGGATCATATTGATAATATTAACAAAATTAGTAATGTATGATACATGTAGAACTCAACATACATAGTTTCATGTCTAGATAGATAATAGCAATTAGAAACACAATGAATAATTGATTAAAAATGAGTACTTAAAAATGATATAACTACTCAAGGATAGATGCATGATATTGATCATGGTATCAATAGACTAGGAAAATGCATGATATTGATCATGACATCACAAACTAAGCAATCAAAAGTCATGGCCATGACACATACAAAAAAATCACACACAAAATCACACAAACCACACAAACCACACAAGAAGTCCAAAGGAATACATATAAGGGACATGTTCAAATGTCACTTGCACACAGAGAAAAAATGCAATAAGGCTTAGAACCTCAAATAGGGACATGTTAAAATTCCCATAATACAAAGAAAATAATACACATAAATCATGAAGCAAAATAAATAAATAACATGCATGGATACCTTAATTTGATCTACATAAGTAATTAGTTACATCAATATTCAACAACTCAGGTATTCAATAAGATAACAATGTGAAAGTAAGTAAATATTGAAATATTTTATGCAATGTATTGTATTTTTAATGTGAACAAAAAAGATAGTCATATAATGATAAAACATGTGTAAGAGATTCCCCTAATGAACTTGTTATGATGCGTAGAAGTATATAAGGCCTGTGACTGGTTTAATTCTAAGAATAGATATATTGTGCTCATTGGGATAAGTATATTAGAATTTAATAAGAGTGTGATGAATTACTATTTGAATAGTACAATTTTTGCCATGTAAAATTTATAGGTCTAAGGCACTATCACCACCTAAAACTACATTTGGGAATGACAACCTGTATGTTCTACAACTCAATCAAGTACACTTGTGAAGCATTTTGGATATAAAACTAGATAGAGAGAATTATTAGATATATTGAGCACAAATTAACTGATGTAAATAAACTACACATTCCATGCATAGGTCTAATTTTTAGAATTTTTTGGAATATTATTTTTTTGGATTTTTGATTATATATGATAATTTGGAATATCTAAGCATAAAAAAAAACATCCAATGGATTTGGATAATCTAATGGTGGATTTGGTAGAATTTTATCAACTTCTAAATACTGATTTTCATTAAATTTACATAGATCATCATCATTGTGATCACCATACCACATACACTCTATAACTATTGGCTTTTATTTTACATTGTTGTTAATTTTTTTCATGAATATAACATGTTTCTCTATCGTGTAGGAAGACTCAGATGTTGTTTTATGAAAAACCAACTTTGAGATTTGTTTATCATTTCTAAATTTGTGATCGTCATCAATACCATCATGATGTATATAAATTTTACTATACTTAAATTTTAATGTGAGACAATGCTATAACTTATCAATTGTAGCATCCATTTTATGTAACCATTATTGACCCAATGTAGCACTTATTTGATTTTTTATTTGCTTAAAAAAATAGTGTGTCCACAATCTTGTGACCACATGCAACTGGTATTGTAATATGTATTATTGGATCTTGGAAATAAATAGCTTTTTGCAATTCATATTGACCATGAATTATGTGTTGAATAAATTTAAGTGCATATATATTTGGCTCTATTTCATCATCTATTTCCACATGTTTTCTATATTCATTTTCAATAACACTTGAATAATCAAGGGATTATTTATGGAATGCTTATAATTCATGTGTGTTTGACCCTAATTTTTATCCGTAATGGGTTGTATTATGGGTTTTATAATATAAATAGTGCTTTTATCCTTATATTTCTATATTTTCTAATGTAATGCTGACCAATTATCGGTAGCATACCCTATTATTCTATGAAAATAACAAAAGAGTTTTCCCTTTTGATTTGATAATCTATTAGTAGATCTATGCCTTAGTGTTGGAAAAATAATTACTTATATACCATGTAACATATATGACATAACATCTAGTTTATCTTGTACATTATTGTTGTTCACTAAAACAGCCTTACCATTTTTATCTCATTGTGAACAACAAATGTCAAAGAAGGTTTTTGATAGAAATAAATCTTTGAAATATTGCACATCCATGCTAGGCATGGCTGATCGACCCATCGTCTATAGATGAGAAAATGTGAAGGCACACTACCTTCACACTTGCACATCCCATAGGGATGTGGCTTTCAGACCCGCTGTCTCCTCTGAATGTGGTAACATAGAGATAGGATTGAAAAAGTGGCCTTGCCTTCACACTCATGCATCCTAAAGGGATGTAGTGAATATAATCTTCATCCCCTTTATATGTGGTGATGTAGTGATGCATATGTGAAAGTAGTTATGCTTTTACACTTATATGTCCTAGAATGACATGGTAGTTGGGACTGCCATCTTCCACTAATGTGCATGTGTGTATGAAAGTGTGTGGTGTATTGACCAAAAACCTATATTTATTCAAATTAAACAACTTTTTAATCATTTAAAAACTTGATAGAGGTGATTTTTGCACTACCCCTACCCTTTTGATAGAGAAGCTCTGCCAAAATTATCCCAAAAATCTCATGATTACTACTTCCCTTGCATCACTATTTTTCACCCATTTTATAGAATCTCTTTCTTAGGGATTAATTTATTTCTAGATCACTATATTTCCATTACCTTGCACTCTTTCTAGTGTATTCAACGTTTATAACTCCCTGACCTACTTGATATTCTATCCCTTACTTGTCAAACAACTTTTACAAACCTAAAGGTTAGCAAAATAAAGTTCAAATATAGAGGGTACGAGCCACTACTAGTGTTGGACTATGATATTCCAAAGATTTCCTATTCTCAAATAGGTCATGTGGATTTAGAGGATTTCTATAAAATATTAAATTCTAAAATCCCAACATTACTCATTGAACACCTTGTAGAGAGTGGTTTATCTCAAGCAGCTACCTTTCCAATTTCAATACAATGTTCAGATCTGGTATTTGCTTGTGCCAAATACTACAACTTATAGACAAGATAAATTTGAACAAATCATGCTGAAACTAGATGGAGTTTTAATGAGCATGATATCGAGTCTTCCCCTTCATGAGGAACTAGTCAACATGAACATCAAATAGGGATATACACATTGGGATAAGGATCTCATCAAATGCTTAACCACTATTAATAATTGTTGGTTGAAACAAAAGTGAGAGAGACCCTCAAAGGTATCCAAGGTCTTATTTATAATAAACTTTAAAGAAGATCTCTTAGATATGGTTACCCTATTGAACCAAGTGGCAGGTAATGAAGATACCATGCCTTTCCAGCATTAGATGTTCCTCCTAATGTAAATCATTTGCTAAGAAAAGCAATCATAGAATAGGGTGAGCTAATCAATGGTTCTTTTCATAATCAATTACTAAACATGCAAACATTAAAATAATTATTCATGACATCATATATAGTATATTCAATAGCTTCCTAGAAGGTATACCCTATAATCTCCTTATGAGGAACAATCACATAAAAAACATAGGTATTTGAGTGCTGCCCTCAGCTCACATTATAGTAAAGCAATAAACACTACTCTTGAGTTAATGAATCTTTCACAATGAGGGTGGTACAAATGATAGAAGAAGATTGGGTTTGAAATTTCAATAGAAGAGGCAAAATTGATTCACCAATATTATAGCTACTATATCCAATTCTAGAATTTTATGTATATTAGGGTTGGAGGTTAAGAAGGACATTGTTTGACACTTCCAAGGTTGGCAAGAGACAAGATCATTCTCATTGAGCTCTATAGAAAACTGTCAGCTATTCATAAATATTATAGATAAAAACACATACTCAATATTTCTTTTCCCATTGTATTGGGTCATTTTGTTCATAAATCAACTATAAATGTGCTTGACATTAAATTGGCCATCTCTAAGTTCACTCTCCAAACCTATGCCAATATAAACTTGGTGGATGCCAGATGATATGTAAATTAAAAAATATAGGCATAGGATTTACATATGAACATAAGCTCACCTCAAAGACTACTAGGATGATTTCAATAATGAATTTGAGGTAGTCCAAATATATTAGAGTTAGATGACCCTAGATCAAATAAAAACATTTATAGATGAATGGGTTCTTGAGGGAATGATAAATGACAAGTCAGATATTCTTGATCCAAAATACACTAACACAATCATGAATGAACCCTTACTAGTTATGAATTAGTTAATTAGAGAACTCGCTGACTTGTAATGGAGAACACAAAAAGTATGGGATCGCATGAAAAATGGTTAGATAAAAAATTGGTTGGAGTAACCATGGGTAGTTCAAAGAGAGGGAAAGATTAAGCTCTTCCAAAGTAACACCCCTCATTAACTTCCAGGAGAAATAACTATAAGGTGGTAATTGAGTCCTCAGGTTCCTCTAGTTTGAGTGATAGTGGAGATGAATATCCCAATCCTAAGAAATAGTTTGGAAAGCAATGTGAATAAAATCATGTTACAGGGGAAAATAAGCAAGCCAAAAAATTAGTAAAACTATGATCTTCAACTAAAACCGTGGGTGATCCTAGCTTGCTCATCCCAAACACTACACAACAATACATAGCCTCATCTTCAAAGATGGAACAATAAAAAAACTTCAAATAATAGAACCCAAATTTCCATATGGTTCTTTGTAGGTTCCTCCGCCTCCTCAAAAATCAGTCCACCCCTTCTCCATCAGCTACCTACATGATTACCTTTAGAGATATTTTGTTTCAATGGATGCAACTAACGTTACAAAAAATAAAAAGTGTAGTTGAAGTTGAATTACTAGATTTGATGTGGTAGATGATATGTTAAAGAATCTTGCATCAAATAAATAAAAGATTGCCTCTAGGTTGGTGTTAGATTATTTAGGATCATAATTTGTAGAGATTTCTGAGCTAAATGTTGATAAAGACATAGGAGAAATGACATTAGGAGATTATAATATGCAAAGAATATCACTTGGAGAAGCAACAAGAGAAGGTGATATTCATAATATCCAAGAGACCACTAAAAGGATCATTAAGAGGTATAAACAAGATGTTTTAACATAGGAACAACTCAAAGGACATATCAAATAGCTAGCAAGTTATGTCAATTACTTGCTTAATCTGGTAGAAATGCTTGCAGTACTATAAGTTGATGCTCCAACATAGTTACTTGAAATAAATAAAGATGTCATTGGCATGATCAGTAAATATAATACTTATGACAAGACTTTTGAAGTATGGGTAGATGACTTCCTCATAAATAGAATGAAATATATTAAATAAGTCATGAAAATCTATGATCTCATCAATCAATAACTATAGGATATCCATGTATAGATCAAAGCCCACACCACCACTTTGAAGGTATGGGAAGAAGCGATCAGAGACATAAAAGAAATGATCATGATGAAGGCGAAAGTAATGGTAGATGGTGGAGTATTCAAGAAAGAATATGGTGACACATCTTGTAAGTGTGCATAATGCATATTACAAAAAATGTAAATCTTGAACAAGGCCATAGAATAATTGAAAGAGAATAGAGATATGGGTGAAGAAAAACTCAAACTAATTTACAACAATCTAGATGAGATTTATTGTCATTTATATAAATAATATGGGATTACGACACATACCTTGGATGAACTAAAAGATCAATTCTAAAAGGTAGTCAAAGATATTATAAATGAAGGTAAGTTCATTAAAGCCTCAATGACAATTCTCATTAAAATCCATATTTCACTAGAAGAGTTGAACAAATAACTGGAAGAACTATTTAAATCTCAAGCACCTTAACATTCATTTCCCAAATATGGTTCACACACTGTCATCATGTGATAATTCCAAAAATTATGAATCTCTTGAAGCATTCAAGAGATTTTGAAAATTCAAGGAGGAACATGATAAAGATTAGGACAAGGAAGGTATACTTGTAGTCAACCCATCTGCAAGTGTTATTGACTCACAAAAAACTTCTCAGTAAATTTGTAATCTCTCTCTTTTCTATTTTTGTCTAACTTCTATTTTAGGAATCCATATTTTTTTTTGTAAAATTGAAAATTATGAAAGGTAGAATAAGATAAAAAATAAAATATGAAAGGTCATTTTGGAATGTGAAGGGTTAACCCATTACCTTTATTATAAATACAAGAAATGGCAATTGAAAAGGGGATTTTTGATATCCATGATTTGTGAAACTTGAAGAGGAGGAAGAATAAAAATTTATGTTCAGTCTTTATCCAAGAACAAGGAGTTGAATTTTGTGTCTAGTTGTTTCCTTAATGGGCATGCATTTTTCTTATGTTAATGTATTTCTCATTGTTCCAAGCATGGATGTTGGTTGATCTCTTTTAAATAATTTCCATTTTTACTTTATTTTATTGTGTAAGTGGGTGAAATATGTGATTATTCACCCTCCCATAGCTTTCCATCTTCCCTTTTATTTTTCCTTTGTTTTCAGTTGAATGTGGTTCCTACCAATCTCCTTTCATTCAACTTGTAAATGTTGTACATAGTTGTGTTAGTTTTTATTGATTTTAATAAAGGGAACCTCCCCTCACAATAGATAAGACAATTTTATCTCTTGAACTGTAGTGAAATCTTGATTTGTCAATACATATAAATATTTCATAAACAATTTTTGGTGCACACCATGGGGCACGTTTTATAATTTTTATGAAACCCACTATTTTCCAATCATAGTTATTTGCATGACTATTCTTAGAAATATAAACCCAAAAATTTAACCAAACCTTGACTGGACATAAGTTGCATATCATATATTTATTATGATTTATGGTAGTTTGTTTGAAATCATAGGGTAAATAATTCCCAGTTTCAAAGATCTACATTCGTGCTAGACAAGAAAGATTAGCATGCTAATTTTGATCAAAGTGTGGTTGTGTTTGTTGACATAAGGATAATAGTCAAAGCTCCTTAAAATTCTCTAGCATCTTGGCTGAAATAAGATATACAAGGTCCACAAAGAGGAGAGGGATCTCTGATGCATTCTTTGAATTACAAGAGCAATACAATTTCAGACTTTCTCCAAAATAAATAAAAGTACAACCTTTAAGTAGATCCTTCTCTTTGCCTAACATACTTATTTATGGAGTATTAAAATACTAAAATATGGTTGTTGCAATACCTTAGGGTGCTCATATAGGCCCATTGGATTTAGGTGCTCAACTCCATGAAAAATGAAAGGTTCAAAAAAGAATTTCCCTAAATTAATTGGTTATGGGAGACAACATCCTAATGAACACATCAAAGCTTTATTTTTTGCATGCGGTATCCTCATTGTTGAACATGAAGATGTATCAGTTAGATTATTTGTGGAAACTTTGGTTGAAGGAATTGTGGAGTGGTTTCATCATTTACCCACTACTTCCATCCCAGATTGGCAAATGATGAGGGATAAATTTGAGAAGAGGTTAAAACCTACCAAATATGAACATTCCATTTTGACACAACTATATGAGATAAAAAAAGATTCCCATGAACCTATGAGGGATTCCATATCCTGCTTCAACAAGTTGATGCATAAATCCCCTATAGTTACGATGTCCATAGTAGAGAATTAGAAGTGTTTCTTTCTCAATGTCTAATTACCTAAAGTAAATTTTTTATTGTGAATAAATCATCCTACGACATTGGTTGATGTAAAAATGCAAGCCACCAAAATTTAATATGATATGACCATGGATGGAAAGATGAAGAAAAAATCCTTCAAAACCAAAGAGCACAATTCAACCAACCCTCTTGTTCATAAATTAACAAATGATATTTTAGATTTGAAGAAACAGATTCCCCAATCTCAAAATGATCCATATAAAGATATACCCAAGAGACCTTTTATTCCATATCATGGAAATGTCCATCCTAGATTGTCTTCTCTAACTCTTCAACTTGCTATTGAAGAAGTGCCAATTGTTATTCATTAATCATGTATTTTTCACACCACCAATGATCATGATGTTCAAATTCATAGAAATGGAAAGAATGCTATAACTTTACACAATTGAAGAACCATCCAAAGAAGTTGTTTTGGGTACCTCTAATCCTAAAATTTAGGATCCTGATGGTGACTCCATTATGGTTTATTTTGATTATGAAAATGAAGGTGATGACTATGAAGAAAAAGTTGAGGATATAAATAGTCATTCATATGCAATATTCACTTGAGTTTAGAATGAAAAGATGAAAGCTTCAGATAAGAATAAAGACATTAATAAAACAAAAGAAAAAGAGAATCCTAAAGCCACAATAGGTCCTGACTTTTTTCTCAACAAATGTATTCCATTACCAAATTTTTCAAGAGACAAATAATTCGAAAAGCCCAATAGTTCAAACCCTCCTCATTTGATTGCAAATTAAGAACTTATTAATTATTATTTCAATATAATTAATCACAT
The DNA here is from genome assembly GCA_037957365.1 of Torreya grandis. Lineage (NCBI taxonomy): Eukaryota > Viridiplantae > Streptophyta > Pinopsida > Cupressales > Taxaceae > Torreya > Torreya grandis. Next base: position 2,249,428 of record JARHVA010001062.1, read on the forward strand.
GAACAAAACTAAGGTTCATATTTATAAAACCAAATACCTTAGAAACAATCCTGAATAATTAGAGAGGTTAGTGAAGTTTATCAAAAGAGGAGGCTCTAACATTACTTTTAATGGAGCACACATCAGGATGGCTGATTCTAATTTATAGAACAATGTATCCATCACCACTCCAGGCAATGAGAGACCTAAAAATTTCTATATATCTATTTTTATGGGTATTTATAAACTAAAAAATGTTATAATTGATTTAGGGGCTTTAGACCATGTCATGCTAGCAAAGGTGGCACATGTTTTGGGGCTAACTTACACCAAAAATCTTTGGCACTATTTCAACATGGAATCTAAATAGGTTCCATTAATCAGATAGATAAAAGATGTGAATTTTGATTTAGTCACCTATCCATAAAAAATGATGAAGATGAATATACTAGTAGTAGACATTCCTCCCAACTATGAAATGTTGTTGAGTAATTCCTTCTAAAAAGATCTTGGGGGAGAGATCAAACTCAATTTGACTCAAGTGGTAATTCAAATAAAAGGAATTAATGAAAAGTTGCTCCCAAAAAAAAAAGACAAACTCCTTGTATAAAAATATAATGATCCTAGAGCAAATATCTTGTATAAAGAAACTAGACATGGAACTTACATGATGATGTCCAAAAAAGATATAAAACTCCATGAATTAATAAAAGGCGATTCTAATAATATTTAGACTCTAGAATTTGATAAAAGTTGCTCAACCACTGGTTATGGTGTTGGTGTGCTATTAATATCCCCACACAATGAACCTTTTACTTTAAGAGAAAATTTAGTTTAAATGTATAAATAATACTACCAAATATGAGGCTTTGTTACTACAATCCTTACTATAATCGTTGTTAATATACTACCGAATATGCATGGGACATCTCTACTTCCTTAATGATTCTTCCACAAAAATTGGCCAAGATTGGTATATTATTGAAATGATATATTGCCTCAGTTAGATAATGTTGAACATTGGAAAATATTCAATAATGATGAGAAAATTATTGCCTTCTTAGAGCTGAAAGATAATTTTAGAAATTTATTCTTTAGTGGAAGTATTGTTACATATAGAGAGTATTTTATCTCTGAGGATAAAGGGGAACAAGATTCATCAATACTTGACATAAAAAAAGATTAATTTGAAGCTAACATCATTTAGTTAAAAGGAAATAAAATACCAAAAGGTCTCGTCTCTTTAGATGAGATGTTTGACAAACATGACAGGTACATTAAGCAAAAGATTCAAGGGAATTCCCAAGGGTCTCCTGAATATGAAAAAGTAAACATTGGAATTGAATAGGAACCAAGGTATGTAAACATCATAATATATTTTTCTAAATAAAACCGTAGAATATTTATTGCTCTCTTTAAATTCTACAAAGATTTATTCATTTAGAATTATGTAAATTTGAAATCCTTCAGATCAAGGAGCATACAACATGACATTCCATTAAAACCCAATATCAACCCATTTAGGAAAAAGTTGAGGTATTATAATCCTAAGATTATCTACCCAATTCAATATTCAACCTAGGTAGTCAACATCGTGCCCATTTGAAATAAGAATGAAGAAGTTAGGATTGTGTATATTTTTGCAATTTTAATGAAGCCTTGCTCAATGATAATTACCCCTTGCCAATCATGGATGAAATCTTAAAATCCATCATAGGAGCTGAAATGATATCTATGTTAGACAGATTTTCCATATATAATAAAGTCAAAGTAGCCACGAAGGATCAATTCAAAACAACCTTTACTACGCCTTGAGGAACATTGCATATAGAAGGATGCCTTTTGACCTCATCAATACACGAATAAAATTTTAGATATCCATGGATTTAGCATTAAATGACATTAAAAACAAAATCATTTTAATTTATCTAGATGATCTCACAAATTTATCAAAAAAGAGAAAACATTTCGAACACTTAAGAAAGGTTTTTGAAAGATGCTGCTCCCATGGCATTTCCTTGAATCTGAAGAAATCCATTTTTATAGTGATAGAAGGAAAGCTCTTGGGTCATGTAGTATATATGGAAGGTACTAAAATTTACCTATAAAGAGTGAAAACTATTCAATAGTTGTCCTTACCAATATCAAACTTGGTACTCATTCATTCTTTGGTAAAGTCAATTTTATTAGAAGATTTGTTCCAAAATTCATCAAACTCACCAGGCACATCATGAAAATGATGAGTGGGAAGGATTAATTTAGGTGGAGAAATGATGGGAAGAAATCATTTAATGAAATCAATGAAACAATCTCTAAAGCACTAATTTGACATGTCTATATTTCAATAAAAACTTCATTGCTTATTTATACTTTGATTATACTCTTTCAACTATCCTAGTATAATAAATGATAATGGAATTGAGTCCCCTATTGAATTCATGAGTTTTGGATTAAAAGATCATGACCTCAAGTATTCTCTAGTATAAAAAATGCATACGTGGTGGTCAAAGTCATGAAACATTTTAGGTTTTACATTCTAAACTCTCATATAATTATCATGGTTCCAGATTCAGTAGTAAAATCAATTTTCACTCAGCATGAACTTTGGTCAAAGAGAGGTGGATATATTGCTAAAGTATAGGAATATGATTTATATATCAAACCTACAAAATTAGTGAGAGGATAAGGCCTTTACTAGTTGATCATCAAAAACATCAATTTTTAGAGAAAAGAAAAGGAAAAGTTACTATTGTAGCACATAAATACACACTTTGCGGGAGAGTTTCTTAGGCTCTCTCACTCCTATCTACAAGCATTGAGACAACCTAAAGCTATGGGTATCTTGTCATGAGGTTGAACCTCTAAGATTTTTAATTAGGCTAGTTCCTCAGATGCTTCACTTTAGCTCTCATTTCCCATGCTAAAATCTACTATTGACTAAGGAAAAGGGATAAGAGGATAACCTAAAAAGGAAAATCTAAGCTAAGGGAGTTGATGTACCAAAAGAGAGTGATCCAAATTCAGACTTGGAACCTTAGTGACTACTACTAGACTTAAACAAGACAAGTCTAGCTGATCCTATTTTAGAGCTGCAAGTAGAGTAGCTATGTGGAGGTCAAAGGGGAAGATGCACTTTGAAGGGCAGGAAGAAATAGATCTAAAAGAGAAAAAATATGACTCGTAACACTTTAGAAAGGCACCAAAGGTTAACACATCACATGACCTACAAGAAACCAATAAAACTAAAGTGAGGTGCATAGAGAAATCATAGATGATGAGGAAAAACATACATTTTACAAGTTAAAATTCAATAATGCACATTTGACTTCAGTGGAAATTAGAAAGTTATCTTGTATTGATTCAAGAGAGTGTTATAAGGAAATTTTAATAGAGTGCCTCTATCACTAGTCGAGGGATCCATTTTAAGGCTCAAAGGCCTGTATATATAGTAAAAAAGGATGAGAGAAGAAGGGTCTTGCATGAGAAATGGAGAGGGATGTTAAAAATGGTTAAAACCACTACTACAAATGTCTTGACCATGGGATGAGATATCTAAGATCATATCTGATCTCCTCAAGCCCCTTGTGTATTCAAGTCTCCCTTGATGGAGCTGAGGGAGTCATGTCACAGGTAGTTACATGTTCTATATTGACATGAATGAGTTAATTTCTGCATTAAAACTAGGCATTCTCCTTCGCCTATATATCCTAGATGTATGAGGATAAAACCCCCATATATTTGAAACTAGATCGAGCCATGCTACTCAATGCTTTTTTTGGCTAATTGTCAGAAATGATGGCCATGTCAAAGGATGAGAGCCTTCATTAATTTGCACCTACCAACTTCTGCTAGTTGTTCAGGCTTTCCTTTGCTTTGATTGGTCATTGGAAGTTGACTTAGATCCTTGAATCACACCATCAATCTACCTAACATAGATTCTTATGAGTTGTTGATCTCCTTAATAATTGAATTTGCTTATGCCACTTATCCTTGACTAATTAGCCCTTCAGATTTACTGATCATTTGACTTAATCTCAATCTATTGGATCTCAATGAGTGATTAAATGTGAGCCACTGATCTGTTCAGTCCCACTACCATTTAAGCTTGCCCTCATGTCATTGATATTTGATCATGAGATCTTGATAAGTGTCAAGCTCAAAAAAATATTAGTGAACCCTTTGATCTCTTTTGAATGTAAACAACTACTTGTTGAGACCCATCTTTGACAGCTGTGCAAATGTCTTAGGCTTTCAAATTTAAATGGCTACTTACTAAATCTAGATTTTGATGTTTATGGGCCCATCAATTCCTTTGAATAACCTATTTCAACCATTTTCTTCATAAAATTCCTTTGGAAGAATTGTTTCTTTTAGACTAATTATCTGTCTTTTCTTCCTTCGAAACATTTCTTCAGAGAATTTATTTGAAGAAATTCATATCTTCTATCTATTTCTTTCAGGCTTTCTTCTTGAAGGAAATCCTTTGAAAATATGTGAAGTTCCTTTGCCCTTTTAAAATTCCCTTTTGGATTTTTGCATTTGGACCTTTTTCGAAAGGAAAGAGCCCTTTGGAAAACTGGAACTGTCTTTGTCACTGAGAAAAGTGCCCTTCGATATTTTGGAAATGGTCCCTTGAGTTTTTATTTCAGCACTTCTTCTCAAAGGAATTCATTCAGAAATTTTCCTTTAGCCTTTTATCCTTGGGCACTTTTCCAAAAAAAGTACCTTTGGGCCTCTTGCTTACAAAAATGACCCTTCAGATTTTTCATTTTAAACCTTCTCGAAAGGTAGATACCCTTCAAGATTTTGTAATTGATCATTTTCTAAAGGGATTCTACCCTTCAATTTTTTTTGAATGGCCTTTTCCTTAGTCAACTTCCTTCAAAAAAAAAGTCCAAAGGAATTCTTTCCTTTGCAAATCATCGCTCGAAGATCCAAACAAACCCTTCAAAAAAATATAATGGTCTTTTCTTCCAAACAAATGCCTTGCCCTTTTGGAAAAGTCCTTCAAAAATTTTGAAAATGGCCCTTCTAGAAGGAACATACCCTTCATAAAATTTGAAAAGGTACCTTTCAAATTTTTTGAAGAGGACCATTTCTTTTGAAAGTACCTTTCAAAAAAGTGAAAAATGGCCCTTCACAAAAAAATGAAAAGGACCACTTTCCTGAGAAATGTACTTTTCGAGAAAGTTGTAAAGGGAATTTTACTTAAAGAAAAGATCCATTGGAAAAATTGCTTGGACACTTCTCCAAAGAAAATAAACTTTCAAAACTTTTATTTTTGACAAAGTCCAAAAGAATTTCGACACTAAAAGTCCAAAAAAATGCAAGTAAAGACTTAGCTAAAAATGAAATTTTGCACTTGGATTTTGCTTGATCAAGTTTTCCACACTTATCTACTTTGGACTTCTCAGACCTCACTGCTTACTACTTCAAACTTACCACTATTTTCAACTTATAAGGCAATTTAAGTAAAGCAGATCCACAAACCCATGAAATGCTAGATAGAGCAACTCGGGGTTGTGGAGTCACTTTACTTCAGAGTTACGACTACTTGAAACTTACTTGAAAAATTAATAAGATTACTTTAAAAAACTTGAAGTCTTTCACCTTGTAAAGCCTAAAGCCTTCTTCATGACAAAACCCAAAATCTTCTTTATAACTTCTCTTTAACTTACCAAATGCTTCTACATCCCTTTTATGTATGTCCAAAGGTTTGTTACTGAAGTCTGTAGTTTTTCTAATGGAGTCCATAGATTTTCTAATGGAGTTCATAGTTATTCTGATGGAGTCCATATATCTTCTGATCAATAAGAATTTTAGGTGGATCAAAATAAATGGCCAATAGTTACCATTGGTTGTGTTTGTTGACTCTCTAAAAGAGTGGTATTTAGATATAACATTTTTTTAATCTTATGAAAAATGCCCAAATCACTTGAATCCCAAGAAAATATGGACTCTCAAACTAAAGACATCGAGGTATGTAATTTGGGATAACACATTGGTTAAAAAATATTTGGATGGTACCTTTTTGAGGTGCATACACAAAAAACAAGAAAATAAGATCTTGGAAGCTTTTCACGATAAAGTCTACGAAGGACATTTTTCATCCTCTGTCACTACATTCAAAATTATACAAGCTCATTATTATTAGCCTATGATGTTAAAAGATATATATGAATGGCTTTCCAATTATGAATCTTATCAATATTTTGTTGGTAGACCAAAGCTCACCACTCTACCTCTCAAACCACTAATCATTGAAGAACCTTTTCAATAATGGGGGTTAGAATTCATTGACACTCTAAATCCTCATTCTAGTGCTAGGCACACTCATGTTTAAATTGAAACAAATATTTTAAAAAGTGGGTAGAAGTTATTCTAGTGAGGTCTACCACTTCTGAAGTTGTATGTAACTTCGTCAAAGAAAATATCCTATCTAGATTCAGTGTCCCACAAAAGATAGTGACGAATTATGCTTATAACTTTTCCTATGAAGAACTATTTAGTTTTTTTTTTTATGGATATGGCATCTCTCTAGAATATTATTTAGATTACTTCCCTTAGGTTAATGGTCAAGCCAAATCTAATAACATAAACATAACTACCATTGTTTGTAAGTTGGTCAATGACAATCAAAGGAATTTCCATAGAAAGCTATATGATACATTGTGGGCCAACCAGATCAGTCCTAAAAGAGCAATAAAACTTTATCCATTTTAGATTATATATGGGAGAGATATCATGATTTACATATCTTTGGAATTACCTATATACATATAATATTTTAAAACTTGATCAATTATTGATACTTTATCTCTTGTAGGAACCCATTGAGTCTCAATCTATATGAGTGCACACATTAAAAGGTACACTAGGAAAGGGATGTGTAGACCATTGGTGCTTCACTTTATTTTTTACCCCTATACCACAACTTGTAACCAACACAAACCTCTCATATACACTTCCCTAAGGTTTGACACCTCCCTTACATACTCCTCTAAGTAATTCACCAAATGTTTTTAACATTTACTGAACAAAGTCAACCTAGGATGACCCCATACTTAAAATATATTAACACATCCTTTTCACCATTTCTTAAAGAGATAGAAGGAATCAAATAATTATTTATGCATATACTATCCACAATTTTACTTGAGGAACATTACTTAGGGTTTCAATAATACACTTGGAGATATGAATCTTGTCTTGTAAAGAAGTCTTTTAGATGCATAGAGAAGTCCTATAGCCTAGAGATGACCTATCCTTGTTATCTTTACATATCAAAACAACATCTTATGAAGCACCTTGTCCAAGGGAGATATTAATTCTTGGTGAGTTTGTCTTAAAAGGTAAGTATTCCTAACTCTTGTTCCTCCTTATTAAAGTAGACAAATTTGCATTTGTTAGCTTATAAACTTCTCTCTCCATGCATTAGGATTTCATCTACATTGACTTGAGTAGATATATTCTATGCATTTTTAATTTTATGTTTGTTACCCCCATTTTGTGACATAAGCTTTGGTGAGGACTAGGTTAGATTTTAATTTACTTTATGAATATGAAAACATAGGACCTAGCTAGGATTATTGCATGATGTTTCTTGACTAGATGTTTTAGAACCCTATCTAGTGATATTATTGTGGTAAGATACCCCTTAGTTATGTATATAAGATCCATATTGGTCATGAACCCAATTGTATAAATATACCAACAAATAGAAAGGTAAGTGTGATTTATCTTTTCTGAACTAGGATTGATTTGTAAACCAACTTCTTTTTCCCTTGTATACATTTTGGTGAATCCAACATGAACTAGCCCTTAAAATTTTTATTTCATGCATTCATTTATTATCATATATTATATATTTTTATTTCTACAAGTATTGTATCAAACCTATCAATACATTCTAATAGTATATGCCTAGGTTTAACACATAGTCACTCCTATTGACTCTGTATTTCTCTATGCAGTTCTTCTCCAAAAATAGGTAACTGGATCGATTAGATTGACTTAGTTTTCTATTTCAACCATAGGTTTCTAGACTTAGTCAGCCCAATCAACTCTATTTGTAGGTTACTTTTAGCATATAGGTTTTATAGACTTCGTCAACCCAGTCGACTCTACTAGCAAAATATAAAAATTAGCATTTGAGTAACACAACATAAAAATAACAAATTTAACATCTTCAAAAATTATCAAGATCATTCTCACCTTATTATTCATTTCTATTCTTCATTTATGGTCCTCATTTTTATAGTTTGCAGTCTCTAAAACTGTAACCTTATAATGAACTAGGTCGACTAGATCGACATAGTTTTATAGCTTGCTTTCCTATCTAGAAGACTCAATCAAGCTGTTCAATTGTGTTATTTTGGATCTTGATTCCATAAAAAACATTGATCCTATCAACTCTATTATGTATTATTTGCATACAAGGTCACCTGAATTGACTCTCTACTTTTCAAAAATAAAAGAATTAACCTATCTTGTTAGTAATTAATTCACTTTTCATTTTTGTTGCTTACTTAGAGTAATAAACATAGAATAAATAGAATATTTTTAATTTACCAATTTAGTCACACTATTTTTCATTTTTACACACTTCCAAATCACTTATTACCAAAAAGCATTGAAAATTTTCTTCCCAAGGTCTACTTACTTGGATTTCATCACCAAGGGGAAGCTAACTTAGTTTTCTAGACAAGTATAAATATATGGTTGATGGTATATAGTTACAAAGCAACTGACACCCTTATCACTAAGAGATTATGAAGTGAGGTGGTAAGCCCTAATACCAAGCCAATACCATCACCAATATAGATCCCTTTCAGCCTAAACTACCTAAAACTATCCATAGATTTCTTTTCTAGTTATTTATTATAGTTAACTCCCTATCACATTAATTTCAAAATTTATTATAACTTAAAAAAATTTAGGAATAACCACTTAGATTAGCATTTACATTCTAGTTTTGTTACATGCTCTTTCAAAATTGTATTTTATATTGCAAAACTTATACTAGCAAGCATTGGTACAAAGTTTGTGCTATGTGCTACAATTAGATGAAACAAATTTGATCTAATTTCTTATGTGCTCAATTAAATTTTCTTAGTTATTATATTGCAAATTTTTTTCCCTATCTTTAGAACATAGTTGACCCTATTGACTCAGTCTCTTATACGCTACATGTTCAATTTATCTTCAATACACAGTTGACCTATCCAAATGTGTGTCTTCTTAACTCATTTAGCTCTTCCATCTATAATACATAGTCAACCTGTATGATTGTGTCCTTTATAGCCTATTTTATTTACTATCTTACAGGACATTATTGATTGGTTTGAATTTTTATCTTACCAATTTATCCTTGTTTCTTAACAAATTTTTAATCTCCCTCCATCATGGATTTCTTGTTTGATGATAATACATAATTGAATCAATCAAACAAGATGAGTTTTACCGACCCTGATATGTTCCCTAAGACACATCTTGTGGCACCCACTATGGATCAATGAAATGTCCATATTCCACTCACACTACCAATTATGGGACTCCTCCCCATTCATCCTCAACAATCAACCCTTTGTTCTCATTATAAGATGAGTGTGATTTAGAGTACATAACTAAGATGCTCTTTTTCATCAATGAATACCCTCAACATAGAGGGAAATATCCTAAAACCATCTATAATTTTATGATTGATCTTCATATAGGAGAATCCCATTCACCCTCCCTTACCTTTTCTCATGGATCTAGGGGAACCACTTTTTTTGCATCTCAACCTTTCTCCTCTATAATGTATCCTTCCCACACCATGACATCATCTTTTATGTCTTCTTCAACCTCCATGCTAAGTATTTCTACCTATAGACATTATGTATTTACACCATTATATTATGAGTAAATATGTCTTTCCCCTTCCCTATCCTTTTTATGCTAGTTAATACAATTTTACTATTTACCATCTTATATTGCATAATTCTCTTATTAATTAATTTTTACCTAAGTAACTGGTTAACCATCCCTAAATCTAGTAAAATATCCCTAAGTTTATTAGAGGTAAGCTGTTTTCACCCCTTAACAACTTTTCCCTAGTTGAACCCATTGAAAAATGACCTAGACTAAGTTTAATCCCATGATTAGGAGTTGTTGGAACAAACGTGTTAAATTTAGACTGGATTGATACTGATCCCCATGATCATCATCAATATTGTTAGGATTGAAGTTGATTTATACTCAGTCCATCCTCAAGTTGAGGGATCCTAAATTTTCACACTAGAATGCTAGAGAAATTACTTGGAGTACTATAGAAGAATGCCACCCTTAGCTCAACGCATCCTCACTCTATTAAAGGTTAAGCACATCCTCGTCAACAAAATATTTTTTTATAGCATAAGAAACATTTTTTAGAGGTAAGTATGTTATCTATTTGACTGCATTTTGATTCATGTATGTTTTGTTTACAATCTATTTATCATTCTTAGTCTATTTAGATAATCAGTTTTTAGTCCCTGAGCCATTTAAAATCTCTTAGAGCCCACCTATAGGCCCATTATAAGATTTCTATATCCACTGTTAGGAATGATGATGATTCCTTATATAGATCAACATCGATTACATAATCAATATCAATTCTTAGATAATCAACATTGATCTCTATGTTTTTATTTTTGTTTGCAACCTGAGACTATTTTAACAATCCTAAGTGATTCTAATTTGATGTTTTTGATTTAACAATTTTGAGAATAACAGATTTTTATTCCTAATTTAATTAAGGGTCTAGAATAATAAATCAATAAATAATATTGCAGTAATTACAATACTAATTTGTATAATTTATTATGTCTTTTAAACCTTTCTAAAAATAGTAATAAATAAGGAAAAATACAATTTAGCTTAAAACTAGACTGAGATAGAGGCTAAAATTGGTTGTGCAAGACTGAGATAGTGTCATGAATCTAGATCTGGATTTCATTTGGTGATAGTATAGGAGAGAAAAAAATATGACACTTTAGGGTCTGATGTTATTGTTTAGGTCCTACCGCTACTATCCAAACTAGTCACAAAAATATGAGTTTTTTGAGTTTTGTTTGCTATCCCTGTATGAGTCTACCTATGAAATCTTAAGTGCTGAATGTTGATAGAGATCATTGTAGAATTGATTTAATCTTAAAACCATATACCTTTATTATGCTTTATAAAACTTGAGAAAGAGGGGGGGTTAGTGTGTGTAAGATGCACTGAACATGTATCCACACCTTTTGTGTGGGCACACTACCTACATACCAATACTCCAAAGAGGGATAACACCATATGTAATTCTCCCAATTGATGTGATTTATGAAATAGTGTAATAAGGATTCAAAAATTCCAAATTGAGAGTGCTTGAGGTGGCTAGGGACTGGTGTGAGGGTTTGAATATGTTTGTAGCTATGTTGGGTGATTGTATACAAAGAATAGAAAAAATTACCTTAGTGGTTTGTTTATATTCTTGTTTACTTTGTAAGATTTATCACTTCCCTTTATAAATGACCTTTGGATGGAATTTTAGAGGAAACTATTGATCATGGGTTAGATGTATTTGCACTAGGCTAACATGATAAAGGATAAGAATAAGATGAAAATGGTCATTTGGGCTTAAAATGTGATTGGATAGGAGTGTCAAAAATGGGACACCTTAGGGTTTAGTGCTATAGTCCAGGTATGACACTCCTATTCTATAGGCTCAAGACCTGAGGGGTAGAATTAGCTTGGGAAATAAAGCCTAGTTGAGTAAAAATTATCATTTGAAAGGCTATAGATGACTAAGAATAAGTAAAAAGGTGTCTAGAAGGGTCATGAGAACATGCAAGGAGGTCCTATGGATAGGGTGTCACAATCCACACTCAAGCTGCCAGTTTGGACATTTTATATGACTACATTTGCCCCCCCTTTATTTTAATGATGCAACAAAGTAAAAGACCATGATAAAGGAAAAGTAGAAAGCGTACCAAAACTTACCTATAAGGGTGAAGCTCATGAAGCTATGTGATGCTGAGTGTGCATAGAGAGAGCACATTATGAAGTGTAAATCTATGAGATAAAACAAATATTAGATCAATTCTTACTAGTTACTCAATATCTAAAATAAGAACATACAAAAGCTAGGTAAAAGAGAGAGGAAGAGAAAGGAATGGATACACATCACTAGGTACACAAACCAATACAAAACCTATTACGATGCTGAGTGATGTTGAGTAATGCTGAGTATGTGCTGTATCAAAAGTAATATCATGAATGGAGTTGAGTGCTCAATTCCCTAAGAGTGGATCAATAATAAAAAGGCTAGCCCTTTAGCTCCATCATTACCCACTAAATGAAGTTATGTGATCATGCATGTGTTAATCGATGTTTAGACTATGTGTCCAATCCCTCTGAGTAGATGTCTCAAGAATGCAAAGGTTAGTTGGACCTTTGGCTCCATCCTTGGACACTAAGTGAAGTTATGAAATGATACTAATATGAATGTGTGTCATATGAGATGGTTCTTGAATCCTATTAATGCTCTAAAATCTAACAATGTGGCATGTATAACCAAATGTGTACAAAAAACTAGGCTAATTTTGGCCACTTTGAAAGGTGGAGATTAAGCTTGTATGAAAGCCACTCTAAAACTAGGAACTAGGCTTATGTGGAAGCCACTCAGGAATGATGGAAACCACCTGTAGATGGAATAAGGCATGAAATTACTAATAATACCTAGGTAATGTACTAAACTTAGAAAGAAAAGAAAGCCAATGTGCCATGTACATTGCCCCCAATCATTGGTGTTTATAATATGGATTTTGATCTAGAAGTTATACCAATTGCCCAATCTGAGATTAGAAGTGAGAGCCATCATGTCATATATGATACCCCCTATATCTAGATTCTCTAATAAATATTGTACTAAAACTACTGAATATGATCTAAAGTATAGGTGAAAAAATTATAACTAAACTTACCTTTCTGTCTGTTTCTATAAAATTTTGTTTTTTTTATGTTTAGATAGGAGTGTCAAAAATAGGACACCCTATTATTTAGCATTGTTGTCTAGGTTTGGTGCTCTTGTCCTTTGATAATTTTGAATACTATTATGGAATCATCACTATTTTTCTGGTCTATTATGCCTAATTTGGGTTTTGGTTTCTATTCTGAGTGTTCTAAAAATTGATTTTTTGACTGGTAGAAGGCTCTGATCTTTGTCACAAAACCCCTATTTGTTTCCCCCTCTTTTAAGGGTAGGAATAAATACCTTAAAATGAATACCCTCAGAAAAAAGAGTCTTGCAAGTGTGTTATGCTATTAAATACATGATATATCAATGATAATTAAAAAAATCTCAAGATAAAACATAGTTTGTTTTGAAGATTATTAGATCAGCAAGGGTATGCCTAGATAGATGTAACAATGTAATAGCATGTGCAATATAATGAATTAAAACTAAAAATGTTAATTGATATTTTTAAGTTGTCAATGAGGGATGAAGCATGATGTCCATCATGGCATCCAAGAAATCAAGATAATGCATGATGTGGATCATGGCATTACAAATAGTGAGAAAAAATAAGTAACGAACACACAAGGGAAGAAGCAAGAAACATAAAAGAGTGACCAAGGGGCCAAGAAAATAAGGGACACATGCACATGTCACTCAAACTATAAATCAAGCATACAAGGCATCTTCAAATGCCACATACACATACGATTGGAAACAATCAAGGTTAGCATGAGGGCCACAAGAACATAGAAGAGTACAAGTAAAGGACATTGGAAAAGTCCTAAGGCACACACAAGAATAGAAGTAAAAGACATTGGAAAATGTCATAAGACATACAAAAGAGATAAAATAAGAACTAAGAAATGCAATCACATCTAGCTATGTAAAGCAAGAAAGGAAAGCATACAAATCCTAGAAATACAATCACATCTAACTAATCAAAGCAAGAAGTGAAAGTATGCAAGACATGGAGTACAAGACTAGGTATATGCTAAGAAATACATAAGTGCTATATACTAGTGAATATTGATAGAGTAATCTATGTAAGCTAGTAAATAATGTACATCAATATGATAAATAGAGTGTGTCATGTAGGAATGACATAACCTGGATGGTGTAGTCATGTAGAAGATGCCCTTAGTGGGTAGATATGTCAATGTATGTCTCGAATGTAGAATTAGGATGCCCCTTAATGGGTAGAGTGAAGAAATTAAGGATCACGATTTCAATGCACACACTCAAAGAAGATCAAGTGAAGCATGGTAATGTAGATAAATCGACAAACAATAGCATAAAATAGCAAAATGTCAGTCTAACATGGTAGTAGAAATGTAAAGCATGGATAATGCATACAGTTGAAATGTTTTTGGTGTGTTTGAGTTATTTGAATGTTTTTAGATTTTTTAGAATATTTGAATGTTTTTTTATTTTGTAATTTTATTTTTTTTTGTATTTTGAATAAGCTATGTACAAGTAATGATAAGGAAACTATGTACAAGTAAATATGAGAAATAATGTACAAGAAATTAAAAAGAAGCTATACTAACTGATGATTTAATAGTTTTGGGAATAATGGAGTTTTATTCCTAATTTAGTTAAGGGCCTGGAATAATAAATTAGTAAACAATATACTAATTTTTATAATTTATTGTGTCTTTTAAACCTTTCTAAAAATAGCAATAAATAAGAAAAAATAAAACTTAGCTTAAAACTGGACTGAGATGGCTAAGATAGAGGCTGAAACTGGCTATACAAGACTAGAATAATGTCATGAATCTAGATATAGCTTTCATTTGGTGAAAGGATAGGAGTACCAAAAATAGGACACTTTAAGGTCTATCACTATTGTCTAGGTACTACCACTACTATCCAAACTGGTCACATAGATATGAGTTTTTTGGATTTTATTCGCTATCTCTATAAGAGTCTACTTATGAAATATTAAGTGTTGAATGTTAATGGATCTCCTTGTAGAGATGATTCAATATTAAAACCTTAGACCTTCATTATTCTTGATAAAACTTGAGAAAGAGTGGGGGGGGGTTAGTGTGTGTAAGATGCACTGAACATTTTTCCACACCCCTGGTGTGGGCATGTTACCTACATACCAATACTCTAAAGAGGGATCAAGCCATATGTAATTATCCCACTTGATGTGCTTTATGCAATAATTTAATGAGGATGCAAAAATTCCAAATTGAGAGTGCTTAAGGTGGATAGGGACTGGTGTGATGGTTTGAATATGTTTGCAGTTGTTTTGGGTGACTATACGTAGAGAATATATAAATTTGCCTTAATGGTTTGTTTATATTCTTGCTTGATTTTTAATATTTATCACCTCTCTTTGTAAATGAGGCCACATACTTCTAAGTCACATAATTCCTTCCAACATAGAATCAGGCCTCAACATACCTTGTGTATATAGAGGTTCCCATCCTTAAACTAATCTTGAAACCTTATTTAGATTACCATTTCTTAGTACCCTCATTAACACTTCTCTCTAACACATTATAAATTTAGTTTTATTAAAAATTAAAATATTTTAAATAAGTTTAGTAGTGTGTGTGTTTTGCTTTCACTAAAATGATATAATCAAAGAATATTGTGTGCTTTTGCATTTCATTCTTTATTTATTTTTAGTGCTACATGGTTTTAACACAATAATAGTTGTTGAAACAAAATGAATCTCCTACCTCATCTGCATCCATGAAGAACACACCAAGTCCTCCCACATCTCTTAAATCCATAGGGGAAGGCATTACCTAGTTTTATACATAGGGAGACCCTGAATTCACTAGTATATTGGATAGTAATCCAATTTCCCTTAATAATTATCTTAGTAATCAAGCCATACATATTATGATTTCCCCTCAAACCCAATTATCTAGGCTTGATTTTGGCATGCCCTTACAGGGACTTGTAGAGCTTATACAAATATGGTTTCCTCTTT
Source organism: Torreya grandis (assembly GCA_037957365.1). Lineage (NCBI taxonomy): Eukaryota > Viridiplantae > Streptophyta > Pinopsida > Cupressales > Taxaceae > Torreya > Torreya grandis. The sequence goes on from JARHVA010001062.1 coordinate 2,265,378, forward strand.
CAACAATCCTCCTCCGATGGGTATCAATACCAACATCTAACAACCCTTGAATAATCCACCCCCATTAATATCTTGTAGTCCATCTTTGACCATCACCCAAGCCCAAAACATTACTACACCTCAACTTATGCTTACTCTACCACCCACTACTTCACCGTAGAACTTAGAAAATTCAATCACTGTGACTCTCCCACCTATCCAAACTAGCATAACATTGAATCATCAAACCCAACATTTACAATAGATTCCCTTAAGTCAACCTCTTTAGTAGTAGATCCCATTAACTACACAATAGATAACTCCCTTATAAACTCTTGGATCCACTTACCTTCACTCATCCCCATAATTAAATATACCATTTCAAGTCCCATAATATGTGGATGCATCCTAGCCTATCATGACCAATCCTATTGGTTATCCCTTATCCCAATAATTTTCTACTCCATTCTTCATTTATCAACACCTGTAACAAAACATCTTAGGGGATATTCCTTAATATAATACCCAACCTGATTGCATGAACATACTTATGAATAAGATGCTAAATCTAGAATCCTCTACCTTTGGGCAAAAAAAAATCTCACATATGAGTAAATTTTCAATGAACCCATTAATCCACCCATCCTAATTATGCCATAACAGTGGGAATTTTTAAAATTTATGAAATTTCAAAATAAGGAAGATCTTCAATAACACATTAGAGCATTTAGATATGCTTATTATCTCATAGCTCATGATGATGCTCTTCTTCTAAGGATGTTTCCCATGTCATTAGCTAGACCCGCCTTAGATTGGTATATCTCTATCCCTCAACATTCCTTGTTCTCTTTTGGGAAACTAGCCCAAATATTTTTAGAACACTTCTCCATTAACATCATAAGGAAATTAACCATAACTAACCTCTATACCATCAGATAATTTGATGATGAATCCATTGCCAATTTTTTAGCTAGGTGGTGAAGTCTTATAAATCAACTTACTTTCTCCCTTACTCAACTAGAATTAATTGATTTGTTTGAAAAATCATGTACTAAACATATCTCATCAACCTTACGAGTGCAATAATTAAAGACTTTTGATAAATCCTCTTTTATGGGCCATAAATTATAAATATGAGCCTTAGAGGAAGGAAAGGTAAAGTTACTTAATAATAACTTCAAACCTGATCCCTCCAAAGGGAATAAAAATGCCAAAACTAAAGGCACAACAAATTTTGTTATCTTAAAATTGGCACCTCCATTAACAAAGCACCAATCTAAACCTTCTACCTCCCAAAAATAACCATAAAAACATTTAACATAGTTTCCTCCTTGACAATACACACCCTTAGGGGAATCATATACTTCTATTTTAGACAAGATCTTAAAAGTTTCTATTATCAAGCTTCCTTCAGTTAGACCCCTTAACAATTCTCACCCCAAGCCTAGTTGGTATAAAGAAAATGCCTTCTATAACTATCATTGTGTAATTGGTCATGATGTCAATAGGTGTTTGTACTTTAAAGGTCTAGCTCAAAACCTTATCAACCAAGGGGAATTACATTTAGATAATCCTAATGCCCTCTTAATCAATGAACCATCCTTCTATGTCTAATTATGTTGAGGCAAACTTAGGATGCACTTCGGATCATGAGACCCATATGATAAACACAATCCATGATTAACTTCTACCTAAAGAAGTTGATAATGATTTTGAATCACCTTTCAAAATAACTAGAATCCCAGATCTCCTCACATGAGATGTTTTCAAACCATCTGAACTAGTTAGATCTATTCTTAATATCCACTCAAGTTTTTTGGATCTCATTATTTGGGATCCTCTTGAGGAAATATTACCTAAGCCTATTCAAGACAACCAACCAAAAATAAAAGATGAGAAAGCTATCAAGGAGGATGCTTGTTTGGATATACTATAAAATTTGTGAGTTACTCCTTTAGTCACTTATGGACCTTTACGTAGCATATCCATTCCCTCTTACTCCCTCCTAAGATGTTTGCTACATTACAATGACCAACTCCAAAACCAACTTCCCTTATAGTTTTGGCTGAGCCAAATCTTATTAAAAGAGAAACTAGGGGAATTTTTTTAGGTAACAAAACCCTTGAAACGTCATGAGGTAAATCCTTACAACATCCACTGATAAGAATTGAGATCCCTAAAGAGGATATCCCTATTACTTCTGAGCAACCTCAAAAAGGTAAAATGGTTATGCCACTAATTCAAAGTAGAGCATCTATATTGGGACCCCATCCTTCTATAAGATCAAAAGCCACCTTTATGGAATCCTATTCTAAGAATCATAGACTGGTATAAAAGGATCTTCCCATAGTAATAATGCCAATACATAATCCCTTAAATCATTATTACCCTCATAATCTTGATGTAAAGTCTTATTCCAAGTATAAAGTACCCTCTGTGGGAAATATTCAAACAATAAATGTGAGGAATCAAGACATGAAATCAAGTGTAGCTTCCATGAAAAGGCCTCAAAAGGTTGAAAAACCTAACCAAGATACCTTATGGGGTTCTTTCTCCAATATTATTGATCAACTCCTTTAAACCTCCCTTATCATGCTACCACCTATAAAGCTTGTTAATTCCCATAATAAAAAACTAGCATGGTATAGGGAAAATAAGAAATGCACTTACCATCGAATAGTGGGACATGATACCAAAAATTGTAAAGAACTTAAGGATATAGTAAATGATTTATTATAAGAGGATGGTTTTTTACTAGAATAGTTTGGTCATGATTATCCTCGTAGTCAAACTACTAGAGCCATATCGACCCCAAGAACTAGTACATTACCAAGAGAGTTAGAATGAGCTTCAAGGGAAGATAAAACCTCTAATGAAACCCAATATCAATCCCTCTTAAACCCTATAGACTCAAATGATTCTAAAAACACAATAAAACCACCATTGTTTCAAATAGATGCAATACACATAGCCACTTGATCCTAGACACAGGGTCATAAAACCCAAAATCACAACAAAGCCAAGGTGACTATTGAAAAAGCTCTTGATATTGTTACAAACAATCCTATAATGCTTGTCCCAAAACACAAGTTTTCTATTTTAGGAAAAGTATAAAATAATAATTTATTAGATTTGATATAGATATCGATCCTAAAATAACTCCACTAACTTTCCATTAAGATGTCTTTATATGAACTTATCCAAAATTCTATGCAACATCATGAAGCTATGATAGAGGACTTGTAAGATACCCAAGTATAATCAGATGAACATCAACCTCTATCAAATTTCATTGGATCCTTGCAAAAGTCATCATCTATCACATTTCATGATTCTAAAATATCTCCATTACAACTTGATGATCAAGACCCACCATTATTTATCAATTCCCAAGTTAATCAGACATGAATCAAAAGGGTTATGATTGATAATAGATATAATATAAATATTATTTCTTTACATGATTTTAGTCAACTTCAGTTACTTGAAACTATTTTAGTTCAATCTCTAACCCTCATACAAGTGTTTAATGATATTGTTGCCCCCACATTAAGTACAATCATCCTCCCTATCCAAATAGGTATATGTAACCTCCCAGAGTTATTTTATGTGATAGAGTAGGAATTTAAATATAACATCTTACTAGGACATCCTTAGATACACACTATGTGTTGCATTTCCTCCACTTTGCATTGATGTCTTAAATTTTTACATGAAGGTAAGATCCATGTTTTCCTAGTAGATCCACATCCATTCAAGACTTAAAATTTAAATTATCAACCTAATTATGTATTAATCCTCCTAAATGACTCAAGTCCATTATTTTTAGGGGAAACATTTTATAGTTATACTATACCTTCATTTTGTATCCCTAATGTAAATTATTTTGACTCGGTATTCTAATAACTCTCTATAGGGGAGTATCAGATGTTAACTCTTAGTACCTTATCAACCCCTTAGGAATATAGACATCATAACAAAAAATGTACCTAACAACCCATCTTAGTAGACATTATCCCCTTCAGACCCCCTCACCTCCAAATACACTTAACATATGGAGGAATCGACCAATCCCCTTTATATGGAGAAAATAAAATGCGTACCAAATCATTCACATCTAACTTCTCATTTCTTAAAAATCCACACTTTACACAAACCTATCTGTAACAATATTATTGGAAAGGATTTGTCCTAGGATGTTATGAATAAGGACCTTATGAGGTTATGATAAATGACCTTAGAAAATTGCATGAGAAACATGGCCTCGGTTTCAACAAATCTCCTAAAGTTGACAAAGATCATCATTTGATATTCCATATCCCTATGGATGTGGATGATGAAACTCCCTCATCCCCTCTCAGTTTCCTTACGAAAACTAATGACAACATTTTCATCTTGCCTAACTTTTTTTTTGATTAGCACCATTCACTTGGAATTGCTAACCTATCAAATAAATGATGAGAAAACCATATCCCTTCCCCTAGTTTTTCCTGACCTAATAGATGAAGATTCCTCCTTAGTCCATGTAATGGAGTGTCAAGATGATGAATCTATTTTAAATTATTTAAGGGAAAGATATCCATATCTAAAGAATATCATACCATTCAATTCTCCTAGTCTTTTAAATGAGGTCACAATTGATATTAACATAGGGATACTCAAGGTCTCATAAAATATCAAAATCAGCCAATCATTAGATTCTCAAGAACACCAAGATTTCATAACATTCCTTGCTAATTATATCCAAGCCTTTGCTTGGTCTTATAGTGATATGCCAAGAATTGACCCTATTATAGTTGTCCATAGCATCATTACCATTCTTGAAGATAAACCAATAAACTTAAAACTTTGTAAGATGTATCTTTGTATAACACTTCTTGTCAAGGAAGAATTATAATGCTTGTTTTCTATTAAATTTATCCAACCCATTGCTTATCCTCAATGGTTATCTAACATAATACATGTCACAAAACCCATAGGGGGATTATGCCTTTATATCAACTTTCATGATCTTTACATTACTTATCCAAAAGATGATTTCCCTTTAATAATATCGACCAACTCATGGATCTCACTATAGGGAAATAAATGTTGTCAATCATGGACTAATTTTATAGTTAATCAAATCCTTATTAGCCTAGAAGATCAGCATAAAACCTCTTTTATTACTCCATGGGGGACTTTTTGTTAAAGTGTCATGCCTTTTAGTTTAAAAAACATAGGAGGAACTTACCAGTGTGCCATGACCTATATTTTCCATGATTTAATTCAAAAAATCATTAAAGATTATGTGGATGATATCTTTGGTAATTCCAGGTATCATAAAGATCACCTATCCATCCTTAAAAAAATCTTTACTCATTTGATCAAATATCAGGTTCATCTTAACCCTAAAAAGTGTGTCTTTGGAGTCTTATCAGGTAAGATTTTGGGTTTTATCATTTCCCTTTAGGGAATTGAAGTTGACCCTACTAAAATTAAATCCATTATCAATATACTACCTCCTTCCAACCTTGATCTAGGTGGATCCATGTTCGCTCCAAAAATGAAGTCATCAAATTATAGATTGATCATTGCCATAACATAGAGCTTGTCAAGATCTTTTTGACACATTTTGAATAGACTAATTTTGAGTCCGTATGTGAAAGTTATTACCAATCAAAGTTGTGGTCAAAACTAGTATAAGTGATGACATAACAACATAGACCAATTAAATGCTAGCTTATTAATTCGCTCATTCCTCACATATTATAATTAGTTGGTATTTTGATAATTATGTGGAAGCCCACAAATTAATTATGTGGGATATTATCAAAATTCCATATAAAATTGTAATGGGATAATATAAATCCCATAAAAAAGGGTGGAGATAAATATTATTAAAAAGGGGGATAATGTAAAATCCCACAAATAATGGTCTTTGGTAATTATGAATATTATTTAAAACTGGAAAGGATAATCATCCAATCCCACCTTTTGTGGATCTATGAACCTATATAAAGGGATGAGGGGTTCATTTTGTAATCTAGTTTTGAATGTATTTGAAGACTGAGTGCTATAAAGCCATAGAGAGATTTTTAAAGGCCTCAAACTATATAATTTTGGTTTGAGAGTATTTCTTCAATAGAGTTAATCCCATAAAGATGATTTGAGAGACTTCTTAAGAAATTGTAAAGCTATTTTGCAATAATTTAATGGAGCGATCCTCACTTTGAGTGGATTTGGAGACATAGGTCATCGTGCTGAACTTTGTTATCAAATTGGTTTGGTATATCTATTAATTTGTCTCATTTATTATTATTTTACTCTTTCAATTCAATATATTATGGATATTTAAAATTCATTATTAAATTCTATAATCATTTACAATATCAATTTTTATTAAATCATGAATTTAAGGTTTCGATCAATTATTCAATTGTGTTATCTGCTACTATGACACTTGATTGTTATTGCTTATGGATTAAATTTTTGGTATCAGATTGGAATTTGTATTTAACTGTGTGGATTACTAGTGTATGTTGACAAGGTCTAGATCTAGATGGGGTGAAGGAGAATTGGCTGAGTACAATCCAGGGGTTAGATTAAGACATACTACAAAAATGGGAGATGACTTTGAGTCTGAATGAGATTTTCGACAGGTTTCTTGGAAATGAAGGATATAGTTGATGAGATTTACCATGAAAGATGAAAAAAATAGAGCATGATGAAGGTGGTAAATTTTTTGAAAAACCTTCCTCCTCTTCGAATGATGTTAAAGATAAAAATCCATTGAATTTCTTATTTCACTAAATCTAGATATTATGTTTGAATTGTTGATGTTTAATGGTGAGATTAATGCAAAAAAGTTGGATAAATGGATAAAGCAAATTGATGTATATTGTAAGGTCCAAAAAATTATAGATGATGAGGCTAAAATTCACTTGGTTACTCTTTGAATGGGAGGCACATCTCTCATTTGGTGGGAGAGTAAGTTAAAGGAAAATGAGATTAACACAGGTAACTTGATTTCTACTTGGAGTGAATTTGTTGATGAACTCAGAAAGTAATTTTATCCTTTAGGATATTTACAACAAGCTATGATGGATTGGCAGTCTTTTAGACAAAATAAAGTCGAAAGTGTTCAATATTATGCATAGGAACTTAGGAAAAAAGCTTTACTTTTAAACATTCCTCTTTATACATAGGAAACATTGCTTAAGTACATAGGTGGGTTACATAGTTACTTGAAACACATGATTCTTGTTCCAAATCCCACTAATTTAGATGAAGCATGTGTTAAATCCATTCACTTGGAGGCTAAAGGAAAATAGATAAATGAATCTTTTCCTAAAGTTAAAATTAAGTAATTTGATGTTAAGCATTTTAAAGGGCAAAGTCCTAGAAAGGGTTAACAAATCCACTGTTACTTTTCATAAATAAGAGAGTAATCCATTTTTCAATTATTGCAAGAAAAATCATGATGAGTCTAAGTGTTGGAAATTACATCTTGAGTTAAGACCTCCTAACAGGTTTAGGAATAAGGATAAGAAAACTAATGCTATGATTTAAGATCTAGGTTCAGATTCAGGAGCTGAAACTAAGATCACAACCATGAGTATGCAGAATTATTCTTTTCTTTCTATTTCTAGCACTAAGTCATCGAATGATGCTTCCTATTCAAAATAAAAATTTGTGCATGATGATAAGAAAAAAAATGAATTGTTCCACATTAGAGTTGTTGCAAAACATACTAAGATTGACACTCTATTTAATAGTGGATCATACGCAAATTTAATTTCTAAGATTGTTAAAAAGTTAGGCTTACAAACAAATCCCCATCCGAAACCCTATCCACTTGGTTGGCTATGTGATGATGCAAAGATGCAAGTAAAAAAACTTGTAGATTAAATTCATGGATGAGGTTGATCTAGATGTAGTTCCTCTGGACATATGAAGAATTATTTTAGGAAGCCCTTATCTTTATGATAAAAAAGCAATCTTCTATAGGGAGGAGAATAAGTACTTGCTTGTTAAGTATGGAATTAAATATATATTCAAAGCACATCATATTAATATGAGTCTTTCCTTGGTTACAATAAGGAAAATGAAAAGACCAGTCAATTCAAGAAAGAATTTTTGTCTCATGTTAATTAAGTCTAAGGAAAAAGAATATTCCTAGGCTATGGAAAATTGTGATCCTAGACATAAGAAAGAATTGATTGAAATCATTTCTAGTTATGATGATGTGTTTTAGGATCCCAAAGGGTTACCACCTAAAAGGGGAGTTCAACATGAAATTTAGTTGTTACAGGATTCTCCTCTCCCTAACATTGGCATGTACAGGTTATCAGTTATGGAAAATGAGGAAATCAAAAAGTAGGTAATGGAACTTTTGGAAAATGGTGTTATTCATCCTAGTATATCTCTTGTTGGTTTACCTATCATTATAGTAGCAAAGAAATATGACATATGGTGAATGTGTGTTGATTTTTGTGCTTATAATAAAATTACTATTAAGAATCGTTACCCTCTTCCTCGTATTGATGGTTTTCTAGATTAGTTAAGAAAAGATATATATTTCACTAAGTTAGAGTTGAAAAGTGGTTATCATTAGGTTAGAATTAATGATGGTGATATTTGGAAAATTGCTTTTAAGACAAAATAGGGATTGTTTGATTGGCTTGTCATGCCTTTTGGGTTTTGTAATACATCGACTACATTCATGCATTTGATGAATGATGCTTTCAGGCCATTCCTTGATGATTTTGTTATAGTCTACTTAGGTGATATTTTGATCTTCAATCAGTCTTGGGAAGATCATGTGATTCATATTAGGAAATTCATGGATGCATTAAGAAGGGAAAAAAATTATTTGAAATTGTCTAAATGTGAACTCAACAATACCTCTTTGGTTTATTTGGGTTATATTGTAGGACATGGTGAATTAAAGATTGATCCTGCAAAAGTGAAGGCTATAACTAAATGGCCTAAACCCAATAATGTAACTGAGGTTAGAAGTTTTCTTGGTGTAGTACATATTAGAGGAATTTCATTGCTAATTTATCAATTATTATATCACCCTTGCATTCTTTGACTAACACTAAATAAGTCTTTCAATGGGGAGGCAAACAAGTAAAAGGCCTTTGACACTTTGAAGACAAAGATCAATACTACTCCTGTTTTGGCACTTCCTAATTTGTAGTATCCATTTGAGATTGAGATGGATGTAAGTGATTATGCTATGTAAGCTATTCTGATGCAAGAAAACAAGACAATATGCTATCATTCTGAGACCTTCATAGGTGCGGTAAGAAACTATCTGACTTATGATAAGGAATTGTATGCGTTGGTTCAAAGTGTTAAAAAATGGAAACAATACTTGATGGGAAAAGAAATAGTGATACATAAAAATCATTAGCCCCTCTAATATCTCCAATCACAGGCCAAGATAAAACAATCTAGGCATTTCCATTGGATGGGTTTCTTGCAATAATTTCATCTTGTGATTAGGTATAAGAAAGGTATTCAAAATAGAGTTGCTGACATGATTTCTAGACCTCCTATGGTAGTTGCATTTATTCTTTTACAACATGGTTCTTTGACTCATGAAAGTTATAAATAATAATATGTTGATGATGATAACTTTAAGGATGTGTACATGGATTTAATGAGTGGTAAATAGGTATAAAAATTAGACTATCATGTGCATAATGGACTCTTGTATCATTTTGGTAAACTTTACATTACTCAAACTGAAAGGGTGCACATGATTAGGGAAGCACATACTTCTCTTATTTATGGTCATTTTGGAGTTGGTAAAATGGTTGCACATTTGAGAATGTATTATTACTGGCCCTATATGCAGGAAAATGTAGCTAAATATATCAAGGGGTGTGTTCTTTATGCCACAAGAAAACCTAGTAATAGGAAACTGGGACTTTACACTCCCTTACCTGTTCCTACCCATCCCTAGGAAAGTATTTCCATGAAATTTGTAGGAGGTTTGCCTATGTCACAGAGGAAACATGATTACTTGTATATGGTATTGGATATATTTAGCAAGATGTGTGTTTTGATCCCTTACACTAAGCAAATTATAGGGGAAGGTATGACACACTTGTTCTTTCATCATGTAGGGATTCATTTTAGTTTGCCCATTTCTATTTATTTTGATTAAGATTCTAAATTTCTTAGGGAAATTTGGTCAACACTATGGGAATTAATGGACACTAAGTTGAATAAGAGCACTGCATTTCATCCACAAACTGATGATCAAATAGAGGTTGTGAACTGCATAGTGATACATTCACTTAGGGGTTATTGTAGTAAACATCCCAAGTTGTGGGATGGACATTTATGATATGTTCAACATGATTACAACCCTGCACTTCATTATTCTACTATGAAATGTCCTTTTGAAGTTTGTTATGGATATTTACCTAATTCTCCTCTAGATGTTTGTTATGGATAAGATTTCTCTATTGATGAATGTAATGATGTTGTTAAGGCCAAGAAGTTCATTTAAAAGATACAATAGGTACACCAGACTATCCAAGATCAGTTGGAGAAAAGTTAGGCAAAGTACAAAGCAAGACATGACAAACATCGTATTGATCACTAGTTTACTGTAGGTGATTTGGTATGACTTCACATTAGTAAGGAAAGGCTAATAGGTGGAGGTAAAAAATTGAAACCAATTTGATATGATCCTTTCTAGATTATAGAAAATATTGGTGAAAATGCTTTCCGATTAGATTTTCCATCTTATATGCAGATTTATTCAATTGTGAATGTGGAAAATCTGAAATTATATGAGCCTCCAATGATTGTAGATCATGATGAGAGTGTATCCATTCCTTCTATTGATGATTTTGCTCATGAGTATCTAAAAAAATTGTAGGAAAATACAATTCTTGATAGGAAGGTTTAGACTTCATGAAGGGGTGATGTTGAATATCTTTGTGTTGGTCTCAAAGGGATGCACCTAAATAAGGTGAAATAGATGGAAGCTAGAAAAGTGAGGGAGAAATACCCTTACCTATTTACTAATTAAATTAAATTTTGGAATTTCAAAAGATCTTAATGGGGAGGATTGATCCAGGTGGATCCATGTTCATGTCAAAAATGAAGTCATAAAATTTTAGATTTATCATTTCCATAGCATAGAGCTCATCAAGAGCTTTTTGACACATTTTGAACAAACCAATTTTGAGTATGTATGTGAAAGTTATTACCAGTCAAAGTTGTGGTCAAACCTAGTATAAGTGATAACATGGCAACGTAGACCAATTAAATGCTAGCTTATTAATTTGCTCATTCCTCACATTATAATTAATTGGTATTTTGATAATTATGTGGAAGCCCATGAATTAAAAATGTGAGATATTATTAAAATTCCATATAAAATTGTAATGTAATAATATAAATCCCATAAAAAATGGAGATAAATATTATTATAAAAGGGGATAATCTTAAATCCCAAAAATAATGGTCTTGGGATAATTATGAATATTATTTAAAATTGGAAAGGATAATCATCCAAGCCCACCTTTTGTGGATCTGTGAACCTTTATAAAGGGGTGAGGGGTTCATTTTGTAATCAAGTTTTGAATGTATTCGAAGATTGAGTGCTAGAAGGGTACTATAGAGCCATAGAGAGATTTTTAAAGGCATCAAGCTATATAATTTTGGTTTGAGATTATCTCTTAGATAGATTTAATCCCATAAAGATGATTTGAGAGACTTGTAAATAAATTATAAAGCTATTTTATGATAATTTAATGGAATGATCCTCGCTTTGAGTGGATCCAAGGACGTAAGCCATTGTGCCAAACTCTGTTATCAAATCAGTTTAGTATTTATGTCAATTTGTCTCATTTATTATTATTTCACTCTTTAAATTCAGTGTATTATGGATATTTAAAATCCATTATTAAATTTTGTAATCATTTAGAATATCAATTTTTATTAAATCATGAATTTAAGGTTTTGATCCATTATTCAAGTATGTTTTTTGTTGCTACGACATTTGATTGTTACTGATGATGGATCAAACCTTAAAAAAAAATTTAGTTTACAAGGGAAATTATAGTCTTTTTACCACTTTATTTCATAATTTTTAGACCGTGATAAACCATTCCATCAACTTATTAAGAAAGACACCCATTTTTTATGGGATTCAAATTGTCAAGTAGCATTTGATATTCTTAATAAGTATCTCTTATCTCCCCTTGTCATTATTATACCAAGGGAGGATAAACCTTTTTACTTATGTATCTCTGCTACAAACCATGCTTTAGGTTCCATGCTTACCCATCTAGATGAGCAACATAAAAAGCAATCAATTTATTATATAAGTCATACTTTGGTTGAGTATGCGACTCATTATGTACACATTAGAAGTCTATGTTTCGACGTAGTATTCTTAGCTTCTAAGCTTTGACATTATTTTCTTAATCACAAGACCTATGTTATTACCAATACTGATCCTCTTAAGTTTATGCATTAAAAACCCTATCAAAATTAACAAATGGAAAGATGGATATTGCTTATCACTGAGTTTGATCTCAAGTTATTTAACCAAAAACTAATTAAGGGGAAAGTAATTTTTGATCAATTAGCTAAGCCACCCCTTATTGATAATCTACCATCTAGCTATAAATTTTTTGATGAAGCTATAACCTCCTCTTCCTAAGAAGATCTTGAATATCAGATGACATTATTCTTTAATGGATATAAATAGGAATGCAGAGGGGGATTAGGGATTATTCTAATACCACCTAAAGGCATTATTATACCCATATATTTTAAGCTTGAATTTGACTATACTAATAATATGGCAAAATATGAGGCCTTAATTATCAGTTTCCAAATAGCTTTGGCTATAGGTTTCAAATTGCTTCATACTTATGGAGACTCCTAGCTGGTAGTCAATCAAATAAATGGAATATTTTAATGCAAGAATATAATCCTATATAGGTATAAGATGTTATCATAGTATTTGTTATCCACCCTTAACCATTATGTCATCTAGACCACTCCTTGGTCAACCAACAAGTTTGCTGAGACCATGACTTCCTTGGCCTCCTTTATCCCATCTTCTTCCCAAGAATCTAATTTTTTTATCATTATTCACAAGGTCAATCAAACTTATTATACCAATAATGATCTTCCTTCTATCCATATTATAGATGGAAACCATTTGGATATGTGGTACACATAGATATTTGATTATTTATCTAAATGTGTCATTCCTTCAAATTTATCCAAAAATGTTAAGCATGCTTTTCAACAATGAGGTTCCTAGTATGTAATACTAGGGGTGTGATTTATAAACAGGGGTTTGATGGTATTCTCCTCCATTGTCTTTAAAAATCTAAAGCAAATATTGTAATCAAATAAATTCATGATGGAATATGTGGCAATCATTTTAGTGGTTTAATTGTCACCAAGAAGATTGTGTGACTAGGTTATTATTGACCCATTGTGGATCGAGACTATTGTGAATATGTCAAGAAATGCATGAAGTGAAAATAACATGCCAAATTATCCCATATACCTAGTTATGCATTACAAGTATCTAGGGACTTTTATACCTCTTCCCAATGTGGTTTAGACCGTATAGGGTAGATTAATCCTAAATCTTCCTAGAAACATAGATTTATCATTACTACTACCGAATATTTCACTAAATGGGTGGAAGTTATTCCCCTTGATTTGACCAACGTAGATAATATCATTGATTTCATTAATCATCACATCATATGCTATTTTGGTGTTTTATATAAAATCATTATAGATAATGGGAAATCTTTTAAAAATAAGCACATTTAAAAGTTGTGTGATTCCTTTAGCATTGAGCTAAGCTTTTCATCACCTTATTATCTACAAGCCAATGGTCAAGCCAAGGAATCAAAAACCCTTGTCAATATGTTAACCAAAATGGTTAATGAGGCTAGAAAGGATTAACATATTCACATACCTTTTACTTTGTGTGCTTATCGAACTAGTATTCAAATACATAGAGGGGATAACCCTTTTTTTTTAGTTTATGGCACTAAAGTAGTTCTCCCCTAGAAGTTAAAATTCCTTACCTTCGAATCTCTCTTAAGGATATCATTTCTGAAGAGGATTATCATCAAGAATGATTAGCATAGCTGGAACTTTTAGATGAACATTGAGTCACATCTCTTGATGACCTTCATGTATATCAAGAATGGATAAAACGTGCATATAATTAACATTTAAAAGAATGAGAATTTGATATTAGTGACCTTGAACTTAAATAAAATTAACATGTCACAAATATGAAAAGAATTAAATGAGGAAAGTTTGCTCTGAATTGGCTTGGACCCTATATTATCACTCATAAATATGGATCTAGGGCATATCATTTGGATTTCCTTGATGGAAAACCAGAGTGTGAACCTCTTAATGCTTTGAATATATGTACTTTATACTATTAATGATCCTATTGCAAACTCTAGTCAGCATAAGTTCTCTTAAAATATTATCCCCTATCTCTAAACATACCCAATAATGATAGAGAATCATGTGAATTTATACTAGTATACCCATTTTATCCTTAAATATAGAGACCCTGACTCTATTCATAGCATTGTTCTCATGGTTAGCTCCTATCAAAATAAATTAGAGTTCCAAATCATTATTTCCTAGAAATAATTCACCTTAAAATCTTGTTTGAAATGAATAATGCATGGCCTTGTTCTATGGCTTATGAAAATACCTTATGTGGCCTTAAATCTAATCCACGGCAAAAAAAGGTTAATTTGGGATACAAAATCAAGAAAAAAACAAAGTTGTAGATTGATCCCTTGAAGGATAGTTGTTGAAATATATATATATCTAAACATGTAGACCACTCCCTTGAAGGATGGCTATGCACATATGATTTAGGAAACTTACCACATTAATCAGTTTCCTATTAAAAGTAAATCATTTAAAAATCTATAAAATCAAAATTATATCCCATGAAAGCTTTCCGCATTGATCATTCTACATTTATCCATGGATTAGGTTAAGGTTAAATGACTCAAAAACCTAAAGCATGTGTATTCCTATAAAATTAAGTTTTCCCCCCATTCCTTACAAACATAAAAATCCCATTTTTAAACCAAAGATTTATGAATTTATTTGAAATGAGATTGTTAAGGGTTTTCATTAACACTAGATAAATGGGCGTATATGTGAAAGAAACAAGAGGCCTACCTTGGGTTAGTGTCCAAGCCAATTATGAGCCATGCATCCTTAATTAGTTAATACAGAAACACTTTTTTATAAAAATTTAAATTCATTTAAAAATCATAGCATAATCCATAATAAACCATGATATAAAATCCCATCCATATATTCTAATTGGTATAATCAAAAGCAAAAATCCATATAAACACCATCCATGTAATATAACATCCATAACCAAATGCGTCATAAATCTATAATACATCATAAATTATTACATAATTAAAATCCATCATCCATCATAAATCCATCAAAACACATACATATAAATCCATAATCAAGATAAGATCTACATCACATGATCCAAAAATCACAATCCACATAATCCAAATCCATAATCACATAACATAAGCTCATGTCATAAATGTGTATAATAAATACTCATGAATCTATATATCTAAAAATCAAATGTACATCATAAAAGTGTCAATATATGTATACAACCAATCCATATAGTCAACATGGATATGACTACTCAGTGAACTAGATCTGGCTCTGATAGATATCCACTCCACCTCCTCCACTATCACTTTTATTTCCTCCCCCATCCCTCATATCTCTCCCCTATGGTATGCTCACGACACTAACTATGGTAGTCTATGTCTATTGGGGAGTCCAACCCTACATGGCTATATGGATGGCATATCTAGAAACCTCTGAAAACTAATTTATGACAACATGCTCATAATATTGGATCTATACCACCATGTCATGATAACTATCCATGCTCATGGTACCTAGAGGCCCCATCCTCCTACCCTGTGCCCCTCCTCCTATAGTAGATCCTGATATTATTCCCCTTGCATCCCTTGATAATACTCAGAACCTCTCACACTAATCATGATACCTATCCCATGCTCAATATGCCTCCTCATAGCTCTATTGTAATGTGTCATAATGCTCATGTAACTCTATCAAACTAGCCTATATCTAGTCCTGCTCAAATACAACTCCATAGAGCTATGCTTGGGCCACATCTCCCTCTACTATAATTTCCTATATGTTTACATCCCCCTCCCCATCTCCTCTTATGGCCTTCATATCCACCATATCTACATCTCTCATCTCCCATCTTTGCCACACCACCCTATCCTCCTCCATGCTGGTCCACCCACCATAAAAAGTATGCCTATATAAATCCAACATTAGCCACACCTACTCCCTCTATCTCTACCTTCTCTAAAAGCTCTGGCTCTGTAACCTATGGCTCAAGTAAGTCCCCCTCTGAGTCATCCCTCCTATATACCTAGGGTGCTTCAAGTATATCTTAACATAACCCAAGCTATCACTGCACACACCCAAACTAGAATAGCTCCACATACTTTGTGCATCACTCCCATAACCACCTCACTTACTACCCTAACATCATCTCCATCTCCATCCTTATCCATACTAGAAACTTGATTTATGTCTTCCATATCACCTCATCCTCCTCCAGCTCCTCTAAAATATATCTATAGTACTCTAAGTCATGAACTCTCCCATATTTGTGTGGATGGGTAAAGTCATCTCTCTATTATATAAATTTGACATTGAGTATAAAGCAATGCCATCCCAACCATGGTAGCCTTGGTGAATGCACTTCTCAGATGTGCTCGTAAGCCCAACACTATAGAACATAGGTGGTGTCTAGGCTAAATCACCTCTATATTCTTCATCCCCATAACTCTTTATATATTTGTGCTAGTAATTTTAGAGACCAAGTAAATACTGTCTAATGTTCCCACATGTTTTTAACATATATGTCAAGCTCCACGATAATCTTCATCCACCATAAATAAGAAATGCATAATAAGAGATGGTCAATATCATCATAGTGATCACCTATCTCCCATCCCAGTCCTGATTATATAACACCTATAAGCTAAAACCTCTTGTTATGAATATAATATCTACAATATCATCCCCATATAATCATGTCAATGCTACTACCTATCTTATCTCATTTACTAGCATAATATTTGCTCCTTATATTGACAATCATAGTATCCTATAGATATCTTATAGAATTAAGGTGATCTCTCTAGTTGGCATCTAGAAGGTCCTTGTAGATGGATCCCATCACTTTGGTAATTCCACAAGTAGAATCTAGTCTCAGTATACTTGATGATAGTGGCATAGTACTCCCAATCCTACTACCTCAAGATGATCCCATTTGCATCTCCCATCACCTCTCATAATTACTCTAACAATGGTTTCACTCGATCTCATATGGTTAACAATATGCATGCTTGCAATCATATCAACCCTTTATATTTATTTAGTTTCATGGACATTAATCCTATCGACTAATTTTCCTTCACCCTTAGGAATTGACATCAAACCTTAAGGGATTGACACTGATTGGTACTTGATCATCATCAATTATCTGATCAATATCAATCTATAACCGATTGATGATCGATCATCAAGGAATCAATATTGATGCTTTATGGATCAATGATAAACCATGCTAACCCTTATAAATTAAAAAAACTCTACAACTAGATAAAATCTTAAAAAATTCACAAAATTCACAAAATGTTTTTACACCTACCTCATTGTGTGATTGCCATCACCATCGATCACTCTTGTTAGCCTCCATCATGTATATTTCACTCAAATGTATAGCTAGGTGTCAATTTTTGCATCTAAATCACACATTATCAATTTCAAAATGAGCAATGAAGATGTTTAATAGACTATTTATATCCCTTTAAGATCGACATTAATTCTTTTACGATTGAAATTGATTTTCTTATAATCAATGTCAATTTGGTTCATTTGGCTCCCTTACACTACTTGAAAATTCTTTGCATCCTTATAGTCTTATTCTAAAGTCAATTAAATTTATATTTTGTCACAACTATATTATCCTTTATTACCCAAAATTACTAGCTTGTGGACAAAGACCCCCTGATGCTCCCATAGCCTTTGAGAGGTCTACATTCATTTCATTATCTTTCTCCTATGGATCTTAAAAGTGTATGTTAACTTGAGAGTAAGTGTATCTAGGTAGTGCACACATACCAATCACACTAGATGATTTATTCATCCTATATTATCCTTTTCCCTCTTGACTACCTTCAATAGAGCCCGTATATTCATAATTATGGCAATCCCTTACTTGTTTGCCTTGGGGCATTCCTGTTCGAATATCTTATATCTTCTTAGTATAACATTGTATTTCACACTTGTCCTTGCATATTCAACTCTCATTTTACATCTAAATATCCATTACCACCTCATTTTCAAACCTATTTCCACCTCATAATCCTTTGATGGCTCTCAGTTTGAGGGGGGATACCTCCTCACATAAACCTGGGGCATTAGTCTCATCCTAGTTTCTATCTCATGGCAGGTTATCAAAAACTACTTAACATAAAGGGGAAAATGTAGACACTATGAATTTACACCATTTTATTATGAATATATGTGTCTTACCCCTTCCCCATTATTTTTTATGCTAGTTAATATATTTTTATTATTTACCATCCTACATTTTGTAATTCTCTTATTAATTACTTTTTTACCTAAGTAACTAGTTAACCATTCTTAAATTTAGTAAAATCTCCCTATGTTTATTAGAGGTAAGTTGTTTTAACCTCTTAACAACTTTTCCCTAGCCAAACACCATTAAAAACTAACCTAGACTAAGTTTAATCCCATGATTTAGATTTGTTAGAATAAATAGGTTAAACTTGGACTAGATCAATACCAATCCCTATGATAATCATCGATCCTATTAGGATTGATGTCAATTTATACTTAGTCCATCCTCAGGTTGAGGGATCTTAAGTTTACACACGGGAATGCTAGATAAATTACCCTAGAGAACTGAAAAAAAATGCCATCCACGTCTTGGCCTATCCTCACTCTATCAAAGGTTAAGCACATCCCTATCAACAAGATATTTTTCTATAGCACAAGAAGTATTTTTCAGAGGTAAGCATGTTGTCTATTTGATTGTATTTTGATTAATGTATGTTCTAGTTATAATATGTTTATCATTCTTATTCTATTTAGATAATCAATAATTGGTCTCAAATCTATTTAAAATCTCTTAGATCCCACTTGTAAGCATATTCTGAGATTTCTATATCCACTATTAGGATCGATGATGATTCATTGTATGGATCAACATTGATTATATAATAGATACTAATTTTGAGACAATTGACATTGATCCCTATGTTTTTATTTCTATATATAACCCAAGACTAGTTTATCAATCCTAAGTGATTTCAATTTATTATTTCTAAGTCTTAAAATCACGCATTGTTATCTGTAGATGACATTGTCTAGCATTATACATGATGTGATTTCAATCCATGACTTACCCATAGTTCCTCACCCATTATTTGCTGATCAAAGTGACATCTCCTTTGAGTTAGGAATTTACACTATCATATTTGCACCAACTCTAGAGTAATTATTGAGAAACTAGAAGTAAATCAAGAACAAGAAGACTTGGCTATAACATGTTGAAATGAATGCTTTGATAATTTCTATGCAATAGATTAATTTGCTTCCTTTGTATATAAAATATTATCACATGCTTTATCATAATTTATATCATTATATTATCTACTTGATTGAATAAAATAGTGGGCTAACATCCTTGTAAGGAAGTGTGCCACTTCTTGGATTAGTCTCATACCAGGCCACCCACTCATCTATCTTGTTAATCCAATCTTGTCCAAGTTGTCTCTTGTGTGTAGGTAATACTTCTTATCCAAAAATGAGCTCTTACTTAGTTGGAGCAATGGTGCATAACCTTCATCATAGGTATTCCTCTTTAAACCCTATATAGTTTCTATTTTTAGTAAGTTAATTTTATTAAGAAAAAATGAACCAAAAAATACTAAAACACTACCAATAAGGTAGGTTCCACTTCTAGTGGGCCTCTTCAAAAGACCAATACCCTTAACCTTGATATTAGTGCATCTTTTGCTACCAATGCTTCTCAAGCCACTAGTACTTCTTTTGCTACCAATGCTACTCATGCCACTAGTGCAGTGCATGCTACTACTTCATCCCACACTCATAGTGCAACTCAAGCTATTAATACTAACACTAATGCATCACATGCTACATCCACTAGTCAAACTTTTGCTCAAGCTAACCAACTCCTATTATAAACACTTAATCAAATGCATACCTTTCAAACCAATAATGAAAATTAGATGATGCATATGCAAAATCATCTCATTCATCTCCAAAACCAACCTCAATAGGTTTCATGGGGAGCATGAAATCCTAATGCCCCCTACCCCCTTAGGGATTCCCATGGAAATCATAACCCACAACCACCACTCATCAATAAAACCATAAAACTTATAAAAAATAAACCTATAGTACGTCAAATTTCTAACATTGACATAGGAGGTATCACATCCACCATCACCTATAATGGATCGACCAATCCCACTTTGCATTATAAAACATTTGATAACCTTTATGAAGATTGGGTTAATCTTAACACCTTTACTGCTACCAAAATATTAGCTAAAACACTCTCAAGAGATGATTTAGATTGGTACAATCAAATAAAAACCCAATCTATCACTAGCCTCAAAGACTTGGTTAACTCACTAGTTTAAGGATTTCAAACTAGTAATCTTCTCGAGAACAACTTCGCCCACTTTATAAATTATAAAAAACTCAAAATTGAAACATCACAAGCCTTCATCAAATGATGGAAAAAATTGTCTAACAAATGTGAGAATAATATGGTGGATGAAAACCTCTTCCATCTATTCACTAATTCTCTATACCCTAAATTACAATATGGGGTTAGGACACTCTCTCCAAAAACCTTGGAAGAAGCTCTTGACTAGGCCAAATGATAAGACTTCCTCATACATCAATTCAAACCACCTCAACCTACAACATTGCTCATTGAAAATAAAAACTATCATGTAAGCAATGATGATGTTACTGACACCTATGAAACTATTCATACCCTCCAAGAAATTTCTCTAAACAACACCATGGAGCATGCTCTCCCTACTAAAAACACTCCTACTCCCACATTTTATCAACCCTACCACACTAATGTACACAAACCACTATCCCTATTAGAACTTCAAATATGTGTTTCAAGACCTATATCATAATATATTGGCCCCAATCATCCTATGAAATCATGGTATGATCCAAAAAAAATTGGCTGGTTTCATGCCAGTTGGGGCCATTTTCATGAGACTTATAGACAATTACGTAATCTTTCTATGGATTTTCTTCTTGGTCCTAAATTTGATCATGAAAACCTTATTCAAAATCATCAACAAGTTTATGACATAGATTTTAAAGCCCATGAAACATAAAATAAAAACCAAGCTTTAAACAAAACTAATGATCATCTTGCTATCTACAAGGATCCTCTTCCTAACCACCAATATAACATCAAAAATCCTACTCCTTATATATATATTTTTGAAAGTCTTATAGACCTTACTACCTGATGTAGGGGAATCCCATTATGACCTCAAGTTTGATCCATTTTTGTTCTTATCTTGGTCTATATGTGTTTTATAGTTGTGAAAATTCATGAATAGTCCATATGAGAAGTCTAGGTTGTTTAAAGAGGCATAGAATTTGAATTAATGATTTTCCCACCAAAAGTATGATTTAAAAATTTGAATATTGTTAAGTCTTATCTAATGAGTTTTATGAATTTTGAGAGGGTGGTAAGATGTCATGAACATGTCAAGGGGATGTAGACCCTATACAAGTCTTATAACACGTTCATGAGTCAAAGGTTATGGTATTTATGTAGTCATCTTATGTAAAATCATGAATGTGCAAATTAATCAAGGAGACCATTTGAAGGGATAGGTTCAAGAAGTAGTTATGCCTCTAATTAGGTAATTTAGGAGATATATTTTTTGTTTATTTAGTGTGAGATTCCATTCAAATGAGAGGATGTAAAATGATTGACAATTTTTTTGGAATGAAGACATGATGGAGATGTTTTTTTTTAAGAACTCTCTGCTATTTGAATGAATGCATTGTAGACCCTATTGAGGTCTTTTATTGAATGTATGTGATTTATTTATGAGAGAATGAGAATTAATATTTGATAGAAAGTGTGGTTTAAGGTTGAATAATGTTAGTTTGTAGATAAACTTTAAAAGATAAGGAAAAAATAAACCCATGTTATAGGTGATCATAACATAGAACCCTGTTCCTATATAAGTGGTTCTTTTTAGACTGTGTTTAGAAAAGTAGTTGATCAAATTAATTTGAAAAGTGACATCAATGTTTGTGAATGAGTGTTTTAATTTTATTCAAGGTTATATTTACAAGGAATGTTGATATAATCATTGATGTTCATGTATATGTATACACAGACCCCTATGTTGTAAGGGAGTCCTTAATTTGTGAACTATGTGCTTATTCATATTAAGAAACAGTCATTAGTTCCACTAGCATGGTGTTTTTATTTTTTCAATAGGATATGATATATTATTTGAATATTATATAATAACATATATCAAGGAACTTTTATACATAGGCATCTATTATTTATCCACTATTTCTTGTAGATACTATTGCCAGGCAATGTGTTTGTTGTAGGATGAATGAAGGAAATGTCAAACTATCTTTCAAATGATTCAAATAAATATTGTAAGTCCATTTTGATTTAGTAAAGTTTTTAGTGAAGTTAATAATTCTAGGAATATGGTCTTTTATGGTTTGTAGACTTACAGGCTGGTCATTTGCTAAAAAAACCAATGTAATCACATATGTTTTAAGATGAAAAGGTAGACTGTGGAATGATAAGGATTATAGAAGATTTGGAGGAGTTAGGGAAGGTAAATTCAAATCTATAGAATCTTTAAAAGAGTCTTTAAACCCATTAAATTATTCTCAAAATAATTATTTTAGTTCTCAGGCTGTGACTGAGACAAGTAAACCCTCATCTAGGGTTTGAGCCATAACTTTGATTTGGACCATCAAAATCCCTTAGAATTCGATATATATCTAGGTGAAGGCCTATGTTAAGTTATTTAAGTGGTTTTAGGACATGTCATCAAGTGTCTATACTATTATTGAAGACTGAGTGTAATAGACAGAGGAAAAGCCTTAAGAGACCTAATTAGGGGAAAACAATAAACTTTAGAGCATTGAAAAAGTGCCTTAAATAAAGAGTTGAGGATTTTAACTTTGTATAGGAATAGAGTGAAATAAAGGGTATCTAAAATAGTTGATGGTTTTCCATTTAGAATATGTACATATTGTATAAATTAAGGAAATCTAATAAATAGGGCTATAAGGACTGTGTAAAAAGAGAGTAGAGTTGTGTAAAGGCAAAATTGAGTCTTGGAAAGTATTAGTAAAGTTTATGAGTGAATGAGAGGGTTAATGAGATAGATTTAAAAAATATGAAGGTTAAGAAAACACAAAATTTTTAGTTATACTTAAGAACATTAATTGAAGAGTGAATTCAAAAGCTATTGTCAAAGGAAGTAGGTAAAAAATAAGGTCAAGAATGTTTTCTTGGAATATTATTTGCATTATTTTGGTATCAGAGCTTATGGAAAGATTTTTTGCATTGTTTAAAGGATTAACAATGTGTTTTGAAGTATATTACAAGATAGATGATCAGAGATAGTGCTCCATGGAGAGATATAATAGGAATGATGATGATTTGGTCAAGCAGATGGTAGACTAGGTGACCTAGCTGATTGCTCCATTAGTGATGAGAATGGAGGATATAGAGGATGTTCTCGAGGAGAGAATAAAAAGAAGAAAGAGATGATAGGTATAAAGGTGAATAATTTCAAGCAATAATGGAAGAGAGAGGAAATGAAGAGGTGGTATAAGAGAGACCATATGAACATGAATCAATAGTTCAAGAAGGCATGGGGAAACCATGCAAGAGAGATTAGACCATTGGTAGATGGAAAAATGAGAAGGGAAAAAGGTCCAATGAGGTAAGGATGAAGACAAAGATTTCAAGGGAAAAGTTGGAATTGCCAAAGAGAAGGACATAGGGTAGCCGAGTGTCCAATAAATGTGAGTAGTTGCATACAATAACAAAGAATGAGAGAGATGAATGAGGACAAAGGACATGACAGGAATGAGTCATCACTCATGAGGAGGAATTTATTTTAGTAGAAACAAGGGAAGAAACCAATCTAAAGGAGAAGCCTATTTAGAAACAAATGCAAGTCAAGAGGTAAAGTATGTAAGTTAGTTATTGATGGTGGTAGTACTAATAACATATATTTTCATTAGAGATGGTGCAAAAGTTGAGATTGAAAAGGATGCCACATACTAAAACCATACACAATTGTATGAGTTTATAAAGGACATCAAATACTGATAAGTGAATAAAGTTGGGTTGAGTTTTAGATAGGAAGGTATAAAGACCAAATTTTATGTGATATTTTGCCTATAGATGTGTGTCATTTATTTCTAGGTAGACCATGGTAGTTTGATAAGCATGCCATACATGATGGGACAACAAACACATAAACTATAAAGAAGCATGGATAGACATATGTACTTGTTCAATTGAAAGGTAAAGAGGGAAGAAAGGATGAAATAATCATGATGATGATGTAGTGTTGGAGTAAAGTTATGGAAGGTTTAGGATTGGTCAAGGTACCAAAGGAAGAAAAGAAAGTGAAGAGTGAAGAATGCAAAGTGGTAGAAAATAATTATCAAATAAAATAAGGTAAAACACCTAAGAGAGTGATCCAAGAATGAAGTAATCAAAGTAAGCATGGCAATCAATCATGTAAGATAGAAGACAACAGGCTAGTGTTTGACATTGCAGCTGAGATGGAAAGGAGATGGTTTAGATATGACACCAAATAAGTGAAGAAAAAGGAGGATGAAATGAACAAGCAAGAAACTCAAGGGAGAGCCATGGAGGCTCCAAGTTTAGCTTCTAATATGTTGTTTAGTGATGAAGTTTCAAGTAAGGAGCATAAGGAAAATTTTTAAAAATGCATATGCAACATAAAGTGGTTGAGGCAACTAAAGGAAACATGGTAGATGAAGAGGATGTCAAAGAGATGGGTAATATACAACAGGCTCATAAACAAGATGACTATGAAGGAGTGATAATCCAGGAATATGAGAAATGTAATGAGAGTATGCAGCCCTTGGAGATGCAAGATATTGATGACAGTCAAGATGTTGAATATGTACAACAACAAATTAAAAATCTACATAAGTGTGAGATATGCAAAGGACAAGCACAAGTTGTGCATGAAAAGGAATGGGTAGTATAAGGAACATTGGTGAAGGAAGAAGAGTGTCGACTAGAAGCAATGATTTAAGATGGAGCTAAGGAGAAAATAAAGTAGTATGTAGAGGAGAAAGATTAGAGTAAACTTGCATGGCAAGGAGGAAATGGAAGCATACATGTTTTCTTTAACAATTTGGTTTTGTGTGCATGTATGTTTTTGAAGGAGATGAAGTAGAGAAGGCCTAAATGTGGGGCCTAAGAGCATGTACACCTATATGAGATTTAATTGGAGGAAAACACCTTTAATGAGGAAGGTTCGATGCATTTAGGTAGTAGCATATACCAAGTGGATGACTTAATACCTATGGCAAAGAATTCTTGGCTTGGTAGTATGATGCAGGGGCAACCCATAATGACCCCAAGTTTCATCCATTTTTGTTCTTATCTTGGTCTATAGGTGTTTTAAAATTGTTATAGGTTATGAATATTCCATATGAGGACTCTAGGTTGTTTAAAGAGGCTTAAATTTGAATTAATGATTTTCTCACCAAAAGTATGATTTGATAATTTGAATATTGTTAAGTCTTGTCTAATGAGTTGTATGCATTTTGAGAGGGTGGAAAGATGTCACAAACATGTCAAGGGAATGTAGACACATAATTATTATAACACATTCATGAGTCAAAGGTTATGGTATTTATGTAATCATCTTATGTAAAATCATGAATGTGCGTCAAAGGTTATGGTATTTATGTAGTCATCTTATGTAAAATCATGAATGTGCATTGTAATCAAGGTGACCATTCAGGAGGGATAGGTTCAAGAAGTAGTTATTCTCCTCTTTAAACATATAAGAGTTATTTATGTGAGGTTGGTTGTTGATTCCATTCTAATGAAATGAGAGGATGAATGTATTTTGGATAAGTTTTGTATGAAGGGGAAATGATGCTTTGAAAAACCCCTATTTTTGAAGGAAAATAAACATAGACCCTATTGAGTTCATTTGCATAAAGTCTTGATTGCATATGTGATTGGTGATAAAGAATGAAATGGAAGTTGTTTCATTGTGTGTTTTAAAGTGAAAGGATGTTTTTTTGATGAAAATTTTCTTCGATATTCAATGAAAATAATTTTGGCTAAAGGATGTATTGAGATCCTTGTTCTTAAATATTTGATTATGTTGCAGACTGTGTCTGGTATGATAGATGCTCAAATGACATTTGATAATGGTTATATCTATTCTTGAAATAGTTTTGAATAAGTTTTGAGATTATAATTTTAAGGTTAATGATTATATAATCAATTGGCATTCAAATAAATGTATACACAAACCCCTATTTTCATAATAGTCACTGTTGGTTAAATTGTGAATGTGTTCTTTAAGGGAAATAGTGGTCTTTGAATCAGTTTTCAATAACCAAAACATTTTGAGGTAAGTATTTTTATATTTATAAGCTGTTTTCATTATTTATTTGTGTGGAGGAATTACTTCTATAGGTCAAATAGAATACAACGCTATTCTTTGTAGAAAAACCATAGTTATGATGAACTATGCATGGTGATTTTGGAAAGATATGATCAAGAAGCGATCTAGAAAATGATCTTAGGATAAATGTATGTAAGTCATGTTTTAATTCTTGGTAATGTTATTATAACCTTGAAGTTGACTCAATTTTAGGACATAGGTGATATTTTGGTAAACCCTGGTAGACATACCTGAAAATGGTCATTTGCTACTTGAAACCAAGTTAATTGACATATGTTTGAAGATGGAAACTTGTAGACAGAGGATTAGTTAAAGGATTATACAATTGAGTTGGACAAGTTAGCATAGAGTTGATATTAGACATCTATTAAATCTTTCAAATTGGTTCTTTGAAACCCATTTTAAATTATTCTTACAATGAATTATTATTATTTCTCAGACTGAGACAGTGAGACATAGTAAGCCATAATATAAGGTTTGAGCCATGAGTTTAGATTCAGATTCCACTATAAAATAAGATGGAAATTTGGTGATAAAGCTTAGGTGAAGACCAAGGTTAAGTGAAGAGATTTAAAGTTTTAGGACATGCCATAAAGTGTACTTCTACTATTATGGAGGATTCAAGACTAATATGTCATAAGAATAAACCTTAGGAGACCTAATTAGGGGTAAATAGAGACCTTTAGAGAATTGACCAAAAGTGACTATCAAAGATAATGAGTTGAGGATTGCATACTTCATGATATATGAATGGTTTTGAAATAGAGGGTATCTGAATTGGTGTTATAGTTTTCCATTTTATATTAGTACCTACATGTAGGGACTTGTAATGAAAACTCATAAATAAGGCCTACAATGAACTGTTGTAAATTAAGAGCAGAGCTATGTAAAGAGCAGGAGTTAGAGAGTTGTAAGGTGTATAGTAAAGTTTAAAGAGTGGATGACAGGGAGAACTGAAGAGACTATTGTAAATAAGATACCAAGCATATGAATAACATAAGATGACCAGATGAATACTGTAAATCATTGCTTGAAGAGTGAATTCAAAAGCTATTGTCAAAGGAAGTACGTAATAAATAAGGTCAAGAATGTTTTCTTGGTATATGATCTACATCACTACCAATGATGAAAACGTGGTTAATATGACTAACATGAGAAGAGTGTTTGATTTTATTGACTCAAATCCAAAACATACACATCACAAGTCTCTCAACCATTCCACATCATTTAAGACACTTCCCCATCCCATCGATGAATTTAAGGTAAGAGGAACTTATACCCATAAAATCATCACCTCCAACCACACAAATTTATTATACCTCTCATACCATTTCTACTCTTCCCCCAACATCCACAAAATAAGACAACAAACCCTAAACTTGCAATAGTATTTTTTCTACGCAACTACAAGAAATAATTCAACCAACCACCACATCACCTAAAGTCACTCAACCCATTTGTAATTAACCTAAACCAACTATACCCTATCAACACAGATTCAATTGTACATCCAACCCTCCTTATTAGGAGCTCTTGCAACACTATGCACCTATATCTAACAATCTTCTCACAGGTTATGAAGAGTGGGATCCTTTTATATAAGTTCCCCATTTTTCATCTCAAATACCCTATTTAAGATGTTATAAATAATATTTGTGGTCAAATATATCAGTATTTGTGAATACGGCATGGTGTTCTTTCACATTATTATATGTTATGGTTTGGATTCGATTTGTGATCCATTTTTATATCTCTTATACACTCAATTATGTGTCAAATTTGATTTCACTTATCTATTTTACATGGATCATTATATTATGCTTTATGTGTTTTATATGGTTTCATTATCTTTCACCTTTTCTTATGACTTCTTATCATTATTTTCATGAATGCACACTTATGATTATGAGTTCACTTCTTTCATGGATTCTTTTATTTTTATTTTATAATGATTATTTACTATCTTATTTCATTAAAAAATTAGATAATTATTAATGTGACTTGGTTATACAACCTTGATTCTCTTAGTATTCTATCTCTACCATATGATCAGTTAGAAAACAAGACTTCTTGTTATACTACTATCATATACTGATCTATTTTGGATCTCCCTTTATTCCCTTATTCCCCTTTCACATACTATGCATACATATGGTTGAAACTTGAGATTACATACTGGTTTATAGGTCAGTCTAAGTTTTTAGTCAATCATATCTCTGGTTACTTAGTTTCCTTTAAACCAAATATTAAAGCTCATTATGTGTATCAATTTTATCACTCATGTTAGTTATTTCAAATTCATATGAAAGAGGAATCATAAAATCCATGAAAAAGTTAAAATCCAAATCATTTAAACAAAAGGCAATGATTCAAAAAGCAATACACAAATTCAAAAGTATAATCACACTAGAATATGCGATTCATAACACATATCCAATTTTTAATTGAATCTCAAACTCTATAGTTGGCCTCATGATAGATCTAAGGTCCGTTGGGGTGCATTAGGCCAATAGATTGGGATAGGAGAACAAAAAAATTCTATAAGTGCTACCTACTTTCTCACACAAGTACCCAATCTTCATAGTAGACTGATGGCTCTATAAGAGGTCCTGAGGAATAGGGAATATGTTGTGGGAAGATAGGTCCATTTTAATTTTTTTTTTTCATATAACCCTCATGAGTTGATCTTAGTATCTCACCTATTTGCCTATACAGCTTTGTGCTTATTATGAATAGGTATCCTTTATATTTTGATGGTCACTAGACTCTTAGTGTTTCTCTTTTATACCTAATATGCCTTATATTTCTTGAGGTTTTCTCATAAATGCCTATTTCATGTTTTTTACAACCCTTATTTCATTACAACAATCCTAATATTTTACCTTGAGAAATATTATTTTATTAATTGATCATTCCCCCTAGGGTTTCCCTTTATGAGTTGCAGTGTAAGACCATGGATAGGACTAGGCTCTCCTCACAAATTACCATAATAAAATATTTCCTTATTTTTACCCTTATTACCATTCACCTCATTGGTGTTCCATAATGTTTTAAATTTGAAATAATTTGTGTTACATTATAATTTACACATCATTGACATAATTCCCATCTTTATTTAGTATGTTTAATTCTTACTTCATAAACACTTCACTTTTATGTTCTTATTTTTAAATTGCGTGTATGTTTATAATCATTTTATTAAATTTATCATACTTCCCATCTTGATTTAGTATGAATAATTTGATTGACACTTACATTTTGTTTTTATTTTCATACTTCCCATCTTGATTTAGTATGAATAATTTGATTTACACTTACATTTTATTTTTCTTTTCATACTTCCCATCTTGATTTAGTATGATTGATTGACTTTATTATTATTTATTTTTATACCATATAGTTTTCATATGTCTTACATTTTATTACAAATTTTCATACTTCCCAATGTGATATAATATGATTTTTTTTTTTTTTTTTTTAGTTTGGTGCAAATATTTTTATGGTTTCAAAATAGTCATTACCTTTTTACTCTACCATGTTGGTTTATTATATGTATTCATCTTTTATTTTTACACATTTTACATTGGGATATAGTGTGTATTACATTTGTTTTGATTATTTATACTTTTCCAAATCATTTTTGTCTTTTATTTTTAACCATGTATATGTATCACAAAATTCTAGAAGAGAAAATATACATCACATATTTTCCATATCATATATAATAAAACCAAAACAAATGTGCTAGAAAGGAAATATATCCATACATCCATCCACATATAAGTGAAAATCATAGATCAATGACACACACACACACACACACAAACACACACACACACACACACACACACATCATGAGTTTGATACAATACAAGTACAAAATACATTAGCTATAAATCTAAGATTGTGCTCCATATGCCTATCCTATGGATTAGCCATGCTGCCCATGGATGCCTATGACTAGCCCCTCTAAATAGTGCATTGCAAAAAGATAGTCTAGGATCTCAAGCCAACAACTTGACCTTGTAAGTTGGCCACCTAGGCCTATACATGTCCTAGTTGTATTGTGGTCACCATGTGAGTAGCTTGCTCCTATGCTAATTCCTACCATGCCTGAGCCTCTCCAACTCCTACCCTATAGGTGATAATGAGCCACTACCTCATGCCTACAACTATCAAGTATCCTCTCCCACCAATCTAAAATAGATAGCATGAGTTAGGGTATATTATACCACAAGATGAATCAAAGTGGAAGGCTTATAATATGACAACATGCCATCCAAAATATCAAGGTGCAAAACCATAATCAGGGCTCCCCATCTGATCTCTTTAGCAATAATATCTACAAAACCAAAAACCAAATATACATCATATCACATATATATCTTAAACCATATATCTATCATAAATAATGATGTAATTAGTGGTCTATGTCACAAACTTAAAATAAATCAAAACATTTCTCACTAGTTTCAGTATCACCAACCATGATTTTCCCTTTCGATCACCCACTGAGCACCTCCTCTATCAGTGGCCTCTCTGGTGACTAACTATATCCTAAAACTAATGTAAAAACACCCTATGTAACTACCAAAACATGTGTTTCCTCTCATCGATGGTATCTCCATCTCTTATGAAATTATGGTATCCATTATCACCCACGATGTGCTCACAATTCTCCTACATCCACATCCATAACACTATATCCTCCATGACTCATTGCTTCTTACTATCATGTTTGACCTTATAATGATCTCACACATTGAGGCCTAATCATAAATATATCGATTAGTACCCCTACACCTCCTCTCCCTCTTAGCTCTCTAGCATGCCATGCCTAATAATCAAACACTACTAGAGGTGCCACTAGATGTGGTATCCACAACTATCTAGGTACACAAGCCACTAGATGTGGCTTCACCCATGAAGTATAGGGTCCATGGTTTGAACACATGCTAAAATTGTCATAATAGTCATCCAAGATTACCATATAGTAATAATGTGAGTGTAAGGCTACCACACATCTACCCTCATGTAATAATATACAAATTTGTAACATGGGGCGTGACATGTAATACATAGTGTTGCCTCCATCGTACAACCCAAGGTAAACTATCATTGACCACATGGGATAACCCAACTGGTTAGTACGTAGAAAATCTTTTGTAGATCCACACACTTAGTAGAATGATGGAGCCCATTATCTTCTACCCCTAGGTTAGCATCCCATACATATCATGCATGAGTTGTACCCAAATAACATAACCAATATTATACAATGTACCCTGATATAGGATGGACTGACACAAGGTTATCAATAAAGTGGTACCTTTCCATCTAAATTATGGCACAACACTCATGCTATCACAAGCCCTATCAAGGCCTTCTAGATATATGGAATGGCCATTATATAACATCAAATAAACCAACACAAAAACTAGAATATATCCTATCTAAGCCTATCACCCACTAAGTTAGGGTTCATTTCTCATCCTCCAACTCTGGTATATCACATATCACTAGCATCCTATCAATAATAAGTCCAAGCAAGGCATGTACATCCTTCAAGGTAATAACCACCTCTATAATGTCCCCTTCCACCTCCTATCAAAAAGTGTTGGCCAATCATTCCCATGCTCCTAGGAACATGATAATGAGATCAACACTCAATAGGATTCACCTCATCTCCATGATGCCTCTAAAATCTAAGGCAACTAGCTGAGCTCTATCCATGCCCGACAAATGCTCTAACAAATCTAGTAGTTAGGACACATCCACTAGATGCCAAAATATTTATTGCCTCTATAAAACATCAAACAACAAAGAATGTATTAGATCTCAATGTCATAATAGTAAAATACATTCTTAAAATTTCTTAAAAAACTATAAATTAAATACCTAATCAGTTTGTTTGTATTATTTTCCCCTTTTTCTACACAATTGACCTATTTAATACTAAATCAGCCCTGTCACAATTTTTCCATACTAATCAGCCTTGTGTTACATGGTCGACCCATTCTTATAAACACAATCAACTTGTTTGATATTAAATCATCCCTTTCATATTTTGAGCATACTACATCAGCCCTCTACCACATAGTCAATCTCATTCAATAGACTATATTTGCTACATGGTACATATCACATCAGCTAGAAGGTACTATGTCTATCATTACTTAGTTTCCAATTGGATCAACCCTTTGATACATATTTAGCCACCTTCAGTGATTCTACATCGGCCCGCTACTATGAAGTCAACCCCATGGATGTATCTCACCTTATAAATTGAGTCAATAGGGCAAAATATGTTCTTAGTCTACAATAAATTTTTGACCATCTACAATAAATGCCTTAGGCATTTATTGGTATGATCTTTTCCTACTAAGTACCCTATTCTACCCCCAGTCTACCTAAAAATTTATTAGGGTCATTTTCGGTGTTTATAGTTTGCCTAACATCTAAATTTTCTATATTTAGCTTAACTTCAATTCAAATTAGTCCAAAATTTGAAATTAATATTTCACTTACCTAATTTGCACCCACCATGGCCGCTAGGCATCCTCCATGTTCTAGTTGTTGTCTCCTCACCATGGTCACTCTCTAGGATCACACTGGGTCTCTTAAAGCAATATTTTCTTAGAATATTAAAATAGTAGATGAATTAAATTTAACCCTATTTATATTTACTATTCAAACTTATTTACCTATCAAATATTTATAATCAGATTCCATTTTTTAAGCAAACCTTTGTTTTTATTAGATTTTTTTTTGAGATGCAAGATAATCTGAAACCCTGATTTCATAGAGAATATTTTCACATATTACATGTATATTGTACAAATTTTTATATTTTTTGTTTATTTTTATAGGTTTGCCTAATGTTCCCTACATTGGACACATTCACATTTAAATCACTTCCTTCCTCTTCTACAACACTAAGGTAAGTAAAAGTATGTATTTTTCAATGCTATCCTTTTATTTATCTTATTCATTTCTTACTACAATTTATTTAGCTTCAACATTATGTGTTGCTATGTTATTTTCTTGAAGCACCATCCCTTATTACACCTGTATGACACGTGATGAGGTTCAAGTGGGGCATATGTATACACATAATATTTTCAAACTTTATTAATTACTAATGCTTTTTCTCTTGAAGGAACCTATCAAGTGTTTATCTCTCTAATGTATGCCTTAAAGGGTGTACCAAGAAAGGGGTGGGAAGACCATTAGTGCTTCATAATATTATTGTCCCATATACCACCACTTAAAACCAACACAAACCAACACAAACCTCTCATATACACTTTCCTAATATTTGACACCTCCATTACACACTCCTCCAAGTAATTCACTACCTCAAACAACCCTTACCTAAGCCAAAAACTCATTTTGACATTTACCAAACAAATTTAGCTTGGGTAGACACTATAATTAAAATATATTATCATGTTATGGGTCTAGGTCAGCCTCGATTGACCTAGTCTGGGACTTAATTTGATTTTATTAATTAATGATATAGGTTTGATTGGGCTGACTCTATTGGCTAAAATTTTAGAAGGGTTTAGGGTTAGATCTAGATATATATACACATATTTTTTTCCATTTACTATAGAGATTGAATAAATAACATCATCATTTGTGCATCTATTTATCCTCTTTTATATTTGAGGATATTTTCTTAGGGTTTTAATACTACACTTGGAGATATAAATCTTGTCTTGTGGATAAGTCTCTTGGATACATAGAGAAGTTGTGTAGCCTAGAGTTGACCTTTCCTTGTTATCCTTACATACCATAACACCCTCTTGCAAAGAACCTTGGCCAAGGGGGATATTGAGATGCATCAATTTCATATTTAAAGGTAAGTATTCATAACTTTTGTTCTTTATTAAAGTAGATAGATTTATATTTGTTATCTTATATGATTCTCTCTCCATGCATTAGGATTTCCTCTACATTGACTTGAGTAGAGATATTATATACATATTTACATTTATGTTTATTACCCCTATTTTGTGCCACAAGATTTGGTGAGCACTAGGTTAAATTTTACTTTACTTTGTCATTTATTTTGTGAATACAAAAACATATGACCTAGCTAGGGTTATTACATGGTGTTGCTTAACTATAGGGTTTGGAACCCTCTTTAGTGATATTATTGTGGTAAGAGATGCCTTAGTTAGGTCTAAAAAATCCATCTTGGTCATGACCCTGATTATCTAGATGTAACAATAAGTGAAAGGGTAAGTGTGATTTATCTTCTCTAAACTAGGATTGATTTGTAGATCAGCTTCAATTTCCCTTGTATACATTACCATCTTTGAAACTAGCTCAATTTATTGAAGATGATCATTTCAAAGATGCAATAGAGAAAAGAGTAATGCACCTAGACAAGATTGAATAAGAGAAAACCAAAGTGGTTGATAGGATTTAAATTAATTAAGAGAAGGTCAAATAATTATTTGAACAAAAAGTTTGACAACATGACTTCTAGATCGGTTATATGGTCTTACTTTAGAACAAAATAAGAGATCTAAGAGGAAGTCATGGGAAATTCAACTCTCTATGGATGGGTCCATTCAACATTCAATAATTATATGGTGAAAACACTTAATATCTAGCATATAGAGATGACACCCATCTCCATCTACCATATACTAAGTGATATTTGAAATTGTATAGAGAATGATGGTAGGTTATCCCCTAAAATGTCCTTTTAGTTATGTGCCATGTATTTCCTTTCAGTTATGTGTCATGCCTCTCCTTTCTTGTGTTTCCTTTTCCTCTTATCAATGTTTATAATGATTCCATATCCCAATAGATGTATTCTAGTCTGCTAAAAACCCATTTTTTGAGAATTTTTTTTGTCTCCTTTAGATGCCACATCCCTAACCTGAGCCAACTATTGTTAGCTAAAATAGACTTACCATTTTTAAGTCACCATAAACAAAAAGTGTCAAAGAAGGTTTTTGATAGAAAGAAGGTTTTAAATAGAAAGGCCTATTTGAAATCCCATGCATTTACACTAGGTATGGCCAGTTAGCCCATCCTCCATAGATGCAAAAACATGAAGGCATACTTCCTTCATACCTATACATCCTGGACCATCCATCCCCTTTATAAGTCGTGATACAAAGATGTAACTTGAAAGCAATTGCATCTTCATGCTCATAAATCCTATAGGAATGTCTTGACTAGACTCCTCATCCCCTTAAGATGTGGTAATGTATATATAAAAGTAGTCATGCCTTTACACTCATGCATCTTGAAGGGACATGGTTATCAGGACTGCCATACTCCATAGACATGCACATATGTGTAGTCAAGTCATGTCTCGACCAAAAAATCATATTTATTATGAGCAAACCACATTTTACTCATTTGAAAACTTGATATAGGTGATTTTTTCTCTGCCCCTACCCTTTTGATAGTGAATCTCTATCAAAATTATCCTAAAAATCTCATAATTTATGTTTCCCTTACATCGTTATTTTTCACCCATTTTTTACAATCTCTTTTTGAGGGCTCATTTTCTTTCAAGATAAACATATGTCCACTGCCTTGCACTCTTTCTAGCCTATTAAATGTTTCTTACCCCCAAACCCACTTGATATTCTGGCCCTCACTTGTCAAATAACTTTTCAAAACCTAAAGGCCATCAAAATGAATTTTTAATACATGGGGTATGAGTCACTACTGGTCTTGGGCTATGATATTCTAAATTTTTTTGATTCTCTGATTAGTCACATGGATTTAAAGGATTTCAATAAAAGATTAAATTTTGAATGACTGAAACTACTCATTGAACTCTTTATATAGAGTGGTTTACCTCAAGCAACGACCTTTCTAACTTCAATACAATGTTCAAATCTAGTATTTACTTGTGTGAAATAATTAAACTCATAAACAAGAGAAATATAAATAAATCATGGTGAAATTAGATGAATTTTTAATGAGCATGACATTGAGGGTTCGCCTTCATGAGGAAATGGTTAAGATGATCATCAAATAAGGAGATACACATAAGGATAAGGATCCCACCAAATGCTTAACCATTATTAATAATTTTTGGTTAGAATAGAAGAGATAGAGACCCTCAAAGGTACCCAAATCCTTTTTTAGAGTAGACTTTAAAGAAGAGCTCTTAAATATGGATACCTTGTTGAATCGAGTGGTAGGTAACTAAGATACCAGACCTTTCTACCATTAGATGTTTCTACCAATGTAAATCATTTGTTGAGGAAATCAATTTATATAATAGGGTGAGTTAATCAATGAATCTTTGCACAATCAATTACTAAACATGCAAACCTCAAAATAGTTATTCCTGACATCATATCTATTATAGTCATTAGCTTCCCAGATGGTGTACCTCTGACTATCCCAATAAGGAACCATCACACAAACAACATAGGTATTTGAATATTTCCCTTAGCTCACATTATAGTAAAGCAATAAGGACTACATTTGAGTTAATGACACTTTCACAATGAAGGTGGTACAACTACTAGAAGAAGATTAGGGTATGTGGATTTCAACTTAAATGGCCAAATTGCTTCACCAATATCGAAACTAATATATCTAATTCTAGAAACTTATGTATACCAGGGTTGGAGGTGATGAAGGACAATATTTGATTCTTTCAAGGTTAGCAAGCAACATGATCATTCTCATTAAGCTCTATAGACAACTGTTAACTCTTCATAAACACTATAGATAAAAATGCGTACTCTTGTTTATTTTACCATTATATTTCATCATTTTGTTTGTAAATTAGTTGTAAATGTGCATGACATGGAATTGGCCATCTTTAATTTTACTCTCCAAACTTATGCCAGTAGGCACTTGATGGATACTAGAGGATATGTAAAAAAAATCTAGGTATAGGATATGCATATGGACATAAGCCTCACCTCAAAGACTAATATGCTTATTGCATGAATAAATTTGAGGTAGTCCAAAGATATTGGATTTAGATGACCCTGGATCAAATAAAATCACTTACAGATGAATGGGTTCTTTAGGGAATGATAAATGACAAGTCAGACCTTCTTGATCTAGAATACACCAATAGAATTGTTAATGCACCATTACTAGCTATCAATTGGTCAATTAGAGAACCAACCAAATTGAAATGGAGAACACAAAAAGTATGGGATCACATGAAAAAATGGTTAGATAAAAAATTGGATGGAGTAACCATGGGAAGTTTAAAGAGAAGGAAAGCTTTAGCTTATCCAAAGCAAGACCCCCTATTAGCTTCTAGGAGAAACAACTCTAAGGTAGTAATTGAGTGTTTAGGATCCTCTAGTTTGAGCAATGGTCGAGATGAAGATCCCAATCCCAAGAAATAGTTAGAAAAAAAATATGAATAAAATAATTTTATAGGGAAAAAGAAGTAAGCCAAAAAATTAGTGAAACCATGGTCTTCAATTGAAAGCTTGGGTGACCCTAGCTTGCTCATCCCAAACACTACACGTTAATACAAAGCCTCATCTTCAAAGATGGAAAAATAAAAAAAGGTTTAAGAAGAGAACCCAAATTCTCCATTTCAATCTTTGTAGGTTCCTCCTCTTTCTCCAAATCAACCCATCCCTTCTCCATTAACTACCCAAGTTATTACCTTCAAATATCTTTCATTTCAATGGATGTAACCAATGTTATAGAAAATAAAAAAGGGTAGTTGAAGATAAGTTACAAGATTTTAATGTGGTAGTTGATCTCTCAAAGAATCCTACACAAAACAAAACAAAGACTACCTCTAGGTTGGTGTTAGATTCTTTAGGAGCATAGTTTATAGAGATTGTAGAGTTAAATGTCAAGAAAGACATAAGAGAAATGACATTAGATAATTATAATATGAAAATAAACACACTTGGAGAATCAATAAGAGAAGATGATATTCATAATCTCTGAGAGACCATTGAAAGGATCATTAAGAGGTCTGAACAAGATAAGTTAAATCAGGAAAAACTCAAAGGAGAGATCAAACAACTAGTAATTTATGTAAATTACTTGCTTAATTTGATAGAAATCCTTGTGGAATCATAAGTTGATGCTCTGACATAGTTTCTAGGAATAAGTAAAGATGGTGTTACCATAAGAAAAAATATAATACTTACGAGAAGACTCTTATAGCATGGGTAGATGACTTCCTCATAAATGGAATGAAATATATTAAAGAAGTCATGAAAATCTATGATCTCATCAATCAAGAACTACAAGATACCCATGGACAGATTAAATCCTAAACAACCACTTAGAAGGTATAGGAATAATTGATCAGAGACATAAAATAAATGATCATGATGGAGGCCAGAGTAATGGTAGATGGTGTAGTATTTGAGAAAGAATATGATGACACATCATGTCAGTGGGTAGTATGCATATTCTAGAAAAAGGAAATCTTGAAAAAAACCATAGAAGAATTGAAAGAGAACAAAGATATGGGTGAAGAAAAACTCAAACTACTTTCCAACGATCTAGATGAGATTCATTGTTGTTTATATAAATAAGATGGGACCACATCACACACCATGGATGAAATAAAAGCTCAATTTTAAAAGGTATTAAAATAATATTTTATATATGAAGGCAAGTTTAATAAAGCGTTAATGACAACTCTCAATGAAATCCATATTTCACTAGAAGAGTTGAACACCCATTTGGAAGAATTATTTAAAACTCAATGTGCCTTGACATTCATTTCCCAAAGATGGTTCACACATTTTATTCATGTGGTAATTCCAAAAAGTAATGAAGCTCTTGAAGTAGTCAAGAGATTTCAAAAATTTAAGGAGGCACGTGATAAAGATTAGGTCAAGGAAGATTCAGTTGCAGTCAACCCATTTGTAAGTGTTGTTGACTCACATAAAACTTTTCATTGAAATTTATAATCTATCTCTTTTCTAATTTTGTCTAACTTATATTTTGGGAAATCCATACTTTATGTTTGTAAAATTCAAAATTATGAAAGGTAGAATAGGATAAAAATTAGAATACAAAAGGTCATTTTTGAATGTGAATGGTTAGACCATTCCCTTTGTTATAAATACAATAATGGCAATTGAAAAGGGGCTTTTTGATGTCCACAATTTTTAAAACTTAAAGAGGAAGAAGGAAACTTTGTGTTCAATCTTTATCCAATAATGATTAGTTACTTGAACTTTGTGTTTAGTTATTTCCTTAATGGGAATGGTTTTTTCTTATGTTAATGTATTTCTTATTGTTCTAAACATGAATGGTGTTTTATCTCTTAAAATTAAATCTCCCTATTTAGTTTATTTTGTTGCATAAGTGGGTGAAATTTTCATTTATTCACCCTCCCGTAACTCTCTATCTTCCCTTTTATTTTTAGTTGAATGTGGTTCCTATCAATCCCATTCTATTCAAATTGTAAATATTGTACATAGTTGTGCTATTTTTTATTGATTTCACTACAGGAAAACTTCCCTCATAATAGAGGAGAGACCTTTATCTCTTAAACTGTAGTGAAATCTTGTTTTGCCATTACATACCAAATATTTCAGCAACAATTGTTATCTTGGATTCTAATAAATGGTTATATATCCATGATTTCTACATTATTTATTGAATCTATAAATGTTGGCCTATTCATACTTGTAATGCATTGATCTATGTATTGTGCTTCCTACTCTCTATAAATGATAGATTTTATAAAGATGTTAGTCCATGGTACACTTGATAAGATAGTATTCTATGTTACCTTTGTTACAACAAATATTATTTCCTTTATCAACATTTGAAATCATTATTTTTCCTTTATTTGTGTTCACTAGAATGATTGTTTTTTAACAATATTTATATTCACTAGGGCCAACTGGTGTAAAATTCAAACCACATAAATAATCATCAATGTTCACTTGTGTTGCATTTGTATCATCATCTGAAATAGAATCAAAATCATCATCAATGTATTTTATAGATATGGTATTTTGGTCTTCTAAATTTATTGATAAAGGTAATTCATGTACACATACTTGTTCTACCTTTTTAGGTGAATATTGTCATATTGAAATATATATAGATTACAACTCTTTATCATTTTTACTGGATTCACCAACCTAATTTATATTTATTTTAACTGTAGGTATGGTATCTGGTGGTGTCACTATATTAGGTTGAGGTGCTTCTAACTGTGATCAATTCTTAGTATTAAATTTTGTAATCTTACAATATATAAATGGTTAATTATCATCAAGACATGTCTATAAATATCCATTATGTAGTAATTTGACACATCGATGTAAAGTAGAAGGTAAAACCCCCATTGAATTTATCCATGGTCTAACCAATATTAAATTATAGTTCAAATGATTAAGCATTACTTGAAACTAAGTATATAATATTTTGGGCCCTACCTTGATATCTAAAGTGATATAACCCAAAGTTTTACAAGGAACATCATCAAATACTTTGATATTATCATATTTATTTTAGAGATAAGCCATGTTAATATCCATTGTTTGTATGAATTTAAGATTTAAAATATTCAAACTTGAACCATTATCTATCAACACCCTTTTTACTACTATACTTATAATTTGAATTTGTATAAACAAAAGAAGATTGTGATCAATAGTACACTATGTAGGAAAATCCTCATTTATAAAAAATATAACATCTTCAATATCCTTTAAATTATTTGTAATAGATGTAAAATATGAAGGATCTGTGTCATGAGGCATAGGTGTCTAATTCAATGCTTGATATAAAATATCCTTGAAAATAGTAGTTACCTAAAGCAACTCTAACATACAAATCTTAGTTGGTGTGTTCCTTAATTTATCAACAATATCATACCCTTTAGATTTATTAACTAGTCTAATTGGAATGGGTTGGGGATGGAAAGATATTTCTTGAGTTTATTCCTCTTTTATTTCCTAATGAGGCACCCAACTTCATCTAGTGACAACAACTTAGACTGCAAGATATACTATAATCCTAGGGTGAATAGTAAAGGCAAGATATGAGATAAGATAATTATGAGTTATAGGGGAGGGAGGAATAAATAGAACCATCTACGCCCTCTGATATGTATTAATAATAGGTGGAAACTAAAATTGACCCATGTAACAATAAACATCGTATAATTTCTCATTATTAAGTTCTTAATTGATATCAGATTTTATATTTTCCATTAAATTATGTATCCATAGACTTACATACAAGTGAAATATTCTACATGTTATAGGGAAAAAAAACTTGTAAATAACACCAATAAAATTTGAACTAATAAATAATAGATAGATTCAGTCATTATGATAATGATTAAAAAAACCATAAAAAAAAAAAATTGAAATGGTAATAGAAATTCTAACAGGGATAGAAGGAAACACTAAGGGAAGCTAGGGTTTTGAAATATTTAACAATAATTAGGTTCACCAATATGTATAATCAAAATTTAGATTAGGAAATATATCTAATATAATTTAGATAAATTGCTACGTAAAATCAATAATGTACAAAATAATCATAAATTAAACATTATGATTTAGAACTTGCTATTTGTGGAAAGAAGCTAAAAGGGGAAATAAAAAAAGATAAACAATTTCACTCAGATTTGGGTGAATGCAATATTAATTATTTAATTGAATGTGATATTATGTGAGAGATGGCTGTGAATTGGGAACAAGGCTCCTACTATACCTAGGATAAGGTTGTGTTACTTAGACAAGGTCGAACTACACTATAATTTTTAGGGTACACCAACATCTAGTAGATTTTTTCCTTATGTGCAATTCTTACCAATGCACCTTTGACTATAGGTCCCACATGATTGTGTGGAATATTTTGACCTAATGTGGGAGTCATTGTGTATCTTATTATTCACTTGGAACCCTATCTCAATAAATAAATTAAGATACATGTGATAGATATATAAAAGGGTTTAGTGATTGAATTCAAAACCCCCCTGTGTTGAGCATTACCTACATACCAATACTCCAAATAGTGATTAGAATCCATGTAGTTCTCGTATGGTAAAATGACGTGTGTGAAATAATAGTGTAATTTTATTTCTCATGTAATCCTAGTGTAATTGAGTGTTTCAACAATGGCTTGTGACCTTGGAGGTGTATTTAGGCTTAGTTCCAAGCTACATGGGTTATGTGTACTTAGAATTGGTAAAATAGACCCTTTATTCTCAATGTGCAATTAGAATAAATTTAGTGTTTGCAATATGGAAGCCTCTTGAAATCTAGTGAAAAAATGAATAGGAATTGTGCTTATATAATGGTATTTTGTGAAAATCCTTGAATGGGAATTTTAAAATGTGGAGGATGACCCATTAGGAGATTTTGAATTTGAGCAATCAATTGTTGTTTGGCAAAGGATGAAATTCCTAAATTTGAATTCTATCGATGAGTGTGATAGTATTGGAGCAACCTTGTCTAAAGAGAAAAGATAGATAAAATAGAAGCATGGATTAGTTTAATACTGAGTTTAGGCTACTTCAAATGAGGAATAAGAATATTTTTTATTATAGTTACTCAAGGGAAAGAGTAATCCACACAAAAATAGAGGAATAATGAGTAAGGAATGTGGATTTGAGCATGACCTAAGTGTGTACAAAATGATGTCACAAGTGCATTATTTTAAAATTAGCTATTAATTTTAATGACTACACTTATATAGTGAAAACATGTATCAAATATATTCATGGTAATCAAGTTGTCAAAATTTTAGGAATCCAATATGAATATCCTTTGGAACCAATGATATTCATTCCTATTACAAAAAAATTGGAAGGCACATACATTGAGAACATAGTAATGCACTAGTTTATAAAAATATTCAAGAGCATATTACCGAATCAATTTATCCATCTATATATGAGCATGATACAACGACACATGAGCATATTACAGAATTAGTTTATTCATTTATTAATGATCATGATACATTTATACCCAAACATTATCAATTAGTTCCAAATAGCATTATACATGATCCTAATTAGAAAGTGGCATCTAAAAATAGGTCTTCATATCCTAAGGCATAAGAGGTTATTCATAAAACTTAACTAAAGGTGTATGTAGTTGCATTCTTACATGAGCATACAAGTTCACATGGGCATATGAGTAGTGATTTAGATGGTTATATTACAACTTATGATATACATTAAAATTTAGAGGCACCTATAGTTGGCACTTCCTCGTCATAGTAAAATATTACCTCATACAATACAAAACTGGATATACATATGTGTATCCTTTTGATGATATACTTGGTTGGACACAATCTCCTACTTCCTCCCTACCCTCTAATTGGGCAAAATATCTTGATCAACCATTTGTATTTTCCATTTGTACATATATCCTTTGATTCTAATTCATTTATACTTCTTCTATCCCTTATCTAAGCATTTTTATAGTCTATGGCTTTATTTTCACTTTAACC
Source organism: Torreya grandis (assembly GCA_037957365.1). NCBI lineage: Eukaryota > Viridiplantae > Streptophyta > Pinopsida > Cupressales > Taxaceae > Torreya > Torreya grandis. The sequence continues at coordinate 2,309,693 of JARHVA010001062.1, forward strand.
ACTTGCCCTCTCACATTTTCAATCTAATCCGTATAATACAGAGCACTTATCTTACAATGTTTTTGATGCACATTCTTTATGGAAACCCATTTTCTTATTATTACATATCTATCATACCATGGATTTTTTTGCACACATAGTCTAATGCACATCCTTATCTACATGATTATGATTCAAATACTCATATATTAGGGCATTTTCCTTGCCTTCCTTTCTTACTACACTAGGATTTATTACCTTGTTTCGTATTGTTCAAATGTATCCCTCTTATTATATTTTCAAAGCCTTTATTTTTACTCTTTTAAATTCCAAAATTTAAAACACAAATATAAAACATTCAAATATTTCAACTATTTAAAAAAACATATATGTTGAAAATTCATAAAAATCAAAATATTTCCAAAAAAAGGACCTACAATCATTCTCAAATGTTGTTAACTTATTTATTTCCATATGATGTTTATTTATTTATAGTCAAGTAGATAAAATATTTAGTTTTCAATACACAATGATTTTCATGAGGTATGCAAATGTGATACATATATAATTTTACATGGTTTTTGATGTCGGGCTTTCGTTTTACCTGTTGTTCCCAAAATTTGTCACTCATTTTTTGGACAACATATGAACCATTTTGGTCTTGTAGGCCAAAATTCTTTCTTCCCTTCTCAAAAAGTGTTTTGTGTATTCAAATTCTCCATTATTCAATCTTTTCCAAAATTTTATGGACTCTACAGGCTTATTTCTATAGACTCTGCAGGCTTGTTTCTACAGACTCTATAGGCTTGAAACTACAGACTCCGCAGGCTCATTTCTATGGACTCTGTAGACTAGTTTCTATGGACTCTATAGGCTCATTTCTATGGACTATACAGGAAAGAAACTATGGAATCCATAGGCTCATTTCTATAGACTCTGCACGAAAGAAACAAGTTCCCCAATTAGGTAATTTCAATTGGTCAGTTTAATCCCAAAGCTCAAAGGGCAAGTACCCTTACGGAGGGTAAATGGAACAAAAGGATATCTTTTAGAGGGATTTTCCATGGCAGAATTTTACAAGTAAAATTCCTTTAGAGATTTTGTCTGAAGGAATGTTCAAAGGCCTGATAGAGAGCCTGAAGGACAAGTGCCCTTGTGGAGGGCACTTAGGAGCCAAAAGGACCTTTGTGACTTTCCTGAAAGGCAACTTTGGAGATCAAACAACCCTTGTGGAGGGTAGGTGATGAGCAAAATGGACCATTTCAAAAGGCTGAAAATGTAAGGTTTTCTTCAGAAAAGTGAACAAGGTAGAAAATTTGGAATTTCGTTGGGAAGATTTTTTGTGGAAAAAGTCTGAAGGAATTCCTTCGAACTTTTATCTGAAGGAATTATCGCAAAAGCAAAAGCTTGAAAGAATAAGGTCTGACAAAAATAGCTAGGGCAAGGAAAGGTTTCCTTCAGACATTTTATCTAAAGGAATTAAAGCCGAAGGAACCTAAAGACTACCTGATGGTCACCCAAATACCATCTGAAGGTCACCCAAAGAAACCTAAAGGGAAGGTACCCTTGCAGGGGACTCTCAGCCAAAGCTAAAGGGATTCCTCCCCTTCAGGAAGGATCAAATAAGAAAGTTGAAGGAATTTCCAAGGATAGTGATGGGCCCGAAGGTGTCAAGATTAAGCATCATGAACTAGCCATTGGGATCCAGACGTCTGATGACGTCCCCACAGCTATCAAATTTAGGGAAATAAACTAGCCATTGGCTTTCAAATGGCGACAGTGCACAAAAATCAACTTTATGGTAATGAAATAGCTATTGATCTTTAAAGGCTTGAGTGCAGACCTAAATGCATTCAAATACCTTAAGGCCAGAAGGAAGAACTACTAAGAGAAGAATGCAAGGAGCTAGCAATGCTGGAAATTCAGCCTTGAGAGCTCAAATTCTAAGAAAAGACAAAACTAGGAAGAGACAAAGCTCAAAAAAGATAAAAGTTAAAAATGAACTCAATGACTAGGTGAAGAGGGAGCCGAAAGAGCTAGCCAGAAGGGGAAAAGATAGCTTAAGAGCTCAAATCACAATAGGAAAGAGGAAAAGACCAAAAATATCTTTGTGGAAGTTATTCTAGTAGGTGGAACAGTCCACCAGGTAGGTATTTGAGCTTGAAAACATTAAAGGTGCAACTTATTTGTCTCTCTTGGAGTAAAGGCAAAGTGGATAGCTACATAGATATCAGGTGACAGACTAGATGACCCAGGCCTAGGGAAAGACATTTGAGATGAATTGACATGCCACAGTTAAGGTAGCCACCCTGTTTCAGCATGGTCCCTTGACAAAACTAAAAATGCATTCAAGGCATTGAATGCTGCATGGGCTGCTCCATGGAACAAAGTGCCAAGCCTTTCTTGGCTACTATATATTGTATTCTATTACTTTATGCAAAGGGGATCTCTCTATTATAGAAGCAAAACTCTACCAAAATTGAAAGGTGATGACTGAGACTTTGAGCTCAGATTGTTGATCATATTTTTTTATTTGAATGAGAAAGTAGGTTACTTTCAAACTTTGTGTTATTATAGCTTGTCTCATTTAGGAGATTGTTCTTATGTCTATTTATTGAATGTGTTCTTGTCCATTTTAGTGAAATAAGTATAACTAGTGGAAGTAATCAGGAAGGTGTCCTAAAGCCAACTGTGGGAAGACTTTGTGCTACCACAATTGCCTTTAGTGTGTTTATCTATTTTTTGTTCATGTGTAAAGGATCTTGAGATGAATTTATGCCCTCATTATCCTTCGTATTTCACTCTTGGGTAGTTGAGGTGGAGACTTTGTGTTACACTTCAATCTATTGGTTACTACGCCCCTTGTTACCAATTAATTATTACCCACTAGAAAGAACTCTGGCTGTTTACTATAAGACCACTTCTAAAAGAAGAGAAGTGCCTTGATTGTTTCCACCTAGATTTCTCCTTTGTTTGTGAACATCATCTCTAAAAAAAGAGATATGGATGCTATTATCCTATCCCTAAGTGTTATTTTTTTACATATATATGTAGTATATAGCTCCTCATATTTACAGGGAACCTCCCCTTGATGAGAGGAGAGATTTGTCCCCTTTTGATGTGGTAAACCTACAAACTTGGCTAACCAATCTCCCTATGCTGTGGTTGAAGAGACCTATTTTTCCCATTAGGTAGCTGGTGACAAAATATTCACCCAACAATTTTTTGGTGACTTCACTAGGGATCGAACGAGTAGTTTTAGTTCTTTTCCAATATCCATTTTCTCTGCTAGGGACACAATAATTTTACATATTTGAAGCCTCAAGATTTAGATTGAAGCATCACCTATATCTTATCCATTATCATTATAGCCCATTTCTATTATATAATTTGAGCTGCAAAACTAGAGACACTGGAGATTCAGCATTTTATTTCAAATGACAGTTTTCAGCCAGCTCCATCCCAACAGTTTTTGGTGACTATGTTGGGGAAGAGCGCATAATTTGAAGCCTCAAACTTCAAGCTGAAGTAGGGCCAATTCTTTTCTATTTTTATTCTACAATCTAGCAACTCCATGCTATAATAGAAGCTAGAGAGCCCAAGGTGTTGTTGAGCCTATTTTTGAGTTGGTGCAGTAGGGAAATCTTGATATATTTCCTCCACAACTTCAAGTTCAATGAACTAGGAGTATTTTTCCTATCAACACCAAGTCACCACTATAAGACAGAGCCTATTTTTCTACTATTAGCAAAGCTTTGCCTATACATACTCCACCCAAATTTTTTATCCCCCCTTTCCATAATCAAATAATGATAGCTCAAGGCCCCTGGGGTAACTCTTTTGGTCCACTCAATCTTACTCCACCTCTACATGAGCTACCACATAGTTCAAAGAATAATTTCCCCAAATTCTTTGGTGATGGGAGAGTTAATTTTGATGAACATATTGTAGCCTTCAACATAGCCTATAGTGTGATAGGCATGGAGTATGAGGACATAGCAGTCAGGTTGTTTGTGAAAACATTGCAAGGTGCTGCTGCAGATTGGTTCTACCATCTACAGGCTCAGTTAGTGACTGACTAGAACACCCTCAAAGCCAAATTCAAAGCAAAGTTAAAGCCTGTAGAAGATGTGCATGCCCTACTATCCTAGCTCACATAGATGAAAAAGGAGCCTCATGAACTTATGAGGGATTTCATAGCAAAGTTTGACAAGCTGAGGAACAAGATTCCCATAATTGCTCAGCCAATAGTTAAGAACCTTAAATGTTTCTTCATCAACTCACATCTACTTGAAGTGAGTTTTTTGTTGAGATGTGCTAGCCACATAGACCTTGCTATTGCTCAAGATTTGAAAATTGAGGTGGAAGATGATCTCATCTTGGTAGGGAAGATAAGAAGAGATCCTAATAGAGGCAAATCTTCTTTATCTTTTGAATATCCATCTACAGGCACCATAGATCAAATGGTGAAAAAGATGGCAAATAAATTGTTAGCCTTGAAAAGAAAAATGGTGCAAGGGATGTCATCTGCTCCTTCATATAGAGATACACCAAGAAAAACATTCCCCAATCAGTCATACCAAGGCAATACTACCAGGAATCAAGGGCATCCCAATCGTCTTCCTCCCCCATAGAGGAACCTTGCCCTTGAAGCACCTCCAACCAACTCAGCAGTTGGATATCTAGAAACTAAACATGATTTCTCTTTCCAACCTGAGTGTGATCAAGAAAATGATGTTGATCTCTTCATAAAAGACCAAGAAGAATCAATTGGCAACTCCAACATTGGTTTTTTGAATTACTAGGATGAACCCATAAGTAAAGGTGAAGTAGTTAAGGGATCATATGTTGTGTTCACCCAGTCTAAGAATCAGTCAGCCCAACAAGCTGATAAAGAAAAAATAGAGGAGTGGGCTCAGCCTATAATTTTAATTGTCAAATGAGGAACTTCTCTACCTTTCTAGCCAAAGGACCCGGTGATTGCTAAAAAAGTAAGTACCCCAAACATTTTTGCACCTTCAACTTCAACTTCATAGATCAGTCCTCCCCCTTAAAAACTAGAAGGATGAACTCCCTTCCCCTATTCATAATTCATTTTAGACATTTGACATAGTCGACCATGTCAAGAAAACTATAATTCAAATGTCTAAATTTGAATTCCTATAATCCAACCCTAAGTAATTGGATAAGTTAGTGGAATGTGTGAGGAATAAAACTGCCCCTATAGGACAAGATGTTAGAAAGGTAACTCATGATCCCCCAAGGAACATGTCCACCCCAAACCATCTTGTCATTACTCCTCCTGCTACTTTTGGAAGGACTGAACTATTTTATATCTCCTTACTGATAAATGGACATCAACTAAACAATTGCATCATAGACTTAGGTGCATCCGACAATATCATGCCTACCAAAGTGGCTGAATCCCTTGGTCTCACATTGACCAAGACATTTGGGATATGTTTCTCCATGGAGAACAAACAAGTGCCATTGCTGAGACAGATCAAGGATGCCTAATTTGCATTTAAAACATTCCCAGAAAAGAGAATCAAGATGATAGTCCTAGTGGCTGATGTCCCAGCCTCATACGACATCCTTCTTGGGAAAAATTTCTATAAGTATGTTGGTGGAGGATTGAGCATGGACCTATCTGAGGCAAGGATCCCAGTCAAAGGCATTATGCAGAGATTGCTCCTTGAGAAGGAAGTAAAATATGTGGTCACTCAAACATCAGCTCCTAAAGCTCAAAGTTTGTTCAAGTCTTTAGGCAGGGGTAATTATTTTTTTTCTATTGAAGATGTTCCTATTATAGCAGATGAAAGTCCTGTGGGTGGCGATCCAAAAATTGATTCAAATAAGACATCAGAAGAATTAGTAGGGCACAATATAGATGAAAAAGGATCTTCCCTCTCTAATGAAGAAAAATCTGATAGAAGATCAATTTTTAATGATGTTTGGACCCTGGAATTTGATGGCAGTAATTCTTTTATAGGTGCTAGAGCTGGGATTGTTCTAATATCTCCTTAAGGAGATATTTTTCTTTCTTCATACAAGTTGCAGTTCAACAACACCAACAACACTACTGAGTATGAATCTCTATTACTCAGGTTGAAAGCTACTAAAACTAGAAGTGTTAAACTCCATGTTAAAGGAGATGTTGAACTGATGGTTTGTTAGGTGAGGAACTTGTGTCAAAACAAGAACAAAAGATTGTGCCATTACTGCAATCTAGTATGGGATCAAATTGAGAGTTTTGAAACTTTCAATATTTTTGCAGTGCTTAGAGAGCCTCATAATCATGCAAATTCTGTGGCTGCCCCTGTAACCTTTATGGTTCCTCACCCCAATTTCAAAGATAATAGGTACATTATCAAACTGGTCTTTTGACCAAGTGTACCTAATGAAGCTAACCATTCACAAGAGTTTGATGCTGACAATCAAATCATGTGCTGGACTGAACCAAAAGAGCAACAAGCTATGGTAGGGGACCACAATGCTACGTGCCAAAGTTAAGAAAAGGATCTCTTTTATAAAAGAACAAGGATTTATGGTTTTCATATTGGAGACCACGTCTTGCCATGGGGCAAGAAGAGAGAACCAAAAGGAATGCATAAAAAATGTGATTCCTATTGGAGAGTTCCATTTGCCCATCACCGATTCTGGGGAAAAAATGGTTTCTTGCTAGTTTATCAAGATGGAATGCCATTTTTGTTGTCTCATAGTGGGTAGCATCTGAAGCACTTCAATTCTTGAAGTACAAGATAAGATCATCTATACATATGTATATTTGTATAGTCTTTAGTTCTATTTTGTGCTTTTCATTTTCATTTTTGGCACCTTTTTTTTTGGTTAGCATGAATCCATAGCCCAATGGCATACTTAAAGGCACTAGAGATTTTGGTTTCTACTCCACTCAGCTGTTTCAAAATTTCAACTGAAGGAAGTTCCCCAACTGGAGCCAGCTGTTGCTCCCCAAATATGTCAGTCATTTTTGGGACAACATATGAACCATTTTGGTCCTGTAGGCCAAAATTATTTCTTCCCTTCTCAATTTTTTTTTGAGTATTCAAATTCTCTATTATTCAAGCTTTTCTACATTTCTACAGACTCTATAGGGTTATTTCTATGGACTCTATAGGCTTGTTTCTATGAACTCTACAGGCTTGAAACTATGGACTCTACAGGCTCATTTCTACAGACTCTACAGACTAGTTTCTATGGAATCTGTAGGTTCATTTCTATGGACTCTATAGGAAAGAAACTATAGACTCCACAAGCTCATTTCTATGGACTCTGCAGATATGTTTCTACAAACTCCACAGGCTAGATTTTATGGACTCTTTCAAAGCTTGAGAGACTTAGAGAAAATTATGGACTCTACAAGATGAGTTCTATGGACTCATTTGTATGGACTTTGTAGGTTGGTTTCTTGGTTCTACAGACTCATTTCTATGGACTCTACAGGTTCATTTCTATGGACTCTACAAGAAAGAAACAAGTTCCCCACTTAGGCAATTTCAATTGGTCAGTTCAATCCCAAAGCTCAAAGGGCAAGTACCCTTGTAGAGGGCAAATGGAACAAAAGGATATCTTTCAGAGGGATTTTTTGCGGTAAAATTTTACAAGTAAAATTCCTTCAGACATTTTGTCTGAAGGAATGATCAAAGCCCTGACAGAGAGCCCAAAGGACAAGTGCCCTTGTAGAGGGCACTTACAAGCCAAAAGAACCTTTGTGACTTTTCTAAAAGGAAACTTTGGAGATCAAGCAACCCTTGTGGAAGGCAGGTGATGAGCAAAATGGACCGGTTTAATAGGCTGAAAGGGTAAGGTTTTCTTTAGAAAAGTGAACAAGGCAAAAAAGTTGGAATTCCTTCAGGAAGATTTTCTATAGCAAAAGTTTGAAGGAATTCCTCCAGACTTTTGTTTGAAGGAATTAGCCCAAAAGCAAAACCTTGAAAGAATAAGGCCAGACAGAAATAACTAAGGCAAGGAAAGGTTTCCTTCAGACAAAATGTCTGAAAGAATTCCTTTGGACATTTTGTTTGAAGGAATTAAAGCTGAAGGAACCTGAAGACCACCTGAAGGTCACCCGAAGACCGCTTGAAGGTCACCTAAAGAACACTGAAGGGTAGGTACCCTTGTGGGGGACTCTCAGCCAAAGTTGAAGGGATTCTTCCCTGTCAAGAAGGATCAAACAAGAAAGCTAAAGGAATTTCCAAGGAGGGTGATAGGCTTGAAGGCATCAAGATTAAGCATCAAAAACTAACTATTGGGATCTAGATGTCTGATGATGTCCTTGTAGCCATCAAATTTGGGGCAATAAACTAGCTGTTGGCTTTCAAATGGTGACAGGTGCATGAATGTCAACTTTATGACAATGAAATAGCCATTGATCTTTAAAGGCTCATGGACCCAAATGCATTCAAAGGCCTTAAGGTCAAAAGGAAGAACCATTGAGAGAAGAATGCAAGGAGCTAGCAAAGCTGGGAATTCAACCCCAAGAGCTCAAATTATAGGAAAAGACAAAACTAGGAAGATACAAAGCTAGAAAAAGACAAAAGTTAAAAATGAACTCTGTGACTAGCTAAAGAGGGAGCCAAAAGAGCCAACCAGAAGGGGAAAAGATAGCCTGAGAACTCAAATCATAATAGGAAAGAGGGAAAGACCCAAAATTTCTATGTAGAAGTTATTCCAGTAGGTGGAATAGTCCACCAAGTAGGTATTTGAGCTTGCAAACATTGAAGGCACAACCTATTTGTCTCCCTTGGAGTAAAAGTGAAGTGGATAGCTGCGTAGATATCAGGTGATAGACCAGATGACCTAGGCCTAGGAGAAGACATTTGAGATGAATTGACATGCCACAGTTAAGGCAGCTGCCCTGTTCCAGCATGGTCCCTTGACAAAACTAAAAATGCATTCAAGGCATTGAATGCCACATGGGCTGCTCCATGGAACAAAGTGCCAAGCCTTTCTTGGATACTATATATTTTATTCTCTTACTTTATGCAAAGGGGATCTCTCTGTTATAGAAGCAAAACTCTACCAAAATTGAAAGGTGATGACTGAGACTTTGAGCTCAGATTGTTGATCATATTTATTTGTTTGAATGAAAAAACATGTTACTTTCAGACTTTGTGCTGTTATAGCTTGTGTCATTTAGAAGATTATTCTTATGTCTATTTCATGAATGTGTTCTTGTCCATTTTAATGAAATAAGCAGAACTAGTGAAAGTAATTAGGAAGGTGTCCTGAAGCCAACTGTGGGAAGACTTTGTGCTGCTATAATTGCCTTTAGTGTATCTTTCTATTTTCTATTCCTATGTAAAGGATCTTGGGATGACTTTGTGCCCTCATTATCCTTCATATTTCACTCTTGGGTAGTTGAGGTGGAGACTTTGTGCTACACTTCATTCTGCTGGTTACTACGCCCCCTATTACCAGTTACTTATTACCCACCAAAAAAAACTCTAGCTGTTTATTGTAAGACCACTTCTAAAAGTAGAGAAGTGCCTTCAGTGTTTCCACCTAGATTTCTCATTTGTTTGTGAACATCATCTCTAAAAAAAGAGAGATGGATGGTGCTATCCTAACCCTGAGTGTTATTTTCTACATATATATATATATATATATATATATATATATATATATATATATATATATATATATATATATATATATATATAACTCCTCATATTTACAGGGAACCTCCCCTTGATGAGAGGAGAGATTTGTCCCATTTTGATGTGGTAAACCTGCACACTTGGCTGACTAATCTCCCTATGCTATGGTTGAAGAGACCTATTTTGCCCATCAGTTAACTGGTGACAAAATATTCACCTAACATTACCTAATAACCTTCCTAAGTTGGGAGCATATATTAATTCTATTGGAATGTTTCAATATGTTTTATATATACATAACATTTCTATGATGTTGAGTTATATATCATACACATGTTTTTATAATCACTCTTATTTTCTATTTTGATACATGGACATGCTATTTTCTAATAATGACATTAATACCTATGGTTGACATCAACTTGTCTCATTTTATTTATGATTATTTTAAAATTCTCACTTTATTACACGATAAGTTATAACTTGATTTCTTATTGTGTGTGGCCCTTGGCCTTGTGTGTGTAATTTCATGTTTTTATTTGTATGGCATCATCATGTCATTTGAGTATGGCCCTTGGCCTTATGTGTTTATGATATCTTCACATGTCCCTTGTATGTGGCCTTTGGGCATTATGTGTGACATTTTATTCAAATTATGTGACATTGTATTAAATTTCTTGTATGCTCATTACTTTTTACTATGGTGACATGATTCATATCACATATTACTTATAATTTATACTCTTATGCCATGATACATATCATGTACACCCTACTTATGTGCTTCAATAATATATCTATCTAATTCATGTTTCATATGAAATTCAATCTTAAATTTGATACTATGATACAATTCAATTGAAATGTTCATATGATAATACATGATTATATATTTCACATATTTTACACTTCTCTTTTGAGATTAATGACTTATAGGCTATATCTCTCACCTTAAAATTGGGGAATCACAATGGGATTTTCATGAGCAACAAATTTCATATTTATGATAATATATAGTTTTTAGAACACAACATGGTTCAAAAAAATCTAGATTATAGGGGCATTTGACATGCATTTGCATTCATTATTAAAGTTACTTCAATAAAAATTCACATATACTTGATGCATATGCATGGACATGTACAAATTATAGGTTTCAAATACATAAAATATTCAAATTAAATTAATTATTAATTCAATATAGATATATGGGGCTTGATATTCATTCATGTTCATGTTTCTACATGGTAATTTCAAATTTCACTTGTTCAATGTTCAAACATTTGAAAAGTTTAAAATTTTCAAATAGAATCTAGATCTTTATAAATGTGATTCATTTAATTTTTAAAGTGAGCCACATTAGAGTATAGTGATGCTCAACATATATGGTTTCACTTTTTCTATTATAGTGAGCCACATTTGGTGGTTCCACCCCTTCAAATGTTTTACAGAGTGATCTACACATTCAAATGAGAGTTCAAGCATACAATCTTTCCAACTCAAGGTATTTCACTAATTTTAAAATTGAGACATGATCACTCTCAATTCAAAATAGGTTCAACATTTCTCCAAATGCCTCAACAAGGTGGTATGCACATACTTATCCAATTTCAAGTTATAGAGAAATTATATTGCATAATATTTCAAGAGTATTATTTCCTTTCTCTTTTTTTAAATTTAAAAATTCAAGTTTCATATTTTTAATTTTAAAATAAGGAAAATAAAATTTTAGTGACATTGTTTTAGGTTTTATATTGAGGCATCTTGCACGACCAATCTTCACATCAAAATATAAAATGTGTATACACACTTAGGTTGCATCTCCTTTACTCTAAAAATTTCACATCATTACGTTACTAGAATAAAGTGGGGGAAAATTTAGACACTCAAATTTAATCATTAGGTATTTGACAATGTTTAATCTTAACATCCTTAACCTTGGTATTTTCACCATTCAATTAACTTTCAATATCTATAGGATCATTCACTAATCCATTTACTATATTACAATTATTGAAAACATCATTCAAGAATCCTTATTCTAATTACATACTCTTGTCATTCAGATTCCAATAGTCTCTATCCTTCTTGGACAAGACCACACTAGGTAGACAGGGTTGAACCAAAACCTTGTCCACTAGTATGACCTTGTCGTCCACACCCTAATGGTAACTTTTTAAATTTGAGATGATTCAGATTACTCCTCCCACTATTTTAGAAATGTTGGTTAACATTTTCCCCCCAAAAATTCATCTATATATTCACATTAATACATCTCCAAACACATCTAGAAATCACTTAAAATTTATACTACATATTGAGGAAAATATCACTATTATATTCAATTCTAATTCTATTGTATTTTAATATCCAAAGGCTAAGTTTGAAGTCATTTTATTATAGGTGAATGGAATCCATTGTAAAGTATTCAATTCAATCTATCTAGTTACATTCATATATAAAATATCCAAATTCACATAATCACTCTAGGAGGGAGAACTACATCTACCTAAGGCCCTTTTGGGTTATGTGAGAAATACTCAGATTGTTTAGGGTTTTTTGAGGAGAGCTCAATTGTTCTTGTAGACACCTAAATTTCATTTAGTGCCAAAATTCACCTTAATTTATTTATTAACTATTCTTCTTAATTAACATTTGTTCCTCAAATCAATTAATTGATTTATTCAAATACCTTTGAAAAATTCAATTTTGCACCTTTTATTCTTTATTTTAATTATTTAATTCCTTAATTTACCAATTTAAACTTATCCCACTTTTCTCTACCTCATCCCAACCAAATCCATGAAAACCTCCACTTGCTATGACTCTTCCACTAAGTTGTCAATCTATTTTGACTAAGTCTACTAACCAAACCCTCTTTTTGCTCCACTTGGTTCATGGATGAGAACTCATCCTCAACCATTGATCATTTAGAACCTTGAAAAATTCTAATTGATCCTCCATTGTCAGATCATAATTCATGCTTCTATAAATAGGCTTACATATCTCCATTTCTAGGCATCCTCTTTTGAAATCATAAATATTGCAATAAATCATAATCCTGAGAGATCACAAATAGAATCAAGCAAATTGAAGTCATGCATTTTTGCATCCAAAAGCTACCCATTTCACCTTTACATTAGAGAAGTGAGCACCACATCTTAATAGAGCAAATCAGATTTGAATCACAATAAAAGATTCTTGTATCTAATTTGTGAAGGTTTTGATTGTTGTTGCTCTAAATTTGGTAGAATTTAGCTTAGAATAGACTTGTTCTTTGTCTTTGCACTTTTTAATTCATACATTTTTGGCACACCCAGTGGGACCTACCCACATCTTTTAATCTTTTTGTTTTCTTTTCTTTCATCTCTTGCATTTAATCTCATTTGTTTTTGAGCTAGTATAGACTATAGGTTGTTGTCTTGGATTTCATGTTTGGCTATATTTTTTCCAATGTAATAATGATTTTGGAGCATATTTCATTGATTTTATTGGACTTAACAATGTTTTTGTCACATTTTCTATGTTTTTATGCTATTTTCTATCTTTTCTAGGTGAACAATGATTTTGTAATAGAAAAATAATTTTATCATCCAAAAGTGATATTGTCCTACTTTGTAATGATTTCATGTTCTCCTATAATAATTTTATCTTTTTGAGCAGTGATTTCATGTTTTCCTACAGTGATTTTATCATTTTTCCATAGTGATATTGTCTTTTTCTATAGCAATTTTGTTCAATAGTGATTTTGTTCTTCTGTGAAGCAATTTTGTGCTTCTATGTAGTGATTTCATTAGGCATAACAATGATATTGTTTCTATGAGCTTTTTTCTATTTTCTATCTTTTTCCTGCATGATCATTTTGCAATTTCACTTTTCTAACTTGACTGTGTAACAATGATTTCATCACAGAGGCTTGTTTTTTGTGGTTTTTTATTCCTTTTTGCAGGTTATCTTAATCTTAATCTCAATCAAAACAAACTAACACCTTGTTTGTAGAATGCTAGCCAAAGGTAATTGCAAAAAGCAAAAAAATTAAACCAACTTTATTTCATTTGTTTTCACTAACATCTTTTGTTTTCAGCCTTTTACATTCCTAGTAAATAAATGACACTTTATTTTCTATGGGGTAAATCTATTTTTTGTTTTTGTCTTCTTGTTTGGTTGTAAAGGTTGTGTATGCTCTTTCTTTAGTGTTACACTGGTAATGATACCTAGAAATCAAAATCAATCTTGTAACTTATCTATTACCCTAGTTGATCTTATGTATGCTCTTTCCTTGGTGTCACACCAGTGACGATACCTAAAAATAGAAACAAGTATTAACTCTTTATTTTTCCTTTATTAGAGGCTCTATTGATCATGGATTTCACTACCACGTAATAAGGTATATAAGTCAAGACCTCGCTATTTTAATTACCTAAGTGGTTGTGTATTTTAAGCACACCATGACGTGAGGGGATTTTATGCTTCAATACTTAAGGTTTCAATAGCTAGCTCAAGATCTAATATTATCAATTATCAACACACTGAGACCCCTATGACTATGTTGGGCACTTTGGGACAAGACTCAATAGTGTGTGTCTACATATCAATCTCTTCCATAGTTTTATTTCCCCTTAGATAAGCTCAGATATATCTTAATCTTATGATTGCCTCTTTGCCATTTGAATTTGGTGCATTAGTTAGCAATTAGCACTGAGAAGTTACTTTTCTCACACCCTTGAAATTAGACTCAGTGGGCCATGGGCATGGTAGGATCCTCTATGGTTATCACCTTGAAACATTAGGCTGTAACTGAGAGCACAGATGAGTAAGTGACAACGAAAATCTCAACAATTTTTCACAACCTTTCATCTTAGTTTTCACACTTTATGTGCAATTTCTTATTTGTCTAGAATAGAAATTTGTTTGTTGTTTCCTTGTGTTTACCATGTGCTATAAAATCCTTTTTTGCAAACAAAATTATTTTTAGTTTAAATGCTATCCTAAAAATCACAACTTTCTCTTTAAGAAACTCAAAAGCATTTAGTTAGTAATCAAATTTTTAGTCACTTTAGTACTTTGCTTTACTAGAGTCTAACTTGAAGTCTTTTTCATTGTTGAGTCAAGTATTTCCTTAGTAGTGTCATCCATTAAAAGAATCATGGCTATGTGGAATAACCCCTTGACCAATTTTGTCCCTAATCACAATCTTAATAATCTTTGTTATAACCCAAGATTTAATCCAACCAATTTTGATTCAAATCCATATTTGAATCATTATCAAACCAATCACGAAGTCAATTCAAATCCAAGTTAGAATATGTATTCATACTTATCCATCCATCAATCAAATCCAAACTTGAATAGTCATTCAAGTTTTCCAAATCAACCTTTCTATAGTAATAAAAATCAATCATTTGATTTTGCATCTTGTTCACCCTAAAACTCAAACCTAAACTTCTTCACCAATCTATCTAGTTCCAACCTTAGTACCAATGTAAATCAAAATTTTGATTCACCTTCACCATTACTTTAAAATCTATATTTCAACCAAAGTCCATTCATAAATCAAACTCCTATTCAGTCCAATCTAACTACATTCCATCTAAATCAACCTTTTAACTCCTACGCCCTTCAAAACCAACCATTCCAAATTCACCAAAATCAAACATTTGATTTTGCATCCAACCCATTCTCAAGATTTAAACAAACTACATCAAATTTGCAATTGTTCACAAACCCAAAAGATTCAAGTTCATCAATCTTCACAAATTCATTCTCCCAAGATTAAACTACCTTTCTAACTAGGGAATCCCAAAACATTCCATATCAACATCACCTTACCACTAGTGAGCCTATTTTAAAAAATCAACCACATCTCCCCTCCACTAGTTATGGCCTTGATTTTAACGTCCCCTATAAAAATAGCAAAGGAAATCCAATTATAGCACCTCTACTATCTAGTGTCACTCTATCCCTAGAGTTAGAATAGTTACAACACTCCTAGCCTGTCAAAAATAGTACCATGCCTATTACAAAAAAAATCACTCCTTAAGGGGAACCTTATGTTGTATTATATCAACAATTAGTTGCTACAAACCTAATCACATATCCAAAGACCAAATACTTTGAGCTAAATGTCCCAAAACCTAAGTGGTATAGACCTAACAAATATTGTGATTATCACAAAATTGAAGGAAATTCTCTACACTATTATATGAGACTAAATCATTATATCCAAGATATAATTTAACAAAGGGTACATCAAGGTAGATCCAAGTGTATCCACATCTAAAAATCATAGTTTGGGGATATGCCAAGATGTATTTATTGAGCCTAATCAAGCCACACCACTTCCAAGTCAAGGTCATAATCTTCCATCCATTTCTCAAGATCCCATTTTTGACCCATCCACTTTTAGCCAATCCATAGTCCATCAACATACCTTTGACAACCATGGTTTACCATCGATATTTGATGAAGAGCCCATCTTTATTGAAGAGCCTAGTTTCAACCAAAAACCTATCTTTGATTATGGTCCCATTTTTGACAAAGATGTAATTTTTGATTAAGATCTCATCTTAGACAAAACCTCTTTTAACTAATATAGCCTATCACCCATTATCCAAACACCCAAATACTTATTACCTATTGAATATCCCATCATCCCAAAATATGCACCCCAAATGATAGAGGTAATTATAGACAAAACAATCTATGAGTAACGAATTATCAAACCCATCCATTTTGAAGTAAAAGCTAGATTCCATAACATCAACTACAAACCATTTAAAATTCAATGTAAATAAGTTACTGGTAATTTTGTGGTTTCTAAGTTAACTTCATCCATAATTGAAATAGGATCTATTGATAGTCTCTATGAAGACTTTGATGTCATCACTCCTTTCATAAACATCACCATTCCTTCCTTCCATATTTCAAGCTAGTATCCTAGACCTTTTTATTGGGACCAATGATCTTACTTATAGTTAACTTCCTTCCATGATAATAAAATAATTTCAAACTTCCTAGTTGATCTCCTGCCAGAAGAGTATCAAAAAATATCTATATATTTTGAGGAACAACAAGTGTACCTCAATCAAAATAAAACTTGTAATTGAAATATAAAATCCACACCCCATAGTGAAAACATCTTTAAGGCACTATCAGATGATCAAAATATAAATTGTAGTCAAAATCCAAATCAAAATATATAAATTCAAAAATGTGAGTCCCTTAGTGAGAAATTTTTTGAGGTGCTATTGGACAATCCAAATCTGAATCCTAATAAAAAAATCAAGAAAAATACTTTGGTGAAAACCTTTCTAAGGCACCAATGGATAATAATATTCATATATCCTCTACATTATAATATTTTTAGGATGTATCTCCATTAAAAATTGAAAATATCATTGAAGAAGCATTGAATTCTCAAATCATCCAACTTACAATTACTCCTAGTCTTACTGAATGTGAGATTTTTGGTCCCATTCACCCTTTACATCATGACTCATATAATCATCCCTGTTATAATTCCATCCATTCAAATCCTTCATATACTCAACACACATCCTTCATCCAACATACTTTTCACTTCACCCTATCTAGTAACACCATCTATCACAAGGGCTATGACTATATCCTAGTAAATTTAGAAGAACCCAACTTAGAAATCAATGAAGTTATCAAAGACATCTCTAGAGTACATACCTAAAACATCAATAGTGATAAGCATCATGCATCTTGAACCCTATTGTAATTGAGATGCCAAAAAGTAAAAAATAAATTAAAAAAATATTAAAAATATAAAGACAAATAAATTCGTCCAAAGGTGAAAACCATTTATATGGTGCCTTGGGCAAGTACCATAATGAAAACCAATTTTTGGCATCATGCGTAAAAATAATCAATTATTTAAAAGTACCCTACACTTGGGGGCAAGCTCATCCATTCCAATCCTATGCATTCTAAATCATCCCACCATCCTTACCCAACCTACAACTTTTTTAATCCCATCTTTTTACCCTAAACCCATCCATTTTAATTATCCTATGTTATCCTAAAGCATACTTACCTATCCTATGCCTATCCAATCCATCCTAAACTCCTCATCAACTATCATTTACCATCCTTGAATAGCTTTACCTATCCAAACCTATCGTTATACATTTAAACCCATCAAAACTCATCCAATCCTTGCCATCATAAAACCATCTTTAATCCTATTTTGACCTTGATAAGGAAGTGGAAACATCTTGAGACATATTCTTAGAAACATCTTGGTGTATCTTTGCAATGCTATTTTGATGACTAGACACTTGGTTCTTAACTCATGTGTTTCCTAGATTTATCATCTTTATTCCAATCCATTCCTATTCATCCATACTCCATATATAATGTATTCCTTCCATCCCCTACCACTCACACTATGGTGCTATAATATGGTCTTCCCTTTGCTGGTATTCCTTGTCCACACCTATAAAAAAAATAAAAAATAAAAAAAAACCATCCAAAAAACATTAAAAATTCCAACAAAATCCAAAACATTAGAAAATCTAACAAGAAAAAAAAGAAACAAAAAAATCCAAACAAGAAAATAGTCAAAAAATACCTTGTCCTTAGTTACGTACTCTAGTCATTCTTTATACGGATTACTCATTAGACATTTCAAAAATCGCATATGCCAAAGGGTTCTACTCTAGCCAAGGACATCCAAAAACATCATTTGCTTACTTGTTTGTATAGTCATTAACTTTATGTTACATAAAAAGTGTTTACTTGCTTCTACAATGTTTGTTTAATTCCGTGTTCATTTTATTTACATCATTTTCATTATTTCAAATATCTCTTTTTATCTTATATTTTTATTGTTATTTTGTGTGTCTAGATCACTATACATATTACTAATGGTGTTATAATGATATTCCATATCATGATGCACTAAGTTTTGTCCTTGTGAATATCTTACTCCTTATGCATATTACATGATAGTCATCATGGTTTTTCCATACCATTGGTGCATATTGTCATACATAATATCAAAAATTAGGTAGCTCAACTCCTCAGTGAGAATTATCATAAAAAATCCAATGCAAAGAACAAGATAAACACAAGGTAGCTATCAAACCATCTCACATTCTCAAGTCAGTGCATCTGTGTGTCATCTCTCTCTTTAATTCATCCTTATCTCATCCATGTTTTTGAATCATTTGATCCATGATCATTAACCCATGTGATCGCTTCATTTATTTGTTCTGTTTACATATTAACCATCCACAATCATTTCCTAATATTTCTATTTAATGAGATTGACAAAATCACATGTGATTGTTTCATTTATTTGTTCATGTTTGCACATGTTGAATGAGATTGACAAAATTACATTTTTCATCCTTTCTCTGTCATCCACTCATAATGTGCAATCATTAACTTAAGTATAGAATCCATGGGTCAATCTTACATTATATTATCACTTCTCTTCTCATATTGGGAGAACTACATATGGTCTGATATCTACACATAGACATTGTCTAAGTGGGTTATGTAGGTAGTGCTTAGAGACACATGGTCTCTAGGGTCAGCTCGACCATCATCTATTTCAACCAAATTTTCTATTGTCATTTAATCAAAGTAATATATATCCTTATCCCTGCTTGAACATATCAATTTTGTAAATCTTTACCATGAATTAGACAATCTATATTTTAATTTTTAGCCTGTGGCTTACCATCATTGGGATATATAATTCTCACATCTACTTATGACCCCTGAGTCTAAGCACAATCTAAGCATACAATCTTTAAATTGAGACATGTACTTTTTCCAATATCATCTTTGGCATTTAACAACTAGGGGTAAATAGTTTTACATGTACCCTCTATAATTTTGTAAACATTGGTATTGAGACAAGTATCTATATTATTGACAATAGCTTTCTCATTTCCATTCCTCCATAATACTCATTATTCATCCATTTTCAAATTTTTAGAACCATTAAATCACATTATTTCAAGATTATTTTCAAAATCTTGTAATCATTTATTAATGTGAAATACACCATTCATTTGCAAACTCAATAACTTTTTTCTATTTATGGATCTATAATTTATTATTTTTGGGATATATGATTCCCACACCCGCTACTTCAGCCCCTGAGCCATTATCAAACAACAATAAGTGTGCAATCTTTGAGTGGTTAAAATTATTGATTTTTAAATCAAAGACCTAGTATTACCTTACTAGGGACAACTCTTTTACATTTCAACACATTGCAAATTTGACATCAAAAATGAAATAGATTGATTTTTCATTTGATCAAATAACTATTTTCTATTTTCATCAATTTTGAGTGTTTGTCTGTTTCTCACATAATCCCTTGAGGGGGCATCATCATACTCATTTTCATTCATTTGGGGATTTTTTTTGCTTTTTTATCATCAACACTCTACTTCTTCTATTCTTTGAAACAATATTGATTCGTAACACCATTTCAAAGAGGGGAAAATGTAGACACCTAAATTTCATTTAGTGTCAAAATTGACCTTAATTTATTTAAATCATTCTTCCTAAATTTATTAATTATTTTTCTTAACATTTCTTCCTCAAATCAATTAATTGATTTATTCAAATACTTTTGAAAAATTAAAATTTGCACCTTTTATTCTTTATTTTAATTATTTAATTCCTTAATTTACCAATTCAAAATTCTTCCACTTTTCTCTTCCTCATCCCAACCAAATACATAAAAACCTCCACTTCTTATGACTCCTCCACTGGGTTGTCAATCCATTTTAACTAAGTCTACTAACCAACCCCTCTTTTTACTCCACCTAGTTTAAATAGTTCCTATCCTCATGGATGAGGACTCATCCACAATCGTTGATCATTTATAACCTTGAAAAAGTCCAATTAATCCTCCACTGTTGGATCGTAATTCAAGATTCTATAAATAGGCTTGCAAATCTCCATTTCTAGGCATCCTCTTTTGAAATCAAAAATATTGCAATCAATCACAATCTTGAGAGATCATAAATAGAATCAAGTGAATCAAAGTCATCCATTTTTGCATCCAAACACTGCCCATTTCACCTTTGCATTGGAGAAATGGGCACCACATTTTAATAGAGCAAATCAGAGTTGAATCATAATGGAAGATTCTTATATCTAATCTATTAAGGTTTTGATTTTTTTTTCTTTCATTTATTGCGCTAAATTTGGTATAATTTATCTAAGAATAGACTTATTCTTTATCTTTGCACTTTTTAATTCATACAATTCTCACAACCTTATTATCCCATTTTGGTATTTTATCTATATTTGGTTTTTATACAAGATTCAGGGTTTTGGTATTATAGGCTTTCCATGTAAAAAATGGGGATAGAAAGTCAATCAATAAATCTTTGTAGATAGTCAAAAGTGTTCGTACATAAAAATTGATCACATAGTCAACTAAGATGCAGTCACAATAAAAAAAAAACAAGGAATAAATGTATCCATTCCTTTTATTATAGTCTTTTCCTAACACATTTTGAAAATTTTATTTCAATTGAGACATAATTTAAGAATCACTATAATTAGTTTCCATCAATAATCAGTCTACATAGTTAGCATAAATTCAATTTGAGCTAAGTTTGTACATTTTGTTTTATCAATTTACTATTGATAGTTCATCTCAAATTATATATATTATTAAGCATCCAAGGAAGCTTTAGATTCATTTGTTGGGTATTTACATTATCCATGACATTTTGGATACTGACATATGCAAGTTATGCACATTGAATGGTGAAATGCTCCCTAGGCATTTTAAAGGAACTCAACTCAAGCTATACCATGCTTAGTGTACTTGAGCCATGTTTTAATAAGGATTATGCAATTTGTTCTTTGTATTTTATGTTTTAAAGGTTAGTATATTATAGTTTATGTCATAAGAAAAATATTTGTACACTATAGTTAATAATAAAACACATAACCTAGTCTGACCAGTTGTATTTTTGGCCGAGTTCTACTATGATCTTTTTGTAAAAAATCTTTTTTAATGAAGCTCAGGTTTACTTGATAAGGTAACTTAAAGATTACATAATGCTAATAAATTTTTAAATTTATCTACACCTCGGTGATCACTATATAAGTATAATTAAATATTTTTTCGAGTTTGATGTTACTTTTCTTAAAAATCTATCAAACAACTACCTACTCTTCAAAGGAACATCCAACTCTGTAGTTAAAATAGATTCAAAACTTTCCACTAATAAAGGTATTCACTGCACTATAAGATGAGTCACATAATTTAATTTTATTATAGGTAAAATAAATGAGAGGGGAGGGGGGAAAATAAATGATGCAAGCAATTCAATTCTAATTCCAAAACTTCAAACTATCAACCACTCAACACAAGCATTCATGAAGCACATAAACCAGTTACTGCAATGAACAAAGGAAAATATGTAAGATAAAAAATCATGACACATGGATTATGTGGAAAAAATTTAATGGGGAATAAGACCCACTCTCAAGTCTAAAAAAAAGTGGATTACAGTCCTACAAAATATTTACAAACAAGAGACTTTAGTGAAGCACCCACTTCATAAGGAACACCAACCCAATATGCATGAACAAACACCCACTTGTCCTAGATGTTGAGCACCCATGCAACACATTATAATATAAACACATAAAAATCTATAATTTAATTCTAATCTGATTTATAAATAGTGAATATCAACTCTCTTTAACCCTTCAAACTTTCTCAATCCCTCTCATATAATCAATGCATCTAAAACAACCTTTTGGATCACTCTACACTTCTTTGCTCATCTTCAATCTTCAACCTTGAAAGAACACTATTATAACATAAGAAATATGACCTATAGGTCATGTACATATTCATCACACTATTATTATATTCAATCCATCTACTAATCACACTTACACTTCTCTTTTCTCTGCTTGTCAATACTAGAAACCTTTATCTTTGATTATGCTCTTTATAGAGCCTTCATGAATATCACCTTCTTGGTCAGCCATTAGACATGAATTAACCCTTAAGGATTATATTAAACTCATAATTGAATCAAAATAATCCACATATGTCATCCATATCTTAGATAGATCACCCTTAAGCATCAACACGTTTCAATTAGGCCTAAGAAGCCTTTTTAGTTCCATGGAGACCTATTAACCCTTTTAGCACTTCACCGAGCAAAAATAGGAACACAATACCAATTAAAAGAATATATTTCCATGAAGAATTACTCATAATGAATCCTAAAATTATTAAATTCATCCATACACACCTTTGCATATGTAAAACCTATCAAACCTTTGTCTTGTACATGAAAACACCATGAACGAACCAAAAGATAACTTGTAAGTACTTGTTCATACTGAAGATGCATTGGTCAAACCTCTAAAATACATAAAAATGATAATAAAGGAGTATAAAACACACTCAAATAGATAATTCAAATTTAAACATCCAAACACCATCTATAAAAACTCAAACATCCTTCTTAAGTCACTTGCAGAAGAAGGTCAAACCCTCAGTCAACTTTGGACCACAATAAATGCAGTTGTATGACTAGTCAAACCTCAAAACAATTTTTGTTGGATTTCCCTTGAATTTATATACCAATTTGTTTTATATCACTATAAAATTCATTCTTCATCAAAATTTATAGGCAAAACAATGAGGACTGGTTTTCCTTTATAAATTCAAATATTTGAATTCCAATGGTCACTTTTTAATGTAAATTTGACTATGGAAACTAGTGAAATCTGCCTAGGAAACCAAATTTTAACTAATATAAATTCTTATAGACATCATATCAAGACATTATATTTTAAAAATATGATCTAATAACAAATATAAACAAACCCATGTGACCATTTTATTTTGACACCTTCACATATGTGAATACTCACGTTATTAATCTAATTACTCAAGAAGATCTGCCAAGATGACTAAGATTACCTAGACCTTCACAAGACTAATATAATGAATTAATTTCACTTTAAAAATTACAAAAATAAATATTTAACCCTCATATGACCCTTCAAATATGGTCAACATATCACCAACATCCATCATCTTGCCTGACCAAGCAAACACTTCAAGGTCCATGCATGCTCACTAAGGCACACTTTGTCATTGAGAACCATGCAAACAAATCAACTCATGAAAAATATTGGAAACACTAGCGACATAATTTACAACACATAAAAAATATCCCCCTTTTTCATTGATTTCAACACTTGTAAATGTTTTCAAATCCAATAACAAAACTTATTCACATACTCTTTTCCCTTTACAAACACTTTCTCTCCCTTTGACACAAAGACAAAGTGGGCTTACCTAATGATTGTGAGAACCTGTAAATGTTTTCAAAGACAAAATAAATAAGGTATATCCTTTGAGATATGATTCAAACTCCCCCTATCACTATGCATACCATTCCTTACCATGACTACCTCAAGCCTGCCTATTGACAACACTTTATTTTGACCATGCACTGATCTATGAATAAGAAATAAATAATATGAAGAAAATAAGAGTGATAAAACATTGATAAAACTGAGAGGGACTCACCCTAAGTCACCTAAACTTGGTTACCCCTTAATCACCTTCAAACCATCTCCAACCATGAAGATATTCCATAGTTGCCTTCAAATTTTTTGTCACAAGGCCACCCATAGAATTAAGAGTGGACATTCAATCTCTTTATAAAAAATATATGATGCATAAATAAAACTTATAAACATATTTAGTAATAAAAATACCTTTGTATTTTGAATAAAATGACCAAAAATCACTCTTCTTCACACTAGCTTTGCCTAGAGGCCTAGTATCCCTACTTAAACCTTGTAGAACCCATATCTTTTTGTGTATGCACCCTTATGGATTTAAATTTAATATCTAGAGTAAAATAATATTCCACCTCATACATGAAAATAATAATCACCCAAATATTCCTTTGAACCATAGGTCCTTCACAAACTAACTTGCTAATTAATCCTCCATTTTCATAAAAACTCAATCATAGGTCAAACCATACACTTTTAGATGATTGTGAAACACTTTTTGAGTACCCTTTTGGCCATTTTTATAGATTAAGAAACCTAAGACCTCAAATCATTTGGTAAGGTTACTAACCCATATGGTGTAATAACTAGGGCATCAAAGAGAAATAAGGTCAACTTACCACCTTTTGGTCAACACTAGATCCTAAAAATTATCTCATCCCTAAAGGTCAATAATATAAAATTTTGAAACAATTTTTGAGGTTTGAATCCTTTTGGAATCTATATAACTATGAAATGGTTTTTGACCTGCTATCCCTTACATAAGGACTGTTATACCAAAGAGCCTTCAAAAATATTCAACTTGCCATTAAAAGATATTCAAACCCTAAAAGCACATGGATAAAACTTGTATGAGGTCAACACAAATTTATATTCCATAGAGTTAGCTTGACCACTCATAAATCTTCATTGGCACCTAGAACTAATCAAACTATGCATATAAACCCTATGTACATAACAATCACTATGCCAAAACACCTTATAATGAACATGGAAGCCTTCTGACATATCTTCAACACATTTTATATATGGACACATCAAATCCAACTTTCCTCCATACTTGGTTAGCTTCATAGACCTATAAAACACCAATTTTAGAAGATGAGCTCACATTTGGTAGTGAAAACTGAGTAAAATGCTCAATTTGAACAAATGGCCATAAATGACTCTTTTGACCAATTTATCACATATAAATCCATGGAATACACTTGGATAAGTCATATACACACTCTATATCAACATTACCTTAAATCATCATGTTTTGAACTTCTAAACCAAGCATCCAAATTTGATTAAAACATGATTTTAGGAACAATGTATCAGAACAGAACTCTTGAAGCATTACATCACAAACCTATGGAACAAGCTTATGAACATGTTTTTCCCCCTTAGATAATGACCTTCTATTTATTTATAGACAAGGATATGACTCCCAAGCTTTGTCTTAGATATTCAAATGTTGCTTTTGTCAATGGTTTAGTCATAATATCTATAAGTTGTTCTTTTGTAGGCACATACTCCAGCTTAACACTTTGATTACTCACTTTTTCTCTCAAGAAATGATATTTAATAGGCATGTGATTAGTTTTTAAGTGCATAACAATTTTTTTAGAGATACTAATTTTACTAGTATTGTCATAATAGATAGGACAAGGTCTACATTGTCTTACCTTAGAGTCTTCCAAGGTTTGCTTCATCTATATTACTTGAGTATAAAAAGAAGCAACAACTATATACTCATATTTTATAGTTGATAGAGATACAAAGGCTTGCTTCTTACTTATCCAAGACACCAAAAATTCACCCATGAATAAAACACCACCACTGGTACTCCTCCTATCATGCACACATCCTACCCAATCTACATCAATGCATGTCCTTAGAGTGAATTCTTTGTTCCTGGGGTATCATAAACCATATTATATGGTGCTCTTGAAATAATTTAAGATCCTTTTGTTTGATTTCAAGTGAGATTATCTAGGATCATCTTGAAATCTACCTACAAGGCCTACTGCTTACATGATATTAGGCCTAGAAGTAGTGGAGGCAAAAAAAATTTGAATTATGGATCTATACAAGGTTTGATCAACCGTTGGTGAGTCATATAGTTTACTTAACTTTCATCCTATGATCATTTGAGTACTCATTGGCTTAAAATCCAACATGTCAAACTTCTTTAGCATATCCTTGATGTATTTTTCCAATGAAATGAATATCCTTGTATCAAGTTGATTAATCTACAATCCTAAGAAGAAATAAAGTTCTCCCAACATTAACATTTCAAACTCAGTATTCATATCATTTGCAAATTCTCTACTCATGTTTTCATTATTAGATCCAAAAAATATGTCATCAACATAAATTACCACTAGTAATTGATGAGTGCCATCTATCTTAATGTAAAAATTACTATCAACTACCCCCTTTTGAAGCCTTGTATCAATAAATACTTTTCTAATCCATCATACCAAGCTATAGGAGCTTGTTTAAGACCATATAAATCCTTTTTTAGTTTACAAACACATTCCTAATTACTTGTCATGAAAAAATCTTTAGGTATCTCAATATAGACTTCTTCATCTAAGTTTTCTTTCAAAATTGTAGATTTCACATCTACTTGGTAAACTTTGAAACCTTTGAAGCTTGCATAAGATAAGAAGAGTCTACTTACTTCCATTCTTTCCATAGGAGTAAAAGTATAATCAAAATATATCCCTTTAATTTGATCATATCCTTTACACACCAATCCAACCTTATTTTTTGTGACCTCTACTTTTTCATTCATCTTGTTTCTAAATACCCATTTATTTCCTATCATATTTTTATCTTTTGGCCTAGGTAACAAATCCCATGTTTCATTATTTACTATATGATCAAGTTCCTCATCCATTGTACATGTCCAATTTTCATATTTTCTAGCTTTCAAGAATGTTTTAGGTTCAACCTTGGATAACAGAGCTGTGTCTTGTTGATTTTGATTTATCAACATTCTCCTTCTAGTCTGCAAACCAGCATTCACGTCTCTAATTTCTTGAGAAACTAGATGATATTAATATATTCTCGTAAATAGAGATCTAGTGTCTTGTCTTACATCTTCCTCTTCATCATTTGATTGATCAAATATGCATTCATTATTTCAATTAGGGGTTTTTATAGTTTCATTTATCTACAAGTTAGGCTTATTGATTTCACCTACCTCTACAAATATTACATTTGAACTTTCAACAACCTTGTGGAGTCTCTTATTAAAATATCTGTAAGTAGAACTTATGGAGGAATAACCCAAGAAGATTCCCTCATCATACCTTGAGTCAAATTTTCCAAGATTTTATTCATCCCTCTAGATAAAACACTTGCTCCCAAACACTCTAAAATGTTTGACATTAGCTGCCCTATTTTTCCATGGTTTATATGGAGTATTATCACCATTTACTCTAACTTGGAATATATTAAAGATGTATACTAATGTATTAGTATCCTTTTCCTACAAACATCTGATAATTGTGAATCTTGAAGCATGGTTCTTCTCATCTCTTAGACAGTTCTATTTTTCCTTTCAACTACCCTATTCTATTGGGGTGTCCTAACATTAAAATATTATCTTATAATCCCTTGTTCTTCAAAAAAAGTATCAAACTCATGTGAACAAAATTCTCCTCCTCTATCTGATCTAACACACTTGATTTTTTATCCTTTTTCATTTTAAACAAGAGCTTTGAATGCTTCAAACTTTACAAAAGCTTCTAATTTCTCTTTAAGGAAATATATGCAAGTCATTCCAATATAGTCATCAATTAATATCATGAAGTAGCTATTACCTTGAATACCTTGAGTTATTGTAGGTCCACATATATCAGTGTGGATTAATTCCATTGGTACTATGGTGGAATTCTCCTTAGATTTGTAACTTCTCTTGGTTTGCTTCTCATTAAGGCATGATTTGCAAAGAGTATGAGGAATCTTTGTGATTTTAGGCATATGCCTCACCAAATTGTTAAAATTTAGATGTCCAAGTATCTATTCCAAAGCCAACTTTCTTCCAATTGATTCACAAAACACTCCTCCCTTTTGGATTCATGGAACACATACAAGTTATTATCTACCTTATGAATATTTGCAACTAATTTTCCAAACTTGGCTCTTCTCCCTTCACATCCTTGATCATGAAAAGTTAGAACATTTTCATGCTTACACATTTGGCTAACACTTAGAATATTGTGTTTCAAAACTTATACATATAAAACATTTACAGTTTTAATATGACCATTATCCAAACTTACAGACCCTTTTCCAACTATGTTAGCAAATTTATTGTCACCAAATCTCACTAAACCTGAATTGTGTTTTTTGAGAGAGATAAACTTACTCTTATCTCATATCATATGACTTGAGAAGCCACTATCTATGTACCATTTCTTGTTTTCATCATCTTGAGTATGAAAGGTAGTTTGAACAAATATTGACTCTTCCTTTGGTGCACTACCTGAATTCTACTTCTTTTCTTAAATCTTGTATTTGTCTTCCTTGAACCATTTGATGGTGTCAATGACTTGTATGTCCTTTTTACAATAGGTCATCTTGCAAGACTTAGATATATGTACCTATTGGTTGCATTTGTAGCATATAACCTCATTTTTGTTCTTTAAAGAGAAAATATAGTCCCTATATTTGTGACCATATTCATTACAAGTGTAGCAGGACCCATTAAAAACATAACTATATTTATTCATATTAGACTTTTCTTTTACTTGTCCATCAAAAACACAATAATTTTCATAGTTAAGTTCTTAATTATAACTAGGATTCTGCTTGTCCTTAGATAAACACACACACACACACACACACACACACACACACACACACACACACACACACACACACACACACACACACACACACACACACACACACACACACACACACACACACACATGTCATATATTTATCTTCCAAATTATCCAATCTTTGATTTAGGCCTTTATCCATCATGTCCTGCAAATTCTTGATTGTTGATGCTAGTTTATCTATTTATGTCTTCACACCAACAATGATTGCATTAATCTCATAATATATTAAGGAAGTTGAATCTAATTTTTTTTATCATTTCTTATTCTTCAATATTTCAATCTCTTCTTCTAGATGTTTGATATCTGATAAGGCACATACTAGTTCTCCTTGAAGATATGTCTCAACCTCTTTGTCATCCATTGTACCTATGATCACTTTTAAGTGGTTAAACTTGAAAAGAAGGTATGGATTTGATACCAATTATTATAGTTACAATCACTAAGAAGTGGGGGTAAATCAGTGGTGCAATAAATTTCAATTTCAATTCCAATTCCAAAACTTCAAAAACTCAACCACTTAACATAAGCATTCATGAAGCATATAAACTACTTATTATAATAACAAAGGAAAGTATGCAAGATCAAAATTCATGACACATGGATTATGTGGTAAAACTTCATGGGGAATAAAACCCACTCTAAAATATGACAACAAATGGAATATATTCCTATAAAATATTTAAAAACAAGAGACTTTAGTAAAGTACCCACTTTACAAGGAGCACCCACCCCTATGCATGAATAAATACCCACTTGTCTTAGATGTTGAGCACCCACATAACACCTTTTACTAGATCTATCATTGAATTAAAATCTAATGAATAAAAAATGAATAACAAATCTCTATAACCCTTCACTCTCTCTCAATCCTTCTCATACAAGCAATGCATCCAAAACAACCTTTTGGATTACTCTACACTTCTTCGCTCATCTTCAATATTCAACCCCACAAGAACACTACTATAACATAATAAATATGACCTATAGGACATGAATGTATTTCTCACAATTAAATTCTCTTCAATCCATACCCTAAGGAAACTTACACTTCTGTTTTCTTCACTTGTCAACACTAGAAACCTCCATCTTTGATTATGCTCTTTATAGAGCCTTCATAAACATCACCTTCTTGGTCGGCCATTAGACAGGCCTTAATCATTAAAGATTATATTACACTTATAATTGGATAAAAATCATCCACATAGGTTTTAAATATCTTATATGGATCACCCTTAAGCATCAACACCTTTAAATTAGGCCTAAGAAGCCCCTTTAAGTCCATGGAGACCTATTCACTCTTTTAACACTTTACCGAGCAAAACTAGGAACACAAGAATAATTTAAAGAACATAAGTCCATGTCACATGACCCCTAAGACATCATAAAATTATTAAATTCATACCTACACACATGTGCATATGCAAAGCCTATCAAACATTTGTCTTGTACATGAAAACACCATGAATGAACCAAAAGACAACTTATAAACAATTGTTCATATTGAATATGGATTAGTCCAACCTTCAAAATACTAAAATATGATCCTACAAGAGTCTAAAAAACTATCCAATAGATAATTAAACTTTAAAAATATAAACACCATCAATAAAAACTTAAACATCCGTTTAAGTTCACTTGCATAAGAAGGTCAAACCCTCAGTCAAATTTGGATCAAAATAAATGTAGTTGTACAACTAGTCAAACCTCCAAACCATTTTTCTTGGAGTTATATTGAATTTATATACCAATTTTATTTTTATACCACCATAAAATTTATTCATCATAAAAATCTATAGGTAAAATAGTGAGGATTTATTTTCCTTTGTAAATTCAAATATTTGAATTCTAATGATCACTTTTTAATGCAAATTTGACTATGGAAACTAGTGAAATCTGCTTAGGAGATGAACTTTGCACTACTCTAAATTTTTATAGACATAACATCAAGACATGAAATTTTAAACACATGATCTAGGAACAAATATCAACAAACCCATGTGACCATTTTATTTTGACACCTTCACACATGTGAATGCTGATGTTATCAATCTACTTACTCAAAAAGATCTACTAAGATGACTAGTATAATTTAGACATTCAAAAGACTACTCCAATTAATTAGTTTAAATTACATAAGTACCCAAATAAATATTTAACCCTAATATGACCCTTAAAATATGGTCAAAACATCACCAACATCCATCATCTTTCCTAACCAAACAAACACTTCAAGGTCCATGCATGCTCACTAAGGTACACTTTGTCATTAAGAACCATGCATACAAATCAAATCATGAACACTCTTGGCCACCTTATGGACATCATTGATAATAAATAAACAAATTTTAGGTAGGTATACCAAATTAATTAATTAAATATTGGATTCTCATGATGAAAATTGTCTAAGTATATGGATACATAGATATTTATGGGGCAAGAAAGTATGCTAGGAGTGGAGTTTTGTGCCCACAAATGCAAGTATCCATATGAATGAAAGAGATTTATGGGGAATTTTTTTTTAATATGAATGAAATGTAATTCCAAGTAATTAAAGGAAAATAATGAAGGTGAAGGTTTTGACAAAATGAGTTCCACACAAGATGGCATCACCAATTTCAAACTCAAAATTCAAAGTTTTCTAGCTATCACATAGATGTACTAGTTGTCATTAATTAGAGTATATAAAAAATTCCATTCATAAAATAGATTAAATTATATTGATTTGAAATGTAAATATGAATGGAAGTGAATAAGGGAAATAGATGTAAATGGGTTGAAGCAATGCTAACGACATCTGAGCCATATAACTCACACTATTAAAGAAATTTTGTTGGGTGGTATAAAACCATAAACACAATCCATTTTACTCACTTTTTTATTTTGATAAGATTTGAGAACCCACAAGTGTACTTTTAAATTATAAATATAGGTAAAGAAATTTAGAACCAAAGTCAAAATTTAGATTTAAATCATTGAGCTTAAAGCACTAAAAGATTGTGTTTTGATTACGTGAAAAACATAGTTGAATAAGTGAAATAGAAATAAGTTAAGGGAAATTTCATGTTTTAGAGGATGATTTATACCATTATATCTCTATAAATCTCATGCCTAAGGTATACCTCTTCACTTATGGTAGTAGGAAAGACACCAAAATTAGGTGTTTTGGGAGGATAAAAAACCCAATGTTGTGCATAATAGGTTTCATACCTATGAGGAATAAGCATAAGGTGAAAGGGGCCCAGCCACCCTCATCATCTATAAGAAATACATGTAGTGTGCATAGGGGTTACATTGATAAAAGAACCCATATACATCAAAGAGGTCATG
Source organism: Torreya grandis (assembly GCA_037957365.1). Classification (NCBI taxonomy): domain Eukaryota; kingdom Viridiplantae; phylum Streptophyta; class Pinopsida; order Cupressales; family Taxaceae; genus Torreya; species Torreya grandis. The sequence goes on from JARHVA010001062.1 coordinate 2,342,031, forward strand.
ATAGAAGATATGGATAAATTAGCAGTGGTAGAGTCATTAAACTTTATGGAGATGCAATACCCAATCTCAACATCGTGCAAAGACAAGTGGAAGTCCCAAGTCACATAATGTGAAGTAAATGAGTATAACCACCAAGTGGGTAATAATGATATGGTCTTTTGAAATGATTACATGGTAGATACCATCAAAAATACTATAAATGGCACCATATTGTTTGATATAAATTTCAAGCAAGTGATTGAAAAAGAAAATATTTTATAACTACATATCATTTATAGTTTCCTTATAGTAATAATCTTGAAGAGAATAAAATACTAATCCTTGGACTAAAATTTTATTTAAATTATGGTTATAAAAAAATTCAAAGTTTGGGGACTTAAAATTAGTGGCCAATGTTAGAATAAAGTTCCAATGAAAATTATTGTACTTAAATAAATACAAACATAAATCTTGTAACTCGATCAAATCATTTGAGGCCTTCAATATGGTGTATGTTCTTAGAGAACAAAATCAAATTGTAAATTCTTTAGACGCCTCAAATGCAAATTTGTTTCCTCTCAATGATTCCAAATTATAGAAGATTTCCATTGAATTAGTTCCTTGTCCTTCTATTCCTAATAATGTTGAGAATTATTTAGGTATTTAAAGATGACCAAAAAATTATTGAGTTTATGAATAATTCAGGTGTTTTCAAATTACATATAATAGATGAAAAATATGAGGAATGTTTCATTGGGAAAAAATTATAGATTATGGGATTATGAAATTAAATGAGAATAAGATTCCAAATGGAATGTTTTCTTTGGGAATAAGATACCATCAAATTTTCATTAAAATGAATGACAAAACAAAGAATACATTTGGAGCTGAGTGGGGATCCTTTACTTATAGTAAAATGCATTAATTTTCTTATCTAGACTTGTGGTTGATACTATCAAATACTTCATCCATGATTTTATAGAGGTGTATTTTGATGAATAGGAAATATTATCTTTGTTCAAGGAACACCTATCAAATATGTTATTGATATTAAAAATGTTATGAATGTTTCAGATCACTTTAAATCTAAAACATTTGCTTATTGTTCACATTTTTTGGTGTGTTACTTGAAAAAGTGGTATGTAGTGAAGTAATTATGGTTAATCAGGGTAAAATCATAGTTATCATAAGGATTAGACAACCAACCAAACCATCTGAGGTGAAATCATTTATGGGGTACCTAAGATATTATCTAAAATTCATTCATGGCTATGTAGCCATCACAAAACCATAGGATAAATTTATTCTTAAAAATACTAATCCATGCAATTATTCTCTATTTGTAATCAGGTGGCAGGTAAGGAAAGAAGGCTAAGAATATGATTTGGTAATTGCATCATTTTTTATTTGCATTAATTAATATAAGTTTTTTTGGTTCATGTATGTTCATGTTTAATGGAATATGGAATGCCACATCACATTTGTAAAACTCAAGAAATGATTGGTCATGGCATAAGTTTTAATTTTTCTATAATGGAGCAAAAAATTCAATGTGCATGTAGATGCATTTGGGTCAATAATTAAAGTTGTATGTGCACAATTAGGAGATGGTGACTGGATCATCTAATTCATTTTGTAAATTAGAGGCCATTTGTTTCTAAAAAAATTACACCATAATAGAATGGGAAACTTTGGCCATCTAACTCACACTTGGAAATTTTAGACACTATTTATTGGACACTTACAAATCACTAGGCATTACGATATTTAGTGAATAAACATATGGCTAATTATTTAAAAAAAAATAATATAAAATAAATGGGAAGATAGAAAGTGAGAATGCATAGATAGATTATCTCGATTGGATATAAATAGGTGATGAGCATAAGTATCTACAATATGATTCTCTAAATGCATAGTTATTCACTTCAATACAATTTTGGAGTAGCTTGAATAAATCACAAAAAAAAATAGCATGGTACATTCCCTAAGCACTACATAAAGAGATATGAACTAGCTATTATAAATAGATTCCTTTACATGTTGGGCAAAGATGATTTCCTTTGCATAGTGGATTCAGAGCATGAACTATCAAAGATGCTGTGTGAATACTATTAAAGGTTAGTTGGAGGCCACTTCACATAATAATTGACTATGAAGAAGATAATAAAATGGGATATCATGGTCTATAATTTTTCATGATGCACATTAGGTTGAAAATCACTATAATTTTTATCAATGTAAAGGTAGAACGAATCATATACATGGCATTCCCCTAAATCTAATTATTATTGCATGGTTATTCAAACAATGAGGGATAAATTTTGTACTGGATATTACTCAACCCTTAAATTTATCTAGTTATAGGTACATCATAACTATGATAGACTAATTCAATAAGTGGGTCAATGTATATGTGACTCTTATCTTTGTTAGAAATACACTAAATGTTTTCATCTATAAATACATCATAATAATATATGGGTTCCCTTATAGGTTAATTAGTAATAGGGGTACATATTTTATGAATGATAACATCAAAACCTTGATAGATTAATTCATTAATTTACAAAATAAGGGCAAGACCTATCATATTCAAGTAAATGGATAGACAAATTCATCTAACAAGGTAATGGATAAAATTTTCATGAATATTTTCAACATCGAGAGAGATGATTAGAAATATCACATCCTAGTGATATTGTGGGTGTGTAGATACAATTAAAAGCCTACAATGGGAAATACTTCATTATAATTAGTCAATGAAATGGAAGCCATCATGCTAATGGAGTATCTATTACCTAGATTTCAAATTATCATGATCACATTACTTGGGGATAAATAATCTTCACATAATCAAATCATTTGAGCTAACTCACATGGAGGAGATAATAAAATATTAGAAATATGAAGTATAGAAGCATAGCCAAAAGGCATAGAACAATCACAACATAAGATATAACTTATTCAACTAGATCATATGTTCCTGTTATATGAGATTAGATTCAAAGAAAACCCTAGAAAGCTATGAATTCAATGGACGGTGTATGCCATTAGAAATGCATCATGCCTATAAATCAATCTTGGCTTAGAGAAGATAGAGCATATCTACACTTTAGATTGGGGATACATATTTTAAGTGGGAGTATGACCAATATGGGGATCTTCTATACCTGAATAGGGGATCACTTGTCATAATACACCATGATAAGAAGGGTTCCAAAGCCTACAATCTAACACATTCATGCAACAACCCTAAAAGAGTCCTAGGTTTAATGTTCACTCTATTATAATAAACAAGAAAATAAATCTAATTTAGTACACACCAAAGTTTGTGGCATAATATGAGGGGTTAGTAAAGCAATCAAAAAATGTATAAGAGAATCTCAATTAAGATAATTATGATTAAGACCCTAATACATGGACTATGAAGATTAATATTATTCAAACCAATACTCATGCTACTTATATTTATTAAAGAGAGGAGAAAAAAGTTAGAATATACTTACTTGAATGTGAACCTGTCAAGACTCAATATCTCCCTTGGCCAGGAATCACTCATAAGAAGTTGTTGTGGTTTATAAGGATAACTAAGAAAGGCCAAAGCATCCAAAATTTATCCACAAGACTAAATTATCCAAGTAGAAACCCTAAGCTAAGACTCCTCAAGTAGAATGGTGGAAGAGAATATTATAAAGAAGCATGAGTGAATAATAACTCTTGATTACATATTGAAATAATGATGAAATAATCTTGTGTTTATAGGCATATCTCACCCTAAATCCTTTCGAATATGTTAGTTATATGGGGTCAACCCAGTCAACCTTGTATGTTTTCGAGAGAGATAAATCACTAGGTCTCAAGCTAGGTTGATCTAAGGGATAACAAAACTCTAAGTGAAAAATACCCTAAATAATAAAAGGTCAACCCATTTGACCTTGTATAGTAATCAGAGGCTAAAACTTATATAGGGTTGACTTAGTGGACCTAGTATAGTCAACTGGCTAAAAGGGATCAAGGTGAGTAAAAGAGGGATGGAAAGAGGAAAAAGGTTGGAGGAGTGTGAAAGGGAGGATTAATAGATTAGGAAATGGTTTTAAGAGATGGTTAGATTGGTAGTAATGTGGCAATAAGGAACAACAATCCTATGAAGCACCAAAGGTCTGCCCACCCCTTTCTTGGTACACCCCTTAAGTCATGCATTCAGAGAGATTGAGTCTCGATGGGTTTCTACAAGATGTAAAGCATTAATATTTGATAAAAGGTTGAAAATATTATGTGTATATATATTCCCCACTTGAATCTCATCATGTGTCACTAAGGTGCAATAGGGGATGGTGCTTCGAGAAAGAACATAGGAACACATAATACTGATGCTAAAAAAAATTTACAGTATTTTAAAGTAAAAATAATTGAAAGTAAATAACTAAAAGGAAAATTACTAAAAAGTAAATGTGATGCATATATTAACTTGCCTTTATATTTATATGGTTTTTTGATGTTTGCTAGTTTTTATTTTGTAGGATGCAGAGATTGCTTTTGATAAACCCAAGAATACAAAACTAAAGAGCAAAAATAAACAAACACAAAAAAGCTAAGATAACTAGTGCTATGAGGATGGGATGTACTTGGGAAATTTGGAAAGTTGGGGTGACAAGTGCTATGTTAGACTAAATGACCAATTCAAATAATAAGATTAAATTGGGTAACCAAAAATCCAAGGTTACTAAAGACCAAAAAAATCAAACAAGTTATCCTTGAGTAAGAAAGGCAAACTCACCAATCCATACCAATGATGCATGTAAAACAAGATGGTAATAAAACAAATCAATGGTAAAAGAAGAAATAAAATGGTAAAACAACATTGATGAGTTAGTAGTAAAAATCCTTATCTCACTCAACATTGGAAAAAGGTGCATAGAAGGGAAAAAAACATTGTCAAGTGAGAAATAATAATCCAACCTCACTCAACAATGGAAAAAGGGTACAGACTCAAGTGTCCATAATAACAAGATAGTTCAATAAATGATAAATGGTAAAATTAAATTTAAATAAATTTTGAAATGTAAGTCATGGTGTTATGAATGAATAAATCCATAGTTGTTTAAACATGTTATTTTGATCTAAAGATAGATAAAACTGAAACAAAGTAGTGCTAGCATGTTTTTAAGAGATGAAGAAAAAGGAATTAAAGAAGGAAAAAAAAATTAAAATCACAAATTGTATATCAAGGGGGGAAATGAAATGTATGGAGAGGAGAATGAAGGACAAACCAAGGTAGAGGAACTCTTTATCGAAGTCAATACACTCAAATTAGTTTTGTCAAAACAAGAGGACTTTTGACCTTAAGGACTTTGAATAACTTCTCTTAGCTACACAAGTCTTAGGTTAACAAATGAAGTATATATATTATCCCATAAAGTCTATATTCATGGAAATTAAAATGGACCTACCTTCCCATGACATGTTCCACATTCCTCAGGACCCCTTACAGATCCATTGGTCTACTATGAATATTGGGTACTTATGTGAGAAAGTAGGTAGTACCATATAATTTTTTGAATTCCCCTATTCCAATCTACTGGCCAACCACACCCCAAAGGACCTTGGCTTTATGTGAGGCCAACTATGGAGTTTGAGCTTTGATTAGAGATAGGAGATTTGCTTGATATCAAGTCTTTTGGTGTGATGTTTACTTTTGAGATTTTTATGTTGGCTTTTAAATATCATTACCTTTTGTTTCAAATGATTTGGATTTTAACTTCATTGATGGATTTTTATATTCCTCCTCCATATGGATTTGGAAAACCAAACATGGGTGATAAAGATGAATTTAATTTGAATACTTAGGACAAGGTTGATAAGAAAGAGAAATTCAATGAGCATGGGGTCTACGAGTCTCATAAATCTAGGTGAAATAAAAGTGCTATCTTAACTTTGACCTTGTTAGATCCAATGTGGAATGAAAGAAAGGGGAAATCAAGAGGAATGACACATGGAAAAATTTGAATTAATTTAAATTATAAAAAATGTGATAAAGGGAAAAAAGGGATATAATGACATTAAAATGTGATTCCTTATCATAAGAATGAAGAAAATGGAGGAAAATATGCTAACATAGATTCCATCTAACAAAAGAAGCAAAAGCTAAAGTTTGAGAACAAGGATGTAAAAAGATGAAAATATGGTAATTTTATGAGGAGGGTCGAGTCCTATCCATGGTCTTACACTGTAGCTTCATAAAAGAAAAACCCAAGGGGTGCCAACAAGCAAGTAAAATATAAAGTGAGATAAGAAAAAAGATGGTAGTTTTGTGAGGAATGTTAGTGTTGACACTGGAGATTGCACCCGGTGGCAGGAAAATAGGTTCCTGCCCTCTCCCTACAACATGGAAACTCCTCTCTCACCTATGGGATGGCAAAGCAGGAGAGGAGAGTCTCTAGGTATGGGCTAGTTCCCTCTGATGTATCTTGTTTGTTTTAGGCAGTGCAAAATATAGATATATAGATATACTGGGGGGGACGAAAAGGGAGAAGAAAATATAGGAAAACAAACAACCTACTCTAAAGAGGTGATACACCAAAATAAAAGTTTGACCCTCCCACATCCACACTCAGAATCAGACCAAACAATAAGACATGCACTTCAGGCTTGGCAAAGAAACCAGTTTACAAGGAAAGACAGGGAAAGGTCCTTAGAAAAATAGAGACAGAGACTCACCAAGGTGTTGTACTACACACACTGTAAGTGACTTCCTTTGTCTTACTTCTCAAAAGAACTCTTCTCCTATAAACTGTGAACTGGAGCCTTATAAATGGCTGGTCTATTGGCATTAACCTGTGAAAGCATCAAAGATAATGACTAAACACAAATAATACTCATGACATACACAGAAAATCTATCCAAGATGGAGGCAAAAACTATATTTTATTGATTCAGGTGGAAAATTTGTAGAGCTGTGCTCTTTACAAAAATGGAGAAGATCCTTTAAAATGACCAAGTCTGCCAATTTATATGGAAAGCCAAGAGGAGACTCATTGGCGCTTTGCTTGCAAGTGGCTGTTCGAGTCTTCATTGGGAAAGTGAAAAACACTGTAGTTGACGTTAGAAATTCTACTGGGACTATGCTTGCTGCCTTGTCTTTTATCCATTTTGTCCTATCTGGTCTACAACTTGCCTTCCTTTTTTGCCAACTTGACGTCCTTCATGCTGGCCTGGACTACTAACGGGTCTTCCTTGTTTTGCGTGCAGCCTGCTCCTCTGCTAGCTAGTCGGGATTTTTTTTATGTTCTACAGGCTTTTTTCCCCATGGATTATTGTTCACAGTCAAATTACTACTTAATGTTGTGCATGGTAATTTTACCGCTATAGACATTTCTCGTTTGGCAGACATTTCCTGTTGTATGCATCTGACCCGGCCCTTGTTTTCCATGCGGCCTACTAGAATCCCTTCGTGGCTTGCGTAGACTGGTCTCTTGGGCTGTCTTTATTCTTCCCGATGGGCACCCTTGTCTTTTGCATGTAGACTCTATCTTAACCTTATCATAGCCTACTAACCGCTCCTCAGGCCTGTGGACTGTTGGCAAGCTTCAAAAATTCCTTGACGGCTTGCTATTGCTTGTGCTCCCGTGGGCCTTTCACAGGCTGCAGTAGGCTTTCCCCACGGGATTTTTTCCATGTTTTAATGTTGTTTGCAGAAATTTTGTTGCTTAATGTCATTTGTGGAAATTCTATTGCTCAATGCCATTCGCGGCAATTCTGCTGCTCAATGCCATTTGCGGCAATTCTGCCGCTCAATGCCGCTCAACTACCATTCACGGCAATTCTACCATTGACTGCTATGTAACCCATGGACTTTGTCTGTAGACATTTCCCGTGGACAAAAAGTTTGCAAAAATTCTTTTCCATCTTTTGCTAAACCGTGGGTTTTAAATGAACGCCTTTGTTATTTGCTAACCCGTGGCCAACCCCTTTGCCTTTGAATTTGAATTTGCACTTTGATATATGCGGGACTTAGACAAATTTTATAAAACTTACCTGGATACCTTTGAAGCACCAGCCCTCTCCTAGGGCGTTTTGAATTTTAAAGATGAAACAAGTGGCAAAGAACTGAAAGGCTAAACAAATGATTGAACCAAATGAAGAATCATTGGCATTTGAAACGAGCAACTCGAAAAGACTGGCTTTGAATAGCAAGGGGAGAAGGTGAGCGATTTTGGCCTATGAGCAAAAATTGGTCAATGGATTGGTGGCTCACAAGGGAAGCATGCCTGCTATGCTTAGAACCCAGTTGCCTTAAAATATCCATTGGGCACGGAGTCAGATGCAGCTATAACGAAAGTTAGCAATAGCCCCCAAAATATTTAAGAATCAAACACGAATCTTTTACCCCAAGCAAAGGGAAACACACAAAGCTAAAAAACACTACCTGTGTAATGACACTCAGGGAAAACAGGGAAAACAACTGAAAACAAACTATTATGTAGCAATGTTTTAGATGTATCCCATTAACTGGGATATGAAATTTTTTGCCATCTAACCTAGAAAGTTAGAACGCATTATGTTGCTTGCATTGAGTGATTATGTAAGGACCGCTCCACAGGGCATCAAATTTTGCATGCTTTCTAGGTTTAGCTCTGTCTTCGTCCCATTTCAAAACAATGTCTCCTTCAAAGAAATATTTTGACAAAGATTTCTTGTCGAAGTGTCTTTTTATTTGCTACTGGCGACTAGACATAGCAGCCATGGCACGGTCCCTTATCTCCTAGAGCTCCATTAGCTCACACAATCTGACCTCCATGTTGCTTCCTTCTTCCATCTGTAGCTGATGAGTGAGGTCCAGTGCTAGCAATTCAAGTGAGATGGGAAGCCTAGCTTCCCTTCCATATACGAGCGTATATGGGGAATTTTTGATTGATCTCTTTAGGGTGATTTGATCGGCCCATAGAGCTGTCTTCAGCTTGGCATGCCAAGTTCTCTAATTTTCTTCCATGGTCCTCTTTATAATCCTGATCAATTTTTTTTTGGTAGACTCAGCCAACCCATTCCCCTGCGGGTAATAATTTGACGAAGTGCTGAGGTATATACCATACCTTAGCGCCCATTCACTAGTTTTGGTTCTCAAAAAAACCAAGGCATTATCTGAGATTATGGTGGCTGGGATCCTGAACCTTGTCACTAGGTCTTCATAGAAATCTAGGACCGTGCTTTCATTCACTTCCTTCAAAGCAATGGCTTCCACCCACCTGGTGAAATAATCTGTAGCAGTCAGGACCCATTTGTGTCTGGCACTAGAGGGAGGATTGATCATCCCTATGAAATCCAGGCCCCACTATATGAATGGTTGTTCAACTTGAATGGACTGTAGGGGCATGGCAGCCAATCGCTTTTTTTGTCAAAAAGTGTACACTTCTGGCACTTCCTTACCCAGGCATAGGTAACCTTGAAAAGAGTGGGCCAAAAATAGCTAGCTCTCATTATTTTTGCTGTTATGGTCTTAGGGGTGAAATGGCCGCCTGTTGGCCCATCGTGAAACTCAGCCAATACCTTGTCAGCCTGACTGGGGTCAATGCATCTTAAGAGAACCCCAAAGAGATCCTTCCTAAATAATACTCCATCAATCAGAACATAAGGAAGGGACTGAAGTTTAAAATACCTTCTTCCAGTCCTATCGAGACCCTATGGACATTCGCCCGTAAGAAGGAAGCGCCTCATGTCCAGCATCTAATCTCTTATGACAACTGGTTCTTCTACAGTGGCTGTGTCATGGATCAGCAAGCTGTCTTCACCCTTTTGTCTTAAATTTGTAGCTAGCTGTTCACACAGGCCCCTTCCTCTCACCAACTTGGTGATTTTGATGTCTATGTTGTACTCCATCACTTTGGTGATCCATCCTACTCTTTTCTTGTTTAAGTCTCGATTGGTCAAGAAATCCTTGACGTTAGGATATGGAACCATGAGATGGATCCTGCTGTTTGACAACATATATATGAATTTCTTTAGGATGTGCACTACTGCCAGGACTTGCTTCTCTACATAGGTGTACCTAATTTTAAAGTCCTCTAACCCTTGGCTGAAGAAGGCTAGTGGTTGCTCGAGGTCATCACTATTTGCTTGAGTAAGCATAGCAGATATCACTTCTCCATTGCTAAAGGTATAGAGATTGAGGTCTTTATTGAAGTTGGGGCTGATTAGAGTGGGAGCCTGGGTCAAAGCCTATTTGATGGCTTCAAAGCTATCTTTTCTTGGTGTTGTCCAGTTGAATTCCTCACCCTTCCTCAGCATAGAGGTTAGGGGTTTAACTATCTCAGCAACATTCGAAATGAACCTCTGAATGAAATTTATCCGGCCAAAGAAACTCTGCAGGCCTTTCTTGTGCTTTGGTAGGAACATCCCTAGGATGGAGCAGACTCTCTCAGGGTCAATAGACAAACCTTTCTTAGACACAATGTGGCCAAGAATTTTCCCCTCATGAACAACAAATACACATTTCTTTGGATTTAGAGAGATGCCAAATTCCCTACACCTTTTAGAAATCTGCCTGAGGTGCTCCATGTGCTGGCTCGCCTCCTTGGAGAAAACCATTATATCATCAAGGTACACTAGCACGTTCTTATTTATCAAACCACTGAAAGCCATGTCCATGGCTCGTTGGAAGGTAGCACCAGCATTGGATAGCCCAAAAGGCATCTTTTGGTAGGTGAACATCCCCCATTTAGTGGCGAAGGATATTTTGTATTGGTCACAGCCTCGTACCAGAATTTGATTATATCCCAAATAACCATCCAGGAGGGAGAAATGTTCAGAACCAGTTACCTTTTGGAGTATCTGCTCCATGTTTAGAAGGGGATAATGATCTTTTAAAGAGACTTTATTAAGGTATCTAAAGTTGATGCATAGCCTAATCTCCCCATTTTTCTTTCTAATTGAAACCAAATTGGCCAACCATGAGGAATTTTTGATTGGAAATATAATGCCGAACTCAATCAACTTGACCAATTCTTTTTGCATAAGGAGTTTGATCATCGGATTAACAAGCCTCTATTTTTATGTGACTGGGTTTGCACCTTCCTCTAATTCAATGGTTTGCTGGGCGAGTCTTGGATCGAAGCCTTTCAAGTCACTATAATTCCAGGCAAAGACGTCAGCGAACTCCTGACACAATAGAATGAAAGCTTGCCTTTCTTGAAACGTGCAGACCTTACCAAGCACTAGCAGCTTGTCCTTGAAGATTTCAACTTTTTCATAATTCTCCTCTCTGGTAGTGATGCATACTTTGTGATCTCTTAGTTGGTCATCTCTGTTGAAAATACTTTCAAGTGTGACCAGACCCTTAGGAAGTTTATTGTTCTTCAATTGAAAAATCTGATTTCCATATTACTACTGCAATTTTGTTTGATTGTGGACTGCAAACTCAGCTTCTTCCTATAGGAAGAGAGCTATCTGCTGGTCACTTTTGAAGACCTGCCAATTTGTAATATTGTCTAGAATTGAAGGCCAAACCACCACTCTTAAATGGCATGAACCATGATCCCTGCTTATTTCTTTTGAAACATCAAATTGGGTGCCAACAACTGCTAGCCTGTCAGCCTGCTTATTCTGTTCCCTGGGAATTGAGGTAATGTTAAGAGCAAGGAAATCCTCCATCAAGTCCCAGACTTTGTGCTTGTAAGACTTCAGCAAGGAGTTCTTGGTCAGGTTTAGGCTTCTTATTTGGTTCACAATTAATTCACTGTCCCCTAGGATTTGCAACTCCCTAATCCCTCTCTTCCTTACCCACTCAAGTCCATGGATCAAAGACTCATATTCTACAACATTACATGTGCAAGAGAACTGGAAATAGAAAGCTGAAAAGTACCTTTCTTTAGAAGGGGAAACTAACATTGCCCCACCACCAGCGCCCAGTTTACTTCTATAACCGTCAAAGTATAGCTGCCACAGGCCAAGGTCTTCTTTATTTTCCTTCATTATATTGGGCAGGATGGTGCCTTCTTCATGCAAGCAATAGATGCCAAGGTCTTCTTCCTCAATAAACTTATAAGGATTGTGCTCAAAGTTATCATTTCCCCACTCATCCAAGAGTAGATCTGTGACTCCTTCAAGAGCAGAAGATGAAGATTGGTCCATTTGAGACTCTTCTAGATCGATGATAGTGTAACTGACATTCACTGCCTTGGATGAATAGGGCTTTAGGTGGTCCTTGTAGAGTGTCTCAGATTCAATTTTCACTTTGGTCCTGTACTTGGTTCTGAAAACTAGATATGACCAATTTGCTGCTAGATAGCCACCTATCTTGGACGTAAAGTCCTTAGACAAATAGATTGTGAAATATGGAGGAACGTTCGCTACCACTATATCATGGGGGATTGGGAATGTTAGGTAGGTATGCAATGTTAAACTCAATCCTTTCAGGATTCCAACTGTCTTTACAGGTGTCCCATCTAGTTGTAAGACTCCTTTGTTCATTGCTTCATACTTTAATCCCATCTTATCAGCAATGCACTTGGGCATCACTGAAGTGCTGGCCCCGCTGTCGATTATACAATTGTGTACTAAGAAATCCCCTATGATCAAAGATACATAAAAAGGGGGAGTCTTTTCTTATTTCGTTACTTGACCTGAAGCAGAAGGCTACCCATTCATCATTAGGACATTATTAGTGTCTGCTGGGATGGCTTGTCGATCTAGTTCATGCAATTATTTCTTCAATACCTCCTTTTGTCCTAGAAGAGACAATGAATCCCATAGATAAATGCTCACATGCAATTTCTTCATTTGATCAACTATATTAACTTGGGCACTGATTCCCTTCGTGCTTTCCTTTGGGCTGATCCTAACTAGAGCTGTAGACTGAGGAGCTGGAGGTGCAGACAGTTGTCTAGAAATTGGGGCCCTTTGAAATGGGTGTGATGGAAGATTTGTTGCTACCTGAGGGGAAGCTTGCACTTCTCCAACTGCTCTTCTTTTAAATCTCGTGTTGGCTGCAATGCAATCAACCTGATTGTCTACAGTGCCCCCATGATTAATTGCACAAAACTCGCCCTCTTCGTGATTTATCAGGGTAGAATCCGAATTGAGTTTGATTGTTACTCGTGTTGGGCTGAGCTAGAAACTCAAAAAATTGGGAATGATTAGCAGCCTAGTTTTCTAAATTTTGAAAAAAAATCATCATGTCATTCGTATGGACAGCTTGCTCTTGACCATGTCCCATGGTCGAACAACCTGGCTACTCTTGTACTAGATTGTTCTGAGTAGGCACCATGGCTTTAGATGATGAAGAGGGGCCTGAGTTATAATTTTGAAAAGGCCTAGTCTGAGTGAGCTGACCTTGTCCTTGATTATAACCTTGAAAAGGGTTCTTAGGTGCTTGACCATAATGTTGATAACCCAGATTCAGATTTTTATTTTGAGCTTGTTGCCTTTTAAGAGCTACAAGTTCATTCGACATGTTTTGTAATAGGCTTTTAACCTCATGTAGTTCATTTGACAGAACAGCAGTTGGCTTCTCAATGCTAGGCACAGGGGCTAATGTGGGTGCAACAGTTTGGATAGGGGGGCAGCATCTCTGGGAAAAGTGGCATGTGGGGCCTATTGGCAATTTTTCTAGCTTAAACCAAGCAATTTTTGGCTACTATGGCAATGTCGTAAGCATCTGGCAGTATATGTCCTCCCATAGATTGGATCATCACATCAATATCACTATTTAATGCGTTTAAATAGTACAAGAAAGCGTAGCTGGGAGTCGGTCTTACCAGGATGGGAATTCTATCCCAAGTCTTTTGAAACCACGTGTTGAAGTCTTGCATGTACTCATGCAGAGCTCTCTTTATAGTCGTCAGTTACTCAGCAAGCGAGAGACCATCACTCTTTTCCCCAAAATGATCTGTCAACTGAGTGCCCAATTCATTCTAGGAATGTATTAAATTCACAGGCAAGGTGCCGTACCAGTCAAGAGCTTTGCCTTTAAGGGACAGTGCCAACAATTTGATGGCAATATTTTCCTTTATTATATTGTGAATATTGCAAAGGTTGGCAATATTCTTGATATGCTCAAAAACTGTAATTGGCCCAACTCCATCAAAAGAAGGCACATTTTTTAGAGCTATTCATGGAATCAGATCACAACGTGGGAGGTTTAAGGGGCTCTCACTGTGAAAAGTTGTAAAAGGCAATGCCATGGCTGGAACAGGCTGCAACTGTGGATGAGCTGGGTTGGTGTTCTTATCAACAAGTCTAGGAGGATTTACTAATGGATAAGGGAAAGTTCTCTCAAACCTGAGCCTTTTATCAGACTTTAAAGGTAGCTCAATGAAAACAAAAGGGACCCCCCTTAAAGCTGACCTTGTGGTGACTTTTGGCATAAAAGTTTAAGTGACTGGTCTTAAAACAAAGAACTAAGCTCTCCCTAGTGGAGTCACCAGATGCTGGAAATCTTTGAAATGACTGTAGCAGGACCAACATCAATCTTGAAATACTACTGTGTTAGAAATTAATAAAATTATAGTCCCATCAGGTGTGCCAAAACTGTTGACATTGGAGATTGCACCCGGTGGCAGGAAAACAGGTTCCTGCCCTCTCCCCGCAACATGGAAACTCCTCTCTCACTTGTGGGATGGTGAAGTAGGAGAGGAAAGTCTCTAGGTATGGGCTAGTTCCCTCTGATGTATCTTGTTTGTTTCAGGCAGTGTAAAATATAGATATATAGATATACTAGGGAGGATATAAAGGGAGAAGAAAATACAGGAAAACAAACAGCCTACTCTAAAGAGGTGATACACCAAAATAAAGGTTTGACCCTCCCACATCCACACTCAGAATCAGACCAAACAATATGACATGCACTTCAGGCTTGGCAAAGAAACTAGTTTACAAGGAAAGACAGGGAAAGGTCCTAAAAAAAATAGAGACAAAGACTCACCAAGGTGTTGTACTACACACACTGTAAGTGACTTCCTTTGTCTTACTTCTCAAAATAACTCTTCTCTTGTGAACTGCAAACTGGAGCCTTATAGATGGCTGGTCTGTTGGCATTAACCTGTGAAAGCATCGAAGATAATGACTGAACACAAATAATACTCATGACATACACAAAAAATCTATCCAAGATGGAGGCAAAAACTGCATTTTATTGATTTAGGTGGAAAATTTGTAGAGCTGCGCTCTTTACAAAAATGGAGAAGATCCTTTAAAATGACCAAGTCTGCCAATTTATATGGAAAAGCCAAGAGGAGACTCATTGGTGCTTTGCTTGCAAGTGGCTGCTCAAGTCTTCATTGGGAAAGGGAAAAACACTATAGTTGACATCAAAAATTTTGCTGGGACCATGCTTGCTGCCTTGTCTTTTCTCCATTTTGTCCTATTTGGTCTACGGCTTGCGTTCCTTTTTTGCCAACTTGACGTCCTTCATGCTGGCCCAGACTGCTGATGGGTCTTCCTTGTTTTGCATGTGGCCTGCTCCTTGGCCAGCTAGTCGGGCTTTTTTTATGTTCTGCGAGCTTTTTTCCCCATAGACTATTGTTCACGGTCAAATTACCACTTAATGTTGTGTGTGGTAATTTTACCACTGCAGACATTTCCCGTTTGGTAGACATTTCTTGTTGTATGCATCTGACTCGGCCCTTGTTTTCCACGTGGCTTACTAGAATCCCTTCGCAGCTTGCACAGACTGGTCTCTCAGGCTGTCTTTATTCTCCCCAGTGGGCACCCTTGTCTTTTGTGCATGGACTCTGTCTTAACCTTATTGCGGCCTGCTAACCACTCCTCGGGCCTGTGGACTGTTGGCAAGCTTCAAAAATTCCTTCACGACCTGTTGTTGCTTGTGCTCTCGCGGGCCTTTCACGGGCTACGACAGGCTTTCCTCGTGCACTTTTTTCCATGTTT
The DNA here is from genome assembly GCA_037957365.1 of Torreya grandis. Classification (NCBI taxonomy): domain Eukaryota; kingdom Viridiplantae; phylum Streptophyta; class Pinopsida; order Cupressales; family Taxaceae; genus Torreya; species Torreya grandis. The sequence continues at coordinate 2,357,889 of JARHVA010001062.1, forward strand.
TAATGTTGTTCATGGTGATTCTGCCACTCAATGCTGTTCATGGTAATTTTGTCGCTCAATGACATTCGCGACAATTCTGCCGCTCAACTGCCATTCGCGGCAATTCTGTCACTGACTGCTGTGTAACCCACGGACTTTGTCCACGGACATTTCCCACGAACAAAAAGTCTGTAGAAATTCTTTTCCATCTTTTGCTAAATTGTGGGTTTTAAATGAACGCCTTTGTTATTTGCTAACCCGCGGCCAACCCCTTTGCCTTTGAATTTGAATTTGCACTCTGATATATGCAGGACTTAGACAAATTTTATAAAACTTACCCAGATACCTTTGAAGCACTGGCCCTCTCCTAGGGCATTTTGAATTTTGAAGATGAAACAAGTGGTGAAGAACTGAAAGGCTAAACAAATGACTGAACCAAATGAAGAATCATTGGCATTTGAAACGAGCAACTCAAAAGGACTAGCTTTGAATGGCAAGGGGAGAAGGTGAACGATTTTGGCCTATGAGCAAAAATTGGTCAACAGTTAGGTCCCATCCATGGTCTTATGAAGTAACTCACAAAATAAAAATCCAAAAGATGTCAAAAAAAGAAAGAAAATGCAAGAAGATGAAGAATATGGTACATTACGAAACTAAAAGACCAAAAGGGAGGACTAAAGGTTTGTGAAAGGAAGGAACTTGCTATAGAGGGAGAGATCTATGTAAGTAACTTGAAAAAAGTGTTAGATAGATGTAGATAAAAAGCATGAAAAGAAGGAAATTTTTAGGCAGAGTACTTTTTAAGGAATTGTGCATTAGTGGGCTCTTTGAAAACATGGCCTTCATTTGTTTGAATACGGTAGGTGCTTGGATCAAGAATATCTGTAACTAAATATGGGTCCCACCATTTTTGGATGTATTTACCTTATTTATCATGGGTGTAGTATAATTTAAGGATAATATCACCAACATTAAATGTGTGAACTTTAACACATTTATTATGTTATCTAGCAATGTGAGCCTTGTATTAGTTGTTGTGTTGTAAGGCAAAAAGATGACGCTCATCAAGTAGATCAAGGGCATGAAGGTGAGCTTCATGTAATTCTTCATCGATAATAATACCATGAAAAGATAGATGAAAAGAGGGAAGCTCAAATTCTAAAGGAAGAACTGACTCAAAACCATAGGCTAGTGAGAATGGATTTACCCCAATAGTAGTACATATGCTAGTCTAATAGGCCCAAAGAGAAGGGTAAAGATGAAGATGCCAATATGTGCAGGTTTCATGAATTATCTTTTGAAGAATTTTGTTGATAATTTTATTAGTGGCCTCATCTTGGCCATTACATTATGGATGATAAGGCATGGAAAATTTGTGATTGATATTGAATTTAGCACAAAGCTATTTAACATGTTTGTTTTTTAAGTTATGACCATTATCTAAAATGATGGTATGGGGAATACCAAAGAGATAGATGATTTGATTAAGAATAAATTTGTAAATGGTAGGACTGATTACCTTAACAAGGGGCATGGATTCTACCCACTTGGTAAATATTTGGTAGCAATGATGATAAAGACATGTCCATCTTGGGAGTGAGGTAGTTTGTCAATGAGATCAAATCCCCATGTGGAAAATGGCTAAGGAAATTCAATAGTTTGAAGATCTACTAGAGGTAAAAGGATTAGATCATCATGATGCTAACAAGGATTACACTTTTTAACATATTCAATTGCATATTTTTTAAGATTAGGCCAAAAGTAACCGATATATAGGCATTTATGAGCTATAACATGTCTACTATAATGGCCACCACAAATGCCCCCACGTGCTTATTCAAGAGGAAGAGGGACCTCATCTTGCATAACACAATGGAGCAACACACCTTTAGCATTATGATAGTAAAGAATGTTGTGTCTAAATACATACTTGAAATCTTGTTTATGAATGAGTATCTTTTCATGAGAGTATATGTTAGGAGGATAAGTTTGATGTTCTAAGAATTTAATGATGTCTTGGTACTATGGGCTCTATCGAATGATAACAACCTCGATATGATAGATAAAAAAATCCAGTGGTTGGGTAAAAGATAGAGATTTTCTTATTTTTATAAGAAAATTAGGATTAAAAAGGACTTGATGTGGATGAAAGAGAGATGTTAAAGAGGAAAGAGAATTAATAATGGAATTTTGATCTCTAGGAATAGGCTCAATAGTGAAAGAGATGAAATCCTTAGCAAGAGTGGTTGTAATTTGATGATATGTGATGAGGTTCTCACTTTTACATTAATAATCACTACTGACTTGATGGAATATATGTAGAGAGTCACCTAAAGCATGAAGGTATTGAATGTCTAAGTCAAGAGCACCTCTCATGCCTAAAATAAGAGGTTTTTACTTGGCCATATTGTTGGTGAAATCAAAGGTGAAGTGAAAAGCTAAAGGAATGATCTTGCAAAGAGGACTTATGAGAATTCAATCTACCCTAACTCCTTAAAGGCATTTATCACCATTAAATTTAAGTGTCCAATTATACTCATATAAGTCAACATTAATTTCAGGAAGCTTCTTGATAACTAGTTTTGGTTTAGTAGTACCGGAGGAAGTGATGAAGTCATCAAGATTATTGGCTTCAAGATTGGTGGTAAAGTTATGAAAATAATCTTTAAGAGAAATAGCTTGATTAAAAACTTCCATGTAAAGGATATTATCATCTAGAAGATTATCTTGAAGAGAAAAAGTGGTTGGAGTAAGAGCTATGGTAAGTTGATCAGCTATGATTTTCCCTTTGATAACTTTTTGAGTGATGATGTAGAGATCAAATTCCATAAGGAGGACCATCCATTTGTAATTATATCTCCAAGAAGAAATGCCTTGAAGAAAAAATGATGAAGGGGGTCAAAATGAACAATGACATAAGTAGTTTGGTAAAGCATATAGTGGTGAATCTTTTAGCTACAAAATAGATGGTGAGGAAATCATGCTCAATTTTGGTATAATGTGTTTCACAATCGATGAGGCTTCAACTAATGTAATAGATAGCATAATCTCTTCCCATATAATCTTGTTGGACAAACATTGCCCTATCTGAAATAGGTGTGGAATAAGTATATATAATCAAAGGTTTATCATTAGAATGAGGACACAGTGTGGGTGGATGAAGTAATTAATCTTTCATATTAACAAGGGATTTTTGACATGGATCTGTCCATTCTAAATTATTACCTTTCTTGAGAAGGGAATTGATAGAGTGAATTTGATATGCCATTTCGGGGATGAATCATCTAATTTCCCCAAGTTTTCCTGAATAAGTATGAATGTGAGGAATAGAATGAGGAATATTCATGTTGATGATATCACTAATTTTGGTAGGGTCAACATCAATGTCATAGAGAGAGAATACAAATCCTAACAATTTTCTAGATGTGATTCCAAATACACATTTGTAAGGATTAAGCCTAACTTTATATTTAATGAGAAGTCAAAGATGATAGCAAGATTAGAAAGATAATTCTTAAGATGTTTAAATTTAGTAATGAGATCATCCACATAGGTTTCAACAATTTTGTGAATGAGATCATGAAAGATGTGAGTCATCACTCGTTGGTAAGTGGCTCTAGTATTTTTGAGGTTGAAGGGCATTTTGACATAACAATAGGTGCCCCATTCCATGGTAAAAGTAGTCCTATGTTGGTCCATGGGAGTGATATGAATCTGATTGTATCCTAAGAAGCCATCCATAAGAGACAAAATTTCATAACTAGCTATGGAATCAACAATGGCATCTATTGAAGGTAAATAGAAGTTATCCTTGGGACAAGATAGATTAAGATTTCAAAAATAAATGCAAATATGAATGACCATAGTGACCTTCTTCTAAATGAGAACAATGTTAGAGACCCATCCAGAATATTCCACAAGTTTAATGAATTTAGCATCAAGTAATTTGATGATTTCCTTATGACATAAAGTGGATACTTTAGGTAGAAATTTTCTTTGTTTTTGACACACTGGCTGGGAATCAAGATAAGTAATGATGTTATGCACCACAATGCTAGGGTTAATGCTAGGCATGTCCTTGTAGGACCAAGCAAAAGCCTCACAATATTTATAAAAAAATAAGCTACAATTATCATGTTTAATAGGTAAAGCTCATGAGAGATAGTAATTGGTCAAGGATAAGATGGTGTACCATATTTGATGTGAGTGGTTTATTTAATAAGCATGGCATTTTCATCTTGAAAGTGGTATGGTGCATTAGGTAAGGCATAAATGGGATTTGTTTTAGGATCAATGCTAGTAATGAAGTTGTTGAAGTAAGGATTTTTAGTCTTGAAATTCCCAAGTTTATGATGTTGATGAGGAAGTTGAGGTTCTTGGGCATAAATAACTCAAGGATAGCTTCATCACTAGGCAATGCAGGAAAAGGACCATAATACTTGACATCTACTTTAACATATAGAATTTTATTGCCATGGTGATCATACTCAGAATGTATCTGATGAACATTAGTTTCCTTGGAATCTAGTTTAATTTTAGGAGTAAAAGAAGTAGATGGATCAGAAGGGTTTGGAATATCAATGGATTTAGTGATATAAGAAGGATCATAAGTAATGATTGGATTGATAGGTGGTAAATGAGAAGTAGAAAATTTTATAGGTTTAGAAGGTAAAATTTGCTCTACCACCCAAGGAGTATTGATAGGAGGAGAATTGGTGGGAGGCACATGACCCGCAAGATCTAAGGTATGATCCACAAAAATGGTATGAATATCCTGATTAAAAGCATGAATTTGGGCTAAGGTTTTTTTATAGTGCTAGACATCCAAGTCTCTAGATTGAGCTTGGGCCATTATATAGGTATCATCATATGTTGGAGAAATTATACATGCTTGAGAATCAAGGGGAGTTTTAGAGGGTGAAATCTTGATATTACTGAATGTACGAGGAGACATGATGAGAGGATCTTGAAATAATTTGGCCACTCTAAAATCATTGCAAGTGAAAGAATCTTCAGGTAAAGAAGGATCTTGAGCATTGCATGGAGGGGGAAAAGTGGTAATATTATCAATAAGAGGAATAATATGATCCTTAGGTAATAGAGAAGGAGGAAGCCATTGTGAAATATAGGGAGGTAACTTGGTAGTATTGCAAGTATGTTGAAAATCATTGGACTCATCATCATCAAAATCCATAAGAGTAACTTGTAAATCAAGATTCATGTTGATGAACTCAGGTAAAGGAGTATTATTGATCTTAGGAATGGTAAGAATATGATATTGTGATTTATGATTAGGAATTTGGATGCTCCATGGGTTGGGATTAGCTTCATGCTTATACCATTTTCCATTATGTAATAATTTAATGCATTGGCTATCATAAGAAGCAATGACTCTCATTTGATGAGTCCATGGATGACTAAGGAGTATGTTATAAGATAAAATAATATCAAGGACCATAAGCTTGGTTTAAATAGTCTTAGGGAAAATGGTTAATGGAAGCTAAATACAACTGAGTTGGTTTTGATTAGTCTTATCAAAACCACAACAAGTAAGATGGGTTTTCTTGAGATGATCTTTGTTATAATCAGGTTGTTAGATGAGCCATAAAGATGTCACATTAATACCAAAACCTTCATCAACTATAACTTTATAGATAAGAGTGGTATTAATGGCTACTTTGATGAAAAGTGGTTGATCATCAACACGAAAGAGAATTTCATCATTGATCATGTCCTCTTCAAGGAATTTAATAGAAGGCTTGGAGGAAGGACACATAGTTTCAATGGTATTTATGTTGGTAGGTTGAGATTCAATAGAAGGTGGTTCTTCATATATGAAAGAGGGATCTTCAATTTCTTGAAGTTGTTTCATAAGTAATTTATGATGATAAGGAGAAGTATGAACCAACTCCGTAAGTGGAATCTTACAAGACATAGAGTTGAGTGCTTCAATAAAATTCTAATGAGACTTAGAAGAACTAGCATGAGGTTTAGAAGGTAAATTAGACTTTGGAGTAATAAATGTGGTTGGAGGATCAAAAGGAGATGATTCCTCTTGGGCTTCTGAAGCAACATTAGTAGTGGTAGTATATTTAAGAAGTTTTTCCTCCAAACATTCATTCTTAAGCTTGGTAATAGGATCTTTGTGAGCCAATTTATGATGATAATTGACCTTAGCTATATTGACATATTGAGAATTATTGAAATATTGGTCATAATTGGTGTCAATGGCACAAACATCCTTGGTATTTAATTGATTATTAGAAGAAGATTTTTGGTTTAAATTAGAAACTTGTTGTTTTTGAAAAGCAATAATGTATTATTGATGATGAAGGTTGATCATAGATTCATGATTGAATGAATCACCAAGCATATATGAGATACATTTTTTAGTGAGACCTTAAAAAGACTCATGATAATGCCCAATGTTATCATGAAACCAAAAAAATATATTGGGGTCATACCACTTAGGAGGAGCATTGGGATAGATGAAAGGTTTTGATGGCGGTAAAAAAAGTTTCATTTGCTAAACTAAAAGAGGTATATGAGAAGGTGAAGTAATATCAGTTTTGGCAACTTCTAGTTTGGTTTATAGAGTATTACTAGTGATAACATTAGATGTTTGGAAATATCCTTTAATAAGTTTAGAATTAGGTTTGAATTTATTCATAAGAAAGTCTTTACATTTAACTTGGTCAAGAGCTTTGTTAAGTGTTTAGGGAGCAAAGGTTCAAACCTTATATTGAAGAATGAGAGTTAAAGTAGTGATAAAGAGTTTGAATAAGTTATCATTAGTCATGTTATGGTTAGATTTATGAGCTAAACATTTCCATATTTTGATAAAGTCATGATATAATTCAATGGGAGATTGCTTTACATTAATGAAGTGGCTAAGATAATTTTTGAGAAGATCATTGTGTTGAAACTCTTTAACCAAAGGATTGACAAAATCTTCAAGTTGCCAAATAAAATGTCTGGGAAGTTGATTATACCTTTCAAATACATTTCTAGTGAAGGTTTTCACTAATATTTTATCTGTGGTGAAGGTATTAGTTTGGATCCACTCTTTGTAAAGGTTGCTAAAGGTTTTGAGAAATGAGGCATGGTCTTTAGTCCCATCATACTTGATAGTTGGAGATATATTACCAATATCAATAGATACAATGAAGGGAGATAAAGGCTCATTTTAAATGGTTTGAAGCATCTTGTTATCCATTATGTGTTGAGGAATAACATTACATGAGGAATCCTAAAGAGGTGGAGGAATGAAATTGGGATTAGCTTGAGGATGCATAATTGGAGGTTGATTAGCCACATTGATTAAATGTTGTTGAATTTGTAATATTTAATTGGTGTTAGAGTTTTTCATTATGTTCATTTGCTAGATAAATTGAGCAAGAAGTTGAGTTGTATCAGGAGGTGGGTTGATGTTGGTAGGAACACTCCTAAAATTTGTGTTAGGAGGAGGATTACTAGTGGGATTATTAAGTAAACTTGTATCAATTACTCCCACATTAGTTTAAGATTTTGAAGATGAGAAGTTTCTTGGTAAGGAAAGGATTAGATTCATCAACTTCATCTTGAGGTGTTATTTGCACCATATTTTAAGTCATAGATGAAGGATTAGAAGAGGTGTTCCAAGAGTGATGGTGCTCTTCGGAAGATAAAATAGGAAGAAATGAACATCCCATATAGTATCTAAATAGATTCAAGCTATCCAAGAAGATTCTAATAAGAGACTTCATTATTAATGAAGAGGAATGAATAGAATGCAAAGCATGATAAATAGAGAACGAGATTTATAAACAAGGTAGAAAGCAGTATAGGGTTGACTAAATTAACCAAACCTAGAAAATAGGGTTTGTAAATAGTAAATGGTCATCTAGGTTGATCTAGTATAGTGAACAGAGGATAAAAAAGAAAAATAAGGGTCTACAAACTATATAAGGTTGACTAGGTTGATCTAATATAGTGAACAAAGGCTATAAAAAGGTACAGGGTTGACTGGATCAACTTAGTACAACAAATAGGGAAATTTAATAAGCCTATGACAAGTGGAATAAAACAAGATAAATTTTGCAAGAAATTTGAAAAGAAATGATAGAAAGGAAACAAATAGTCAATTGGATTAACACTGGCCAATTCAATTGAAGCACACAACATAAAACCTTGCATGAATGCTAGCTAATGCAAGTTTTTGCAATACAAAATACAATTGAGAAAAGAGAAAATGATTAACTAGAAAAGTAAAGAGATAAATAATTGTCCAATCTAAATGTTTATTATATTATCAAGATATGATTTTAAATGTGATGGGAAGTTAGTTATAAGTAAGGAACTAGAATGGAAATCTAAGGATAGTTTCACATAATTTGCGTTGAAAGGGATTGTAGTGAAAATGATATAGGATTAGTATTAGGGCCTACCCCCTCACTTCACACACTACAATGATAAGGGTGTCAAGTGTTTAGCTAGAATATATCATTAACTATGCTTTATACTTGACCAGTGTATCAAGTTAGCTTCCCCCTTGGTGATGAAATCCAAGTAGGTTGGCCTTGGGTAGACAAATGTTAAAATTCTTGTTTAGATTTTGTGATTTATCCATGTGTGCATAAAATATAAAATAGTGAAACTAAAATATTAATTAAAACCACCTAATTAAGCTCTGTGATATATTCTAAGCATGCAAGCAATAAGAAAACAAAGTGTGAATTAATTACTAGCATATAAGGTTAATTCTAACTTTGAAACAAGGTACAATGTTGATATAGTCAATAGTGTATGCAAAAAATATAGAATATGGTCGATAGGGTTGAACCTATATTACAGAACCAAGGTCTAAAAATGAATAGGGTTGATAGAGTTGACCTAGTTGTTAGGTTGTGGAGCTAAAAGCTTCACTGATGCAAACATGGAGGAGGTTGCTGAGTTGCAGAGCAACTGACATCGATTTGATCAACCAACGTTGATCATCTTTAGTGTTCACAGTAACCGACATCGGTTATGGGTCGGCTGGCATTGGTCAGATAGGCACCGATGTCAACAACTTGTGTGTGCATGCATTTGCATGTGCTTCTAGAACTGGTATAATTTTAGACGGACCGTCAGTTTACATGTAAAAGACTAATTTTAGTCTTGAGTCTATGTTTCTAATTATTGTAATTAGAAAGTCTAATTATTGTTTGTATGGGATCTATATATTAGACTCATGGGGCTATATTGTAATTTAGAGAATCATAAGGACTTGGAAAGGTAAGGACAAGGGTTCTTCTCAAGTGTAAGATCTAGGTCTGCAAGAGTGCAAGACCAGGTTGATCTACAGGTTGTGCAAGATCAGGTAGAAGATATACATGGTAAGTAAGGTCACTTGATCTGCAGGTGTGTGTGTGTGTGTGTAAGGTCAAAGGAGATCTGTGGAGTAGCAAGGTCAAAGGAGATCTACAACACAATAAAGAGTAAGATCAAGGAGATCTACTTGGAGTACGTGGTGTACTCGATGGTACTGGCAGTATTGTTACTGACTAGTTGAAACAACAACTCTGTGTTTGAGTTGATTTTGTTTGTAATTGAGAGAGAGAACTCTTGAGGGAGAATTACTGGTATGCCCAAGAGGTGTGGGAAGAGTGTGATTTCTTCATTGTATTTCCTTCTAGAAGAGTGTTAATATAAGATTATATTATCTCTCATATTTTGTGCTATTTTTGAATTCTAGTTACATTTTACTTCTAGTTTTATTCTATGTTTAGTTGCTTATACAAGGTAATCAAGTGTGCTTATAATCCTGACAAGTGGTATCAGAGCTATTTGTTGTTCTAGATTCTGACAATTGGTATCAGAGCTTTGTGAGCCTAGGTCCTATCAAGTGGTATCAGAGCCAGGTTGTAGGTTCATCAGAGCTTGGTTAGGTACACTAACAGGTGGTCAGAGCATGTTAAGTGTTTGTTGATTATAGGTCACTCTTAGGGGTTTCTAATTGAGTGGGAGTAAAATAATGGCAAAAGAAAGTACACTAAGAATGGAGGAATTTAATGGCAAGAATGATCAATTACGGTATTATGGAAAGAAAGAGAAGGTAAAGAAAGGTTGTTGGTTGGTAGAAGATTAGCATGAAGGAAATAAAGAAGCAAATGTTGCAGGTATTGTTGCACAGAATGCTCTTGTATGTTCCTTGGATAAAGTAGAATCTTGGGTTTTAGATTTTGTTGCCTCTTTCCATGCAACCCCAAATAGAGTATTGTTCCATGATTATGTCCATGGAGACTTTGGAAAGATTTATTTAGGGGTTGGTGAGCCTTGTCAAATTGTTGGCAAAGTGGAAGTGCAGTTGAAATTGTAGACGGGCAACACATGGGTGTTGAAGGAGGTCATGCATGTCCTAGTCCTGAAGAGGAGGCTAATTTCTACAGGAAAGTTGGGTAATGAGGGATGCACAGTAACTCTCATAGCAGAATCTTGGAAAGTTTCCAAGGGTGCACTTGAATTAGCATGTGGTAAGAAAGTAGGTACTCTTTATCTATCTACTTGTATTATTGATTCTCCTTTTGGTTTATCTACTTCAGATGTAGATGTGAAAATGTGGCTTTGTAGGCTTGGTCACATGAATAAGAAGGGGATGCATATTCTTAAGAGGAAGTCTGATGTCTTTAACAAACTTAAGAACTAGAAAGCCTTGGTTTTCATGGAGGAGATGATGGACAGAGATCAGCTCAAGGGGCTGAATAATTCTGAGTAGAGAAGTTTGGACAAAGTTATGATCCAAAGTGAGCTCACGGGTAAAAGTCATCACTCATAGGAAAACATAGTTACTGATGTCAGTCAGGTGAGAACTGACATCGAACAGGTAGGCACTGACATCAGTCATGTGCAGACCAGAGTCGATGGTGTCAGGTAGTTGGAGATCGACATCAGTTAGGGAACCAACATTGGTGATAAGTTAGACACTGACGTCAGTCAAGGAACTGACGTCGGTGATCAAGTGGAATCAACATCAGTCGGGTGCAGACCAGGGTCAACCAGAGAATGGATTTTGGGCAGACAACAAGCTGTCAAGGAGTCTCAAACACCCATATGGAGGACTGAAAGGGTAAGTAAGCCTCAAATTCATTATTCACCTTCTTTATACTACTTGAACTTGTTGCTCACTGATGGTCAAGAACCAGGAAGTTTTGAAGAAGCAATGTAGGTAGAATCCATGAAATAGTGGGAGCATGGCATGAATTCTTTGGAAGAGAACCAAATGGGAGATTTGGTAAAGTTGCCAGCTAGGATGAAAGCACTGAAAGATGAATGAATTCCTAGGTTAAAGAAAGGAGAGAATGGACACGTGAGACAAGAGGCCAGGGTATATGGTCTTGAGCAAGCTCCAGGACAGTGGTATAGGTTTGACAGGTGTATGACAAAGCATGGCTTTAGTCAATTTCAATGTAATCACTGTGTTTATTTTACCAGGTTGGATAATGGTTGCAACATTATCCTATTACTGTATGTGGATGATATGCTTGTTGTAGGTTCATACATGCAGGGATTTGCTGAGCTAAAGGTAAAATTAGTTCAGTGGTGTGCCAGGAAGGATTTAGGAGGAGCAAAATTCTTTGGCATGAGTATTCCTAGAGATAGGAAAGATCACAGGTTGATGTTGTCTCAAGATGATTGTGTGAATAAGGTAGTGGTGAGGTTCGTTATGTAGGACGCAGAACCGGTTAACACACCTATGGATGGATAGTTCACAGAACAGTGTCCCAAATCACATGATGAGGTTGAGTACATGTGTACTAGACCTAATATTGCCCTAGCAGTGGAAGCTGTCAACAAGTTTGTGGCCAATTTGAGAAAAGAGCACTAGAAAGCAATTCAGTGGATTCTCAGGTATCTGAGAGGGACCAACAGTAGGGATTCATGCTATGCAGGGTCAGGGACTTCTCTACATGGGTATGTATATTTGGATATGGCAGGTGACTTCAATGACAGGAGTAGCATCATAAGATTTGTGGTGGTTGGTCTTTAAGACTAAACTTGAAGAGGGATACAAGCCAATAAACACAATTAGATGATGTACAAGTATAGGTACAAGTACAAGTACAGGTGTAGCTATTTATCTCCAAGTGGGAGATTGTTAGGTTATGGAGCTAAAAGCTTCACTGATGTAAACATGGAGGAGGTTGCTGAGTTACAGAGCAATCGACATTGATCTGATCAACTGACGTCAGTCATCTTCAATGTTTGCAGTAATTGACATCAGTTATGGGTCAGCTGGCATCAGTCAAATAGGCACCGACATCGGCAACCTATGTGTGCATGCATTTGCATGCGCTTCCAAAATTGGTCTAATTTTAGTTGGATAATCAATTTGCATGTAAAAGACTAATTTTAGTCTTGAGTCTGCATTTCTAATTATTGTAATTGGAAAGTATAATTATTGTTTGTATGGGATCTATATATTAGACTCATCGGGCTCTATTGTAATTTGGAGAATCATAAGGACTTAGAAAGGCAAGGACAAGGGTTCTTTTCGAGTGTAAGATCTAGGTCTACAAGTGTGCAAGACCAAGTTGATCTGCAGGTTGTGCAAGATCAGGTAGAAGATCTACATGGTAAGTAAGGTCACTTGATCTGTAGGTGTGTGTGTGTGTGTGCAAGGTCAAAGGAGATCTATGGGGTAGCAAGGTCAAAGGAGATCTACAACACAACAAGGATCAAGATCAGAGAGATCTACTTGGAGTACATGGTGTACTCGGTGGTACTGGCAGTATTGTTACTGACTGGTTGAAACAACAACTCTGTGTTTGAGTTGATTTTGTTTGTAATTGAGAGATAGAACTCTTGAGGGAGAATTACTGGTACACCCAAGAGGTGTGGGAAGAGTGTGATTTCTTCATTGTATATCCTTCTGAAAGAGTGTTAATACAAGATTGTATTGTCTCTCATATTCTGTGATGTTTCTGAATTCTATTTACATTTTACTTCTAGTTTAATTCCATGTTTAGTTGCTTATACAAGGTAATCAAGTGTGCTCCTAATCCTGACAAGTAGTATTAGAGTTGTTTGTTGTTCTAGATCTTGACAATTGGTATTAGATCTTTGTGAGCCTAGGTCCTATCACTAGTTATCCAAATAAAACATAGAACATAGAACTAGGTCGGTAGGGTCGATCTAATTAACTATGCAAATGTAGTTTTAAAGACTAAAAACTGTAGAAGGAAAGACTATAAAGAAAGAGACAAAGAGATAGAAAAGAATATTTATGGATTAAAGATGCATAGAATAAAGATTATTGTTCAAGAACCTTAATATATGCTTGTAAATTTTACTAATTAGGTCGACTAGGCTGATCAAGCTTTATAAAAACTTGTTGTTATGTGCCTAAAATTTATAGGGTTGACTAGGTCAACCTAGTATGTTGAACCTAATGTCTAAAAATGTACTGGGTTAATTGAGTCAATCTAGTAGTCTAGATTGGATGTTTAGAAATCTAAAAACTTGTACTGGGTTGACTAGGTCTATCGAGTATCCTGTACCTAAAAACCTATGCATAAAAATTAGATACTGGATCGACAGAGTCAATCTAGTATGGAAAATATATGATAAAAATAATGATGAAAGAATGAAAGAAATGAAAATAAGATGAACAAATCCTATAAGGGTTAGTTCACATTAGGTTCACCAGAATGTATGTAATTAGAAATGCATCATGTCTATAAATCAATCCTATCTTAGAGAAGATAGAGCATATCTACACTTCCAATTGGGGATACATTTATTAAGTGGGAGCATGACCAATATGGGGATCTACTAGACCTGATTATGGGATAAAATATCAAAATACACCATGATAGGAAGGGTTCCAAAGCCTACAGTCTAACACAATCACCCTAAAAGAGTCCTAGGTTTAATTTTCACTCTATTTTAATAAACAAGAAAGTAAATCTAATCTAATGCACACAAAATCTTGTGGAATAATATGAGGGATTGGTGTGGTTTGTAAGGATAACCAAAAAAGGCCAAAGCATTTAAGACTTATCAAGAAGACTAGATTCTCCAAGTAGAAACCCTAGGGTAAGACTCCTCAAGTAGAATGGTGGAAGAGCAGATTATAAATAAGCATAAGAAAATAATAAATCTTGATTGAATATTAAAATAATGACAAAATGATATTGTATTTATAGGTGGATCTCACCCTAAATCCTTCCAAATATGTTGGCTATATGGGGTCGACCCATTCGAACCTATATGTTTTCGAGAGATAAATCATTAGGTCCTGAGCTAAGTCAGCCAAAGGGATAATGAAAATCTAAGTGAAAAATAACATAAAAAGTATAAGGTTGACCCATTCAACCCTATACAATAATAAGAGTTTAAAAACTTTATGGGGTTGACCGAGTCAACCTAGTACAATCAACTAGCTAAAGGGGATCAAGGTGAGGAAAATAGGGATGGAAAGAGAAAAAATACTGAAGGAGTGTGCAAGGGAGGAGTAATAGCTTAGGGAATGATTTTAAGAGCTGGTTGGGTTGGTAATAATGGATAATAATCCTACGAGGCACCAAAGGTCTACCTACCCCTTTCCTGGTGCACCCCTTGAAGGCATGCACTTAGAGAGATTAAATCTCGATGCATTCCTGCAAGATGTAAAGTGTCAGTATTTGATAAAAGGTTGAAAATATTATGTGTATATAAAAGGGCTTTACATAATCCACTATCTAACAACATGAGGCAACACTATGTAATGTGACTTATAGGTAAACATTCTTCCAGGTTAGTTAAATGGTATTAAACTAATGCCTTACTACATTTTATTCCATTATATAATGAATAAAAAATAAGTGATATATGACATATATAGAGTATGAATTATTTTTGTTTTATTTTTATATGTGTGGTATCATATCATAACAATAGTAGATATTATATAGAACACTTCAATTATGACATGATATAATCACCAGCTAAAAGAGTATAGGTGAAGACACAAGTTATTAGCACTAAAATTAATGGAAAGGTTAAATTAGATTAATGAGAGGAATCTGGGAAAGCTTTAAAACTCAATGCAAAAAAAATGAACATAAAGAAGAAAGTAGATAAAAAGAACAACATGAAAAAAACTAAAAATCAAATTCTAAGCAAGATAAAAGGCATTTCAAACAAAATTCACAATGTAGGTAATCTAATCAAGCAATTAACATCCAAAAGTGGCAAGTAATTGAAAATAAAACAACACATCACATCATATAATATCAAAATGAGAAAGCCATGAAAATGGCCATATGTAAAATCAACAATGGCTAACAAAGTTAAGGCAAACATGAGTTAGCATGGGAAGTAGCTAACAAATCTCCACAAAGTGGAATGATTTTTTTCTATAAGAGGAAGATGTGGGGACAATAACCAAACTCTATCCATATCACAAAATTGCATAAGTGTAATCTCTATTACATAAGCTAAGGGAGTATTATTTGCAAGTAAAACAAGATGAAGTGTGCACTATCTAAAAATAATGGTTAGGATCAAGAACATAACCAAAGAAACAAGAGCATACAATGTCCACCAGTCCAACCAAAAGGAGGAGATAAGAATAGTATTTTCATTTTGGAAATATAGTTTGAATGGATAGGATTTCTTCAATTTTATTGATGTTGAAAATAAAGACTAGTTTGCACAACCTTAGTTGAAAGGATTATTGAGATCAACACAAGGATATTTATCCCTACCTCATCTATTAAAAGTTTTAAATGCATATTTATTAGTCAAGATTCCAATTTTTGCACAAAATTAATATTTATTATTCACCCTACTCAGTCATTACAATGAAGTCACCATTTGTCTCTCATCACAAGTGGTATTCCATATAAATTCTACATCGATTTCACAGTCCATAGGATTTTTGGTAAGGGGAATCCACCAAAAAAATACAAATAAATAAATATACCCTTCTTTCAAGAGATAAAGGAGCATTACATGTGATCTACTTAAGGCATTCTAATTGAGAAAGTCACTAAAGACATCATTCAATTATTATCAGAGTGCATAATGAAGCGATACTAGTAGACCAAAAAAATAATCAAATGAGTCATTGATATCATGCACATGATGTTGTGACTGGTACATGAATTTAACTAGCCAGAGTTCCCTACCATCCCAAATATAGACAAACATGGATAAGGTGATCTCTATAAAAACACAATCATTCCAATAGCAATTTTTTGTACTATATATTTTCTCACATAGTGGAGGTCTCTAAAGGAAAATGTTGATGTTTGGGATGGTTTATAACTAGACTAAGATTTTTTGAAGTTGATATGGCAAAGAAGGGGAAAACCCTATTTGTGTGTACATAAGTTTGGGAGTTAATTATTACAAATATATGCAATGATCAATGCCAATCCTCATATTCCACTATATGTCATGGGCTACATGTCCCCAATTACATTATTGTATAAGATATTAAAAAATGTCATTATGCACATCCAAGAGCTTCTCACACAATTGACACTTTCCCTATAATTATTCATTAACATGTTGTAGGAAAGGCATAAGTCATCTTCCAAATAAACATGTTTCCTTTGAATGTAAAATCATTGTGATCAATTTAGTCATATGCCTCATTTCTACCATTATAAACATAAATAATATTTTCATGACCTCATAAGACACCATCAAAATGTATATCCCCACCTATGAAATTGACTCAAATATTATTGATGAAGAATATAAATTAGTAGCATGAAAAAATTACTCATAGACACCCACAATTATAATAAAGATCAAATTTGATACACTTGGTATCACACCAAAGGACATCCATAAATTTTTTAATGATGACATGGAGAATGTCCCCTTTGATGAGTAAGTAGAAAAGGAGTGGGTTTTTTGGAAAGTTGTGCACATAGTCTAGGTACATGACATGGCCCCATGTGTCATCTTGGTTAGCCTACCACCAATACCATAATCCATCAATGTATAAATTGTGTTGTGAGTCTAGAGGGTAACCCAATGTATTAGTTTGATTGTGCCCCTTCAAACATTTAAACGTTCACTACTTGTACTAGTATATCATAAGAGGGGGACCTCACACAATCACTTGAGATGTAGAGAGAAAGGAAACTGAGGTAGGTCTAGATTAGTTTCATGCAATAGTGAGTGGGTTAGAAATGGTTTGAAGGTGATTTGAAACATTTGGATTGCCCTTATTCATACTAAGTATTAGCTCAAGTATGCTTTTTGACATAAATATCATTAATGATTATCAAAACATGACTACATATATAACTAAACTTAATAAATAAATAATGCCATATTGAACTTAGATAATCATCATATAGTTAATCATGTGGATTTATTGATTAGCTTCTCAATATTACATAGTTATTCATCTTTTACAAGGAATTTCATAACTTAAAATTATATTTACTCAGTCCTAGTCCTAAATCTAACCTAAGCTAATGACATAGTACTTAGTCTACCTTTATACACTTTGATGGTATATATGTAGCTCTCTCTAAACATCTATAGTTATAGTCATAGTCATATCAATAAAACCCATATTAGTCTCTTTGCTTATCACCAAAACCTCTTATTCTTATAGACTTCTACCTTTTATAAGCTCCTTAAATCCCTCTCTACCACCAATTATAGCTAAATTATTGTGTTGTTATACCCATCTACTAGTTAAATGTGTTGGGATACCCAATGCCATCTACCACCATATTGCATCATCACTTCATAATTATATCATGAATATCTATTGTCATACTTCACTTCTCTCATCTTTCCCAACGATCCCCACTATCATTCTTGGGTTTATGTGATTATGTGTTTGGGTCCTTTTTTATCATTTAGTGCATGTTATAATAAATTTTAATAAACTTCACATGTTATGTTGGCAATTTATTTTGAACACACACATAGTTTATTGGTTTGGATTGTGTGTGCCACTCCTCGACTATTAGCATTGTTAGGTCTTTGATTGATGTGAACTTGTGTGTGTTAGTATTTTTTGACTTGGCCATTTTTGGGGCCAACATCACTAGATACTAAAAAAATAGTCCATCCCTAGATAACTAGTCTATCTCTTGATTAATTTCCTTGTGTAACCCATCTACTTGTGAAGCTACACCAAAAGTAATTACTTCATTTAGATTTACACTTGTTGGCAAGTTCGGTTCTGCATGACTCCTTACGAGATGCTTTTATTTATCCTTACATTAATTTGAAAATTGCATTCCCTCCTCAAATTTTCTTATCCTAACTTTATATATTTAAAATCACATCCACCTCATGTGTAATGACTTGGACTCAACTGCATATTGTTCTCTACATCTTAAAGGACATGCCCCCTCACTTTGTTGTTGAGTCTCCTCTAAGATGACCTCACCCTTTTTATTTTAGGTAGAATTACTACCATTCATAGGTCCCCATTAACCTAATGGATATTCCTACCATCTCACCATGTGCCTTTTGTGTAGTTATTTTGAGACCCTTTTCCCTTTCTCTTCTCATCCTCTATAGCATCCATGATAACTCATAAAATAACCTTTATTTCGTAGTAGATTCTTAATGAATCTAAAGGCCATTTTCCTCAAGTTTTTATTTATGTAATTAATATAGATGACTAAAATTTTGGTAAGCCACCTTACTAAAGGTTAAACCTAGGTTTTTGTAAATTTTTTGGGGGAACACCATTAGGGATAGCCATTGAGCACCCTTATCAGGCTCCTTGACCTCTACCCTTGTCTAGGAATATGATCAATTATTATCACCCTTCAATGAGTCTAAATGAACTCTATTGATGATATTAGTATAGAGACCTATTGTATCCTATACTTTCCTCACAATCTAATATCTTCCTCAAATTCATGCTATCCTCTAGGTGAACAAATCCATCATGCATTCTCTTGGCTTGTAGTATTACTAGTTTTCATTATCATAAATTATACTCACCATTATTTAGCTATTTTCTCTTCCTCTCCAAGAATTTTTAATGTGTGGTTCTTCACCTATTACCATGTATTATCCTATTCTTACCAACCTATACCCATTAATGCTTTATTTAGGGTAAAACCTCCTCTCTAATTCATCTCTTACATAACTACTCCACTCAACCAACACTCTCTTTAGCCTTTTCCCTACTACCTATAGGTACTTAATATTATTGTAATCTCAAAAAGTGTTGGGATTGAATATATATTAGCTTTAATATATCAAATTTACCCACACAATAGAAATAAAATTTGTGGGGCCTCTAATTCCCTCAACTTTTTGGCTATAAGAGGTCTTCTTCATCTTTCTCCATAGCCTTGGGTTTTCCTACCCATAGTATATCAGAGCTCTTGAAATATACCAAGATCATCCATTAGGCCTTAATAATCCTCCAACCTATGAGCCTTTTATCTTCTCTACACACATAGAGCCTCTTAGATTCTAATGTTATCTCTCCAACAAAGAGCTTCAACAACACTAACCTATCTTTAGTATTAACTTCCTTTAGCATAGCTTCATTTAGAAGCTTATGTCATGGGACAAATTCTTGTGTTTATAACTACAAAGAGTAGGTCACCAACTAGTTTAGTATATAGGTTGGAAGTTATTTATTTACTAGGTTTTTTGCTTATTCCCATTGTTTGTACTTAGGGTAGCCTAGCTGGTTAATACCTTGGGTTTTAAAATTTTTATAGGTAGCATGATTTAATAATTCCTTAAGCCCTTCCATGAATATCATTCCCTAGCTAAGTCACTCTTTGAGCCACTCAAATTTGAAAATAATTAATACATATCAAGATTTTGTATATGCCATCCTTTCTTATCTTTTTATCTAGTCATCTTTAGTTGTCACTTTGTCTAGTTGGCTGATTGATTATTTATCATATTTTATCCTTAGGCTCAACATATATCACTTCATTTTGTACCCTTGAATTGTTCCACATGCCAAATATTTCTATGTGTTAACCTCATCCCTCATACACTTTTTTTGTGTAATTTTATTCTTGTATATTTTATGCATGTCACTTTTACTTAGCCATTCCCTGGGTGCTCCATCCTTTCATTCTTATAGGCACCATCTCCACACAACATTGAAACATGTGCACAATCCTATAGTGTAATGACGATTTATTTTCTCAGTGACCTTTGTATAAAATTACATGTTTTTGGGTGCACAAATCACCTTTTTACATTTTTAATCACTCTCAATATCACAAAAGATACTTAGATGTCTAGTATTTATGACTCTCAAGAAAAAACCCCTAGTCAACTTGCCTGCCTGGATATTAAGATATGGGTGCATCTTATTACCATATGTGTGAAACTAATGCATATATAATCTAATATAAAATAATGAAAATAAAGTAATAAAATTAAATGGATTAAAAGATCCTTATTTTAACTTGGAATAAAATCCCTTATTACATGATAGTCTAGGTTGATAACCGATTAAATGACCCCAAGGCATTTCATCACTACTAGTCTATGATCCATAGCCTAATAGTCCCTTATACTAACTATTTATCTCATATTGGGGGCATATGGTAGATTTTTATTTGGCGTATAAACTATGGATTTCATTGATAATCTAGGGAAACTTCCTTTCTTTAGAGGTGATGGGTGCACTCAACACCTAAATCTTAGTTTCAACTTAGGGCTGTCTCACCCTCATGTTTCTCAGAGTTCCCTTCTCAGTGTGTGAAATCTAAACCATTATCATAAAGGCTTCCATATAAATTTTCATTAGTGTGGGGCATGATATCTAAGTCATCTCTTTATTGTAATTTATGACTCTATAACGAGATTCCTTTATCACACTCTATGATCATGGGTGAGACTTTATCATTCCACATCTCCAATTCACCCTTCTACAAGATGGTGTGATATTATCATGTGACACCTTGAACTCAAGTTTAAATAGTGGGTTTAAGTATATCACCACACACCTTCTCCCAGTGGACTCATATCTCTCTTGCACCCATTAGTCACTAAAAATGCTCATAGTCTCTAAGGTAGCTTCTACATTCTCCCTTCTCAAGACATGAGGTGAAGGTTTCAACACAAGACTTATCATCTTCCACCATGTGTCTACTATAATGAAATTCAATTAAACACCATTCCCACTAAGATGTCTTAGAATAACCATTCATTAATCTCAATGTCTACAAGGAACTCTTGATCATAGCTTATGTTTTAGGCAATCTCCATCTTGTACCCTTATACTAGGTACAAGATCAATATATCCACTATCGATGCATTATAACATTATTATAGTAAGTTTTTTAGTATGAGAATCATCCACTTACATTTTATAAAATATATTAGGTTAATAAGCTCACAAAATTTCTCTTTATGGGCTGAATTTCTCATTGAGCTTTCTCCTTCAACTTTTGGGTGAGTTGAAGTTATCCTTTTAGACTTTGTATTACATGAAAGGCCCTGATAAACATCTTTATTTATCTTGAAAAATCCTAAGTAATAAATATAGGCATTGGGTATGCTACTTTGGTTCCTCATCCCTCAGGATCATATCTTGGCTTGGCCTCTTTCTTGGGAGCTATTACTTCTAGTGCAATTGTGCAATTACTCATTAGCTCCTACACTTTAGCTCCAATATTCTTATTTTTATTCTATGCCCTCAAATTATATTCACATTATATCATCTCAACACCTTACTTAGGATTATCCTTCTACATGGTCTTCACATATAGGTTCGGCCAGTCCTCAACCTTGTTTGCACCATGATAATATGCACAAGTGGGATACTAAGTACAATCATGCTAAAAGTGGTCCAACATACCACACTTGTAACAAGTGTTATGTAAACTTGTCCCCATTACATTCCCAATGAGATCTTTATTTATATCATATTATTGGTAGTATCCATACTTGAGGTTATCTATATTTTACCTTGAGGGTTGTGTAACAAATCTTTGTGCACCTTATTATTGTGCCTTGTGGAATTCATTAATAAATTAAAAATCATAAGGGTTATGGGTGGAGGCATCATAATATTGAAATATAGAGACACCTTGGTATCAATCACATATTGTAGATGTGGAAAGTAATGGGTATCTTTGCCCTTGTGGTATATCTCATAGCATATTTTCATGGTCTATACACTATGCCTATGGAAATTATTCTATTTGTGTCCCTTAACCTTGTAATCAATTCACCATAAATAAGGGCATGTGTTATGTTCCTACTTTATTAGAATATATTGTAGTAATAATTTTATTGTCATGACCTATGCCTCAATTTTTAGGTTGACTCATGTGTCCACTATTCAAACAACATCAACTCTTAGTATAGCCTCCAGTTCCTTTTGAGGTTAAAAAATGTTCAAATAGAGAGGGCATGCCAAGTCAAGGTAATCAATCCATAAAAAAACCATTGGTCATGCTGCATAGGTTGAAACACATAAGAGATATTAGACACTAGGGTTACATACCTATCATTATAAAATCCATTGGTTCTTTCTTGATCTATTTGAGCACAACAATGATTTGTTGCTCAAATTATTAGATGTATAATTATTTCAAGAATACATCCTTAAAAAAATTGTGAACCATGATGGCCTAAGTAGGATCTAACTTCATATACTAGGTATACACATGGTCCAAAAGAGTGGTTGAAAACTAAATTTTCTTCCTATCAGGTGAAGTGCCCCCTTCACAAACAAAATAAGTTCACATTTGGGAACATTATCTATACCATTATTGACCCATGATAATCATGTAAGCTCAAAGTCATCCCATAGTAAATCTTATGTATAGACATAGGTTTAATTGGTGCCTATTAAATTTATAACATCATCACATTTCCTAAAGGTATACTTGAACTATAGATTCCTCCAATTGATGGGATGGTTCCACTAGCTACTACTCTGGGTTGCATAATGGCTCCAATCATTTGGAGTGATTTATAGGTTTCCAATGGTCCTCTATCTCCTATTTTTACACTCTAAGTCAAATCTCTTATCTAGAGGATTATCACCCCTCCCAAGAGTGGCATACCATACTACAAGGTAGCCACATATTGAATTATTTATGTATCTACTGGGTCAATTAGTGGATAACATGATAATTGCTCTAGATGGCTCCCTTCCCTCACCCTTGTGATGAATCTTCCTAAGGCACTTACCTATATAATGTCTTCATACTATTATTATGATTTATAATGAGGTGCATGAGTATATGCTTTAGGTCAATGGGTTCTTATCACTCCTTCAATAGCTTCCTCATAATGATCCCTATCCTATGATCATTTAGCATCTTCCTCTAAGTCCCACTCTTACTTTTTAGCACTCATTTACTCATTATTCAAGTGAAATTAATATATGCAAGAGTCCTTCTCATCACCTTACTATTATTTATGAGTCCTCATCACATATCCTAAGTCTAAATCCCTCCTCTCTTTAGGTTCCATTTAGGCCATCACCTTATGGGAATTCTCATCATATCTACACCTTTTGAGCTCATGATTTTTTGGTCCTTTTATGCTAAAATTATCTTTTCTACCATCCAAAGTTCATACCAATTCAACCTCCAACCTTCCACATAGCCCATGCATATGAGTACTTAGTCAACCATCTCTACTCTCCTCTGACTAGTTGCACTCACTATCACAATAACAAAATATGAACTATCCAAATTATAGAATAAAATTATTATGTTGTAATTTTAGAGTGTAACCCAATGCACTAGTTTGATTGCATACCTCCAAACATTTAATGAGTCACCCTTTGTGCTAGCATATCACCTAAGGGGGGACCTCACATGCTCACCCAAGGTGTAGAGATAATAGAAGCTGCAATAGGTTGGGGTTAGTTATATGTAATAGTGAGTGGCTTGGAGCATGGTTTAAAGGCACTGTAGCACATCCAAATTTCCCTTATATCATCTAAAGTAATAACTCAAGTCTTTTTATCTGATAACAATCTCATTAATGGTCATAAAAAAATTACTACATATATAACTAAACCTAATAAATTAGGAATGCCATAATAACTTAGACAATCATCATATAGTTAATCATGTAACTTTATCGATTAGCTTTTCAACATCACAATGTTATAAGGTGATTCAACACCTACAATTTTATTTCTCTCAGTCATAGTCCTAACTCTAATCTAGGTTAATAACATAATACTTATTATATATTTATACTCTTTGAAAATATTTTTGGGGCTCTCTTACTATATATATTTCTAGTCATAACTTCATTAGCAGTAACCATAATATCCCCTTTACTTATCACTTATCCCTCTTCTTATTATAAACATCTTCATTTTATAGGCTCCTTATAGCCATTTCTTCCATCAACTATAGATACCCTTTAGTTATTACATCATTATCCCAATTGGATATTAAATGTGTTGTGTTGTTGAATGCAATCTACTACCATCTTCCACCATCACTTCATAATTATATTATCAAGATCCACTATCAAAATTCACTTATGATGTCTTCCCCTTCTGATATCTGTTATGGTTTCTAGGTCCACATGGTTGCATGTCTAGATCCTATTATTTTTTATTTTAACACACATCAACATAGTTTAAAACATTTGATGCATGTCATTATGACATTATATTTTGGTTTCACATTCAAATTATTGGTTTAGATTGTGTGCACCACTCCTTAGCTATTAAAAAAA